>JASAOG010000183.1:975000-1477555 GCA_030265305.1 Biomphalaria pfeifferi
TCTACAATTTCAATACAGTCCAGCGCGTGCCCTTTACAATCAAATAACGAAAAATAATATTCATACAAAAACAACACACAGAAACAAAAAATGTGGTGATAGCCTTGGTTCAATGTCTCCAGCATGCCCTTGCGCCCTCCCGCCCCCTCCCCCTCCCCACTCTAACCTCTGAGCACTCGAACAAACTCTCGCCCCACTTGTCAACACCCAGCATTCACGAGGAGTCACACAAAAATGAAAGTTATGTTTGTTTCGTAGCCTTCATTGTCTTGATCCAAGATTTTAAGTTTGCCGAGAAAACGAGTCTCGTCTGCTTCAACAAGTGGAGGACATTTTGTTTTTCTTTACAATGATTCTTTCAAGTTTCAAAGACGCAGAAAAAAACAAAAAAGTTAAAAACTTTTATCGAAACAAAAAATATAAAAAGGTTGTTCAGTAGATCTCTTGCTAAAAGCGTCAATTCGAATTAGGCTGTAATTATCTTCAAGCCACTTTTAGGGGAAATTACGGTAAACAGTGCTGCTTTGGAACGGGGTAATCTAATGATACGACAATAGAGCCCTTTGTTTTGATAGATTCAAGATGTCTACAGATCAATGGGCGCCATGAACTACGCTTTCGTTTGTTTGAATTCGAAATGTTAAACTTTCCTTCGTAAAATAAGCCTTAGTATTTTCAACTTCAGTCGGGCTGACATGGGATAGAAGAGGACAAAGTTCGAACGGAATCATCCTGACGTCCCTGACGACAATGCCGAACGAAGGAAACTGTTTGGTAGGTCAAGGTTACGTTTGCCGGAATAAGCTACGACTGCCAAAATGGACCTCATTCACCAATCGTAAACAAACAACATTTAGGCAAGTGATTCTCTATATCTTTTACACAAATAATGTAATCCATAAAGGCTGTCACGTGATACGTATTTTTCATTGTTTTATCAATATTATCACGTGTTTATTTACGATTGGTGAATGAGATCTATTGAAATTACATACGCTAAAGTCATAAGTTGGTGTTGCAAAAATAGAAAATAATAATAATAATAAATAAATAAAATAGCGAAGCATAAAAATGATACTTATATTTTGACTACTGTTATTGAATGTGTGTGTGTTTCTATGGTGACTGTGGGAAGAGGTTAGCGACTGGCTGTGAAAGATGCAAAATTGGGGGCATTGTCGTCATTTGGTCTTAGTTAAGATAGACGACTCCAGAACATGAGTAAGATTTTGTAAAAAAAAAATTATTACTGAAAATTTATTTTAACTCGTACTAACTAGATTTTGTCTATAATAAAGGTTTTATTTAGGATTGTTACTCAAGACTTTTCATGCTTATTAGTTAAGATATAACACGCCTACAACGGGTTATATGTCTATCAGCAGTTTGGTGCTATAAGTCAATGGCCGTCAACATCGCCCACGGCCAGTCCAACCCCAAATAGATAAGTGGGAAGATTTTCTGATCACGAGGTTGTAAGTCATTGTTGACTTGTCAATTCATCATTTCTTCTCAGTCACGTTCATCTCTGTGATCTAATGACATGATCAAGTCAGAATATTGACCTCAACTTAAGGATGTTAAAAGATACGTTTTATCAAAGATATGATTTCATAACGGGCTTTCAAAAAGCTGTATAGTTTTGTTTTACATGTTTCAGATGTTCTTTCAGAGTTAAAAATAATCTACTTCCTAGTCCAAACCTCCCGCAGGACGACGTGGAATAGCAGGGGGCAGGGTATGAACCCTGGACCACCGAGACAACAGAATTTACCGTCCGGTGCGCTTATCGCACGACCAGGCAGTTATTCCAAAAGAGTATAAATGTTACCAAATTTATTTGTTGTTAACTAACATGTCATAAGTTCTATTGCCAGTTAGAACTATCGGTCTACACAATAACTTTAAAATAGTACATAGTAGAGCTGGAAGAGTTTACTGTTTTTTTTAAACATAAAATAATTCTTATGCGGGCGTGATATATTGTATTCGTATAAGGCCTACTTGTTTTTATAAATGAAGAAAACGGTTTGGTAGGTCAAGGTTACTTTTACCGGAATAAGCCACGTCTGCCAAAATTTGAAATTACATACGTTAAAGTCATTAAGTTGATGTTATTATAAAAAATTAATAATAATAATAATAAAAATAAATAAATAAATAAAATAGCGAAGCATAAAAAAGATACTTAAATTTTGCTTACTTACAGATTGTGTGTCCACCTGGAGTTATCTCTCCCCATAAGTCAATATGGCTTATTCCATTATAAACAGTATCTTTTCCAATAATTTTGAATCTTTGCCTAAAAAAAATTGTACCCTACATAAAGCTTCTAAAAAAAATGACCATATTAAAAGTAATGATTTAGCTCCCCGAGTCAATTACCACAGGTATATTAATATGACTGGCGTGTGTAGATTGACAAGCACGAGTGTAGTGTGTAATCTGAAGCCAAACACAAGGTAAACAGAAATTAGCCTCATATGTGTCCAAGTGTGTAGGATTGTGGAATGTATCGAAAGGGATGGGGGGGGGGGAGAGAGAGGAGAAGTAAACAAAAAAAATGATGGCGGGGGGGGGGGGGGGTATACATTTCTTGATTACAACGCTTATATCAACTCTGTCTGTCTATTTGTCTGTCTGGTTAAAAACTTTGAATATATTTCCCATTATAGGATCAAATTCAATCTTTGCATACTTATTCATTGTACCTGCCTGACAAGACATGAATCAATCTAAAAAATTAAACTAATAGTTAATTAATAATAGGTGATTAATTATTTTGTTTGATCTCAAAATAAGGGGAATAACTGCTACTTAATGAAATATGTTGATATATATATATATATATACATATGGATTTAATCCCCTTATTACGTTTTGACAGGTTTTTCTTCCCCCTCCCCATTTTTGGATCAAGTTAAAAATTTGCTTAATTACTTATTTTCGATGACTAAACGCGAATAAATCCAAAGATTAACCAATTAGTTTATCATTTAGTACTAATTAATTAATTCAGTTTTATATGGCAGTAATTGGGCTTTTCGGAAACAAAATGCCAGTAATTAGCGGTTTTTTCCTTTGATAGGCTTTGTCTTTTTTTTTTAAATAGTAAGCTTTTTTCATTTGCTTATTTCTACGACTGTGTTGTTATACCTGTTATAAAAAAAGTTCCCATAACGGAAGGAGGGGTGTTGCGAGGTGTTTTAAAGAAAATAAAATTGAGGAAATTAATAAACTCTTGCATGGCTTTGTAATCACTTTAACGTGAAAGCCGGTGGAAGTTGCAGTTTGGGGTGTCATAAAGAAACTTTTTTTTTTAAGAAACGAGCGTGTTTTTGTATCTACTAAAAAAAAATATAATGATAATAATAAAAGCAAAAAAAGAAGTTTAAAATAAAATCAAATTCTTGAAAATGATTTTTAAAACTGTAAACAAAAAAAAATAATTTTTTTAAATTCATCAACATGATTGTTCATTCAATTACGTGGACGATTCACTAACAAAACAACAACAACTTATTAAACAATCTCGTTCTTTGTTTCAACACATTATATCTCATTTCAATGTCCACAGACATGGCCACTGACCAATACAATTATTTTGACTGCATTGTTCCCTTAATGATTGTTTTATTTTGTCCCACAGCGGACATGACGCTTACACACTATGTCATACTTATTCTCCCCCCCCCCCCCGCCCACAAACAACCATCACACACATATTCACACTGACACACACACACACAGTTAACTACGAAGTCATTACTCTTAGTACTATTGAAATATGAAGGACTTCAAGTTGTCAATTTAGGTGATTTACTGTAGATCAATGTAATAGTATTTGTAGGCCTTATGATAGTCAGTGCCATGTGTCACCTCTTTCAGTGGCGAAGCGACAATGAATCATCCCATAGATATGAGATGCATATCTTGTCATTAGCTATGGTAGGAACGATGCCCCCTGTTGTTGACGGTCGTTGACTTTTACACCAAACTGCTGGTTGACAGCTAAACCGCGGTAGGCGTATTATATGTTAATTTGTAAAACTTGAAATAACAGAAATATGTACCTAATAAAGAATAATTTTAAAAAGTAGCCTCCCCTGCGCCGGCGATTTTTGTAATTTAACTCTTTCTCGCTGTCATTATTGACCACATTCTGATGGAATCAACGTGTGTATCGTCGGTTAGGAGAGAAAGAGTTAAGCATTTAATGACATTTCCTTTTAAGTTTATAGTTTAGATTGAATGTAAACAATTTAGAAATTCTATTGGTGCCTAAAGGTAAACAACACCCCCGCTAAACTTTTATCCGCTAAACTTTTATCACACACAGAGGTAAACTTTACGTAGCAGACGTACCCAGCAGACGTACTTTTAGTTGACGTCTCAAAGGTAAACATGCTTGTGGAAAAGAAAATATCATTACACTTGTAAGAAAAACAAACAGCGGACTTTCTACTTTGCAGGACCCCCAACAAAACGCATATCACCTTTTGTAATAATAAATTGATTGGGTATTGAAATCATACCGAAACATATCAATTCTGCCAACGTTTCCAATAAATCGATAAACAGTTCAATCATTCCGACATCCATTTCTTCCCTCTACGCCTGGATCTATGTACTTGTAAATCAGTATGTCAGTCAGTCTGTCTGACAAATAGGAAGTTCTTTTTTTTTTGTCCAATAACCGATAGGACATCAATGTGTGATTGTTTTTTATATATAGGCGAAAGCACCTGGCAGCAGGGGGCTTCCGGCGAAGACGGCGGAATACACATTGTTACCAAAAGTGTACGTTTTGCTGTGAACAGACGAAGACAGCTAAAAGAGAGCATTAAACCAACCACGGGTAGACAACCATTATGTCTGTTTGTGTTTTTTTTTTTCTTGTGGCCTCCCTTGTTCTACAGTCCAGGGTGCTCACATGTTTTTCTCAAGTATGTTATTAGTGTGTAGTAAAGTCTCTTATTAGTTTTTCATCTTCTTGTTTATGTCAATAAAATGGAGTTGTATCTTAAACACCAGTGTTGTAATTAAATCCTAATTGATAATATAACAAAAATAATTACTTACCAGTAATTAATTGACTACTTGGTTACTTTTTTTAAAATTGATTCAAGTCATGTCTATGCCGATAAATAAATGTGCAAACTATAAATCTAATTGCTAGAAAAAGTGTAGGAGAATACAATGTACAAACTTTTACCAGATAGACAGACAGAATGAGTGATTTGGTGTAAGCTTGGTTAAAAATATTACCGTTCTTTCAGAGCAATTGTGTTATGTGGTTGAAAGTCTAAATACACTTGAACTCAACTGGGCTGGGCTACCCGTGAAGGGGAATCGAGGTTCGACACTCTACTAGGACTGAGTTGTGTTTACTGAGCGCTTAAAGGCAGCACTGAAATCCTTCTCCCAGATACTCCCAGCCGCCCCCCCCCCCCCCCCCCCCCCCCGTCTGTCTATTTGTCTGTCTGGTAAAAACTTTGAACATATTTCCCATTATAGGATCAAATTCAATCTCTGCACAATTATTCATTGTACCTGGCAAGACGTGAATCAATCAAAATAATTAAACAATTAGTTAATTAATTATCGGTGATTAATTACTTTGTTTGATATCGAAATAAGGGGAATAACTGCTACTTAATGAAATATGTTTATATATTGAGATTGGACCTTAGTGCTCTGATCATGCTATAAGCATGGAAGTAACGCTATATAAAAGCTATGATGTAATCCACAGCTTACAAAGGTATATCTACATCTTTAATATAATTAATTAAGTCATAAACTCCTGTCAGCTCTGATCTCTTTAAACCAGGGTTTCCCAAACGTTTTCTGTAACAGTGCATGTTGTGAATCTGGAGTATTTAGAGATGAACACTCGGTTTATTTTTTTTTTTAGAAACATTAATTCACGTGGTGGTCTGCTAGTTAATTATTCCATTACTTCCTGGAACTCCTATTAAAGCCTCGCGGAACACTGGGGTTCCGAGGAACACAATTTGGGAAACACCGCTTTAAACTAAATAAGTAAAAACAGAACGTGACAACTGAATACATTTCAATTAACATCTGCCTGCTCTTCATCAAAATCAGAAATCTACATTGAGTTGCAGCCCTTAGCCACTCTTATCTTTTACACAGGACCAAAGTAAAATATGCGATCAATTAATATCATCATTCAACCCCTACGTTGCTAAGCACCGTGTAATATATTTCTATCCAATCGCCATGGCAACACTTCGACATGCGTATTTCATATGTCAAATAAAATATCAAAAAAGGAAACAGTAAAGAGAAAACGACTGTACAACAGATGGCATGAGAAGAGTCGTTACTTTCTGTTCTGCCGTACAACGCAGGCTGCCGCTGCGGCGGTAAAGTCTTTCTGAAATATTTACAGTGCGATTTTGTTCTGATAATAGTATGGTGTACTTAATAGCAGCTGGCACCGTGCAAAAGAGAACGTGACTAATTAAGCCTGACGTGACTAATCATATACAACGATCAGAGCCACAAGTTTTGTCTAGCTTGTTATTTGAACTTCTGGCACAGGCATAAAGTGCTTAAAGACACTATTCCCAGCTTTAACTCTGTGACGGCGGACTATCATTATAATCAAAATGTGTTAATATTAATATTATTAACCTTTAATTTTTCTTTCTTTGATTCAATGCTGAGCAGATGCTAAATAACGTATTACAATTCTAGCTACAAAATGTATAGCCTATAGAAAATGTAAGAATCAAAACAAATAAAACACCAAGCGATCCATCATTCAACCTCCCACCCCCGGGTTTTGTCCAAATGGTTTGTCGGCCTACGTAATGATATTAACCCTTTGAGTGCTGAGCTGTTTTACAATGAATGCATACAAAATTAAATTATAATTTTGATGTTTACAGGCTAAACTACCACTCCCAACTTAAGGGTTAAAGAAGTGGAGCACTAGTAAGTGGGCCCCTCCCCCCCCCCCACCAACGCCATCATAACTTTATCCTATAATATTTGAGATGTTATAGCGCATCTCAAACTTTAAGACCACGTAAACCCCAATCTGGCAAGCTCCCAGATAGCCATCATGCAAATACTTTGATAAGAAAAACTTTAAACTCAGCGGTGCTCAAAATGTGGACCCCCGGGGCATTGCCATCTCCTTGACAATCAAAAACGAAAACTGAAACCATTGTCTAGTACTTTAGGTTAGTTATAAAAGATAATAGGTACTTTTATTTTTCTAGGTAAGGAACCTGCCCCCCTGACCGAAAATAGTTGGGCATCACTGTGTTATGCATATTTGTTATGGACGCCAAACCATCCCTCACAGCAACAACAACAAAATTCCAACTAATTTCGATCAGCGGGCCACATGTAATTTCCTACTGAAATAAACATAACTCTTATTGAGACACATATTTCATTCTAGGTAGATGTATGTAAAACAAAACACGAAATTTTAGCATGTCCAAAAATTCACTATAAAAATATCTCGTCTTTCATTCGTCTATCGCCCCCAAATGAGTGTTTTTACATTAAAAATTAAATATTTCGCAAAATGCAAGGGCCCCCAAAGAGGTCAAGCCCCCCGGGCCCCCAAACGACGGAAAATTTCTAGCTACGCACCTGCGAATAAAGGTGACATTTTGCAAACTTATTTATTTTACCTGACAACACAAGAATCAATAAAAAAAAAAATTAGTTAATAAACTATTGGTAATTAATAATTTTGTTTGGTATCTCGAACAAGGGAAAGAAATTGTACTTGACTGAAGTTGTAGCCTAATCTGAATTAGTACCCTTTATAGATCGCCTCTCATAATTGTAATAGACAATATATAACTATACAATCTTCTCTACTCATAGGCACTTCCCTAGCAAAGTGGTTAGCACGTCAGCCCGAGGAAGTGTGAGCCTCGATTTCAAATTCAGATCGTTTTGTTTGTTTGTTTTTGTAAATGCTTTTAGAAACTAATTACAGTATAAATCCACACATATATCCCTTTCTATCTTCGTCCCGCCCCATTTTCTTTGCTGGTCCAGTCACGTGATAGAATCCTAGCGTATTGAGAAAGCTAAAAGCATGAAATAGCGCTAAACAAAAACAATTGGTACAAATATTTCTTATCGCACAGATTTATTGTTGCTGGCCTAGATCTGCTACAAATTTGATTACAAGACTGATCCAAACTAACTGAAACAATGACACTTCGTATAACCTTTATTTATTTTTTTTTTTTTCTGTCATTCACTCACTCGTCTCAACTACGACATATTTCCTCATGGTTACATCAGAATCTGGGGCATAGTGGCTGAGTGGTTAAGCGCTTGACTTTCAAACATGGGGTCCTAGGTTCGAATCTCAGTGAAGACTGGGATTTTGAATCTCGAGATTTCTAGGGCGCCCCTGAATCCACCCAACTCTAATGGGTACCTGACTTTAGCTGGGGAAAGTACAGGCGGTTGGTCGTTGTGCTGGCCACATGACACCCTGCTCGTTAGCCGTTGGCCAAAGGTAGCAAGGTCTGAAAGGGGAACTTTACATTATACATCAGAATCTATTGAGCAAATAGAATTAAATAATAACAAATAGTTTTACTCATACTCATGGTAACATCAAAAACATGAAAGTACATTTAGTGGAGAGAATAGTCATCTGAATTATTATAAACAAAAACCTTAAAAACTTCGACCTTTGATCTTTCGTTTGATTGAATTAAAAAAAAAAACTTTACGAGATAATTAACAAATCATATTCTAAACCCGCTACCTTTCCGTTACAAAAAAAAATGTTAGAAATGGGAAATTTGCGGTACCATATGTTATGCTTACATCAATAGCTAACAAACCAAAACAACGGGGTCAGATTTACGACAGTGTAGCAGCCCAAGTCCTCGCCATCAAAAGCGACCTCGACAATCTTCTTCTTCTTGAAACTGTCAGGCAGAGTTGAGACTTCGGCTCTTGGAACTCTAGGGCAGCAAAAGTGAACAAGAGCTCCCTCTCACCAGCCTGAATGAGAACAGTGTACACTGTTCTGTCTAGCGGAGGTCAGACTCGAGGCCAGAGACCGCGTGCACCGGGACCCTGCCATTTTCCTTTATACTACTTCTAAAAAATATGGGCACTAACTATGAACAATAAATTAGGAAGATGCGAGTAAATAAACATGTACGTTTAATTGACTGCCTCATTATCTTGGCATTCATATATTTTTTTTTTATTAAAGCTTTTGAAAAAGGGTAGATGTCTTTAAAATTCCTGCCCCAGGGTCTCAGCTTACTTAACTCCGGCCATGCCAAGCACACTTGTAAAATGTGAATGGGGGATGTGAAGACCTGTGTGCAGTTATACCTACTCATCGATGAGTCCAAATATTTAAGAACGAAGCGTCAATGACAAAAGTGTCAATAGAGCCATGCACAGGCTGACAAAATTGACGTTCTGAGCGTGTGTGACAAGCTAGACCCAAGGCACTGAATCTGTTAATGTGCACCTGAAGACACCCATAAGGAGGGAAAGCAACCTAAAGAAAGACAGCCATGATGTTTGTATTCTAATTCTATTTTTTATGCAGTGGCGTAGCTAGAGAGGGAGGTGAGGGGGGGTCAAAATTTTAAAATCACCTAAATGAGTGTCAAAAATTTTATTTTTACATTAAATTAAGTATATGTCATGTTATCTTGCTGTTCATGTTATTATGTAAATTAGTGACCGTGTTTCTTGAATTCCCAAAGACTTATATATTTATTAAGTACATTATCTAAAGTCATGATGTCCAATGTCAAAATGCAGAGACCCTAACTACGCAAAGCATCCCGGGCCCCCAAATACCTTGCTACGCCACTGTTTTTATGCATACATTTGTTTTTGTTAACATTGAACTCGCAGTAGTAAAACTATTTAATTCTATTTAAAATTTGATAATCTTACAGACCTTGCGTTCTATGAGCTAGAAGATGTCAAGATTATTTGATTTTATGGTTGTACGGTGAAACAGTCCCCAGATGTCAGGGTTCACATTATTGTTTTGACTTCGGTTGTTGCGTGGCTCACTAGGGGTTTTACTATTACGAACAATTATTACATGATACTCTTTAACTCCAGATATCCACTCAATTAGAATTACTTATTACTGAATAAACTTCAACTCCTGATAATAACAATGAATAACTTTAATATTCAATAAATGTCATCGACTCTCAAATAAATATTAATTCACAATCACTAGTCCATCAGCTTTATGAAATATATAAATACATAGACACCTGTCCATCAGCTATAATGAAACCTATATACATAACACCAGTCCAGGAAGCTTCCTGGACTGGAAGCAAGACATTATTAACTTAACACACTGTCTCTTACATTCAACGAAGGCTTAATCACTCAGTTCACAACACGTGCAATACTATTCACATTCATAACAAGGAGCTATAACAGTAATACCAAAAAATATCAAATTACCTTCATTCTTGCCATACCTTCCCCTGACATCCAGCATAACGACCTTTACTTTCCCCAAATAATATTAGATAACCGTTACAGTTGGGTGGACTTTATCAAGCTCATACAAGAGTTCATTATTAGGATCATACAAGAACTCATTATTAAGCTCACACAAGAACTCATTATTAAGCTAACTTAAAAACTCATTATTAAGCTCATACAAGAATTCATTATTAAGCTCATACAAGCTCATTTTTGAACTCATACAATAGCTCATTATTTAGCTCAGATATGATGACCACGAAACAAAAATGTCTGAGTGTATATATTCAATGTGTGTGTGTGTCTGTAGTGTGTCGATGATGGTCGCTGTGTTACTTGTACTTAATTTCACTTGCTTGTCAGAGATACTGCAACACAAGCAAAAGATATAATTAATGTCCGACACCTACAACTAATATATGCACCAGTCTGTGCTGATAGCGCATAGTGTGGTTGTCAAACATATGTTCTTTGCTTACATGAAACGCTGTGATTATCAACAAACACCACATTAGATATAGTCTAGTAACGTAGTCCCCTAAATCTAATATAATCTGAAGAGCCAGCTCTAATGAGCCAAATCTAATGAGCCAGGTCCGATGAGTCAAACCGTAAGGTAATGTATTCACCAGAGCCGTGATGACGGTTGTTATATGTGGTTGTTATAGATATGATACTACGTCTCCGAGGAGCTAACAACCTACCACATAAGATATAGTCTAATTATGTAGTCGTCTAGATCGAACAAGATGTACCTTGTATGTGGGTAACGAATGCACCAGAGCAGTGCTGCTGATTATACGATGTGGCTGCGGTAGGTATGTATGTTAGTGATTGTAAGGCAAACAACAAACGTAAAACATGGGTAAGTATGTACAGTTTGTACAAACGTGCAAATTTTTACCTGTAAAGAGTCGACAGCACAGAAGTGCTTAGATACTTCTCCCGAAAATCGAAACAAACACAGACTAGATCCCAATGTGTAAGAAGAAACACGCAAGCCAATAAAGAAAAAAAGAGAGAGAGAGAGAGAGAGAAAGAGAGAGGCGAGGACAATCTGGGCAGGGAAGGAAGAGCAGTACCTGTGTGTGTGTGTGAGAGGGTGAGTATGTAAGCTACGCTTGTGTGGTGAGTCGCAGTGCCAGGGTGTGTAGTAGGCCAGGCAATGCCAGAGAAACGTACGCTATGCTTTGGGGTGAACGCGCAGGGGCGGCGACGGTGGAATTAGAACGAAATGGAGGGAGGGGGCACACTCAGTGGGATCCCAGTAGATGCGATCGTGATTGGAATACGCCCCTGGCTGAATCGGTGATTAAGGATGAGGATGTTTTGGACTCATAGCTTATCATCCAAACAGCTCATGTCAGCGCCTCTACCTTCCCCAGCCTGGCACTTTGTATTTAAATTAAAAATAGAAACTAAGGCTGATTATTGGAGGATTTTGTTCAATGTAGCCTAATATCTAGGAACATGAAGTACTGGCATAAAATAGTAATAGTAATAAGTCTTGACATAGAGTCAGAACATAAAGAAAGATAGCAATATTTCACGTGGGTACGGAAGACCCAGCTTTGACCTATATATTTTGACACAACACCACAGACGAAGCCATTGTCCACCTAGAGTCGATTTAAAGCTTTCTATAAGATTTTCTTATGATTGGCCTAATTAGTAGACCTAACAAACAGATAAAACAAAATTAAAGACCAAAATAAAATCCATAAATTGGACATTATAAGATTGGGTAAAGTGTATCATTGTGGGTGTGGAGAGGGTTACGGTTGAGATAATTATTTTCCTTCTTTTCAAAAAATAATATTGTTTTCTTATTTTTTTAAACACAAAACTAAAGCCTGCCCAAAGTAAACAATTAACAAATCGATACTTATTTCAGTTTGATACACTGGTTAATGGATAATATTGTTATTGTAACTGGAACATGAACGGCAATTTGTATGCAGACGTGAATGATAGAAATAGATTGAATACAAAAAAAGGGAGGGGGAATGTGGGGTACTTAAAAAAGGGGGTGGGGTGGGAAGAGATACGGTTCAGCAAAATCATTTCCGGAAATGTATATGACCGCAAAAATGAAAAAATCTGGGCACTACTGAGATGCAGAATTTGGGTGTTTCACTTTGTATCCATGGATACCAGTAACTATTTAAACGAACACTACTGAGCTAATAGTAAAATGCGATCCACTGAATTTAATGAATTCATTTCATGTGGTCTTGTTGCACGGTATCTTTTGACGTTTGGTCTTTAAAAGACAACATTCGACTGGATTGTTGTCAGGTGTGCACTTCAGACGCCTGTGAACCTTGGACCGTGTCCAGATGATTCCGAGTTTGAGCCTCACCCCCAGTCATCCAACTGCGACGACGAATTGCCCACAGTTTACATATTTAAAGATAGATCGGGACTGTTTGGGGTAGGCTAGTGATTCTCAGCCTGTGGGTCGCGACCGCATAGGGGATCGATTGACGATTTACAAGGGGTCGCCTAAGACCATTGAAACTTTGGATTTTTGTCTATTCTAATGTGCATAGCTTGACATAGACAATTTTCCTTTTGTAGTTGATTTTTTACTAGAATTGTCAATCGGAGATTCTTCTTGAAACTGTCAGGTAGAGTTGAGCCTTCAGGTCTTGGAACTCTAAGCCAGCAAAAGTGAACAAGAGCTCCCTCTCACCGGCCTGAATAAGAACAGTGTACACTGTTCTGTCGGACTGGTGGGTCAGACTCCCGGCAAGAGACCGCTTACACTAAGACCCCCGCCATTTTCCTTGTCTATACCAAGCTAACCGTGCGGGACACGTCATTTATGTAACGGCCCCTTGAGGAACAGCGCCTGGATTGTGACAAGGTTTTGGGAGCTTTTTTTTACAACTCTGCACGGTGCAATGAGGATGCTCTCGCACCCCCTTAGGCACCCCCACGGGAGTCTTGTTTTGCTACACTTTAGCCTAATCGTTTCCTCCTACGATCGTTTCCACCCGGGCGCCACTATGAGGAAGGGTATCATGCCGGAATCGGAGATAAAAAAGTAAAGTAAAGTTTCCTTTAAGATCCTGCAATCTATAGGTCAGATGATATAAAGATTAATGAGGGTGTCATGAGACCAGCACAATGACCAACCGCCTTTGCTTTACCCCAACTATTGTTAGGTACCCATTAGAGATGAGTGGACTCGAGGGGCCCAAGGATCCCGAAATTTAAATCCAAGTCTTTACCGGGATTCGAGCCCGGGACCCCCGGTTCGGAATCAAAGCTCTTTATCTCTCAGCCGCCGGGGATAGATGTTTCAAAAAAATGAATCGGAATGATTTCAGACATTTTAATAGTCCTAAGGACTGGGATTTTTAATTTCGGGACAAATTATCAGACCTGTTGCAATTAACTGCAGCATAACCTAAGCCATACTTCCTTATGTCCGGTGATAGGCCAGTGTGACCTGAACCTTATTTGTTTAAGTCTGGATCTGACAGAGACTTGACTAGAATGGCTTCACCCGTGATGTTTACGTCACGAAGAGCCTGACCCAGCCATTGAGTTCCTATTCAGCTGTATGGTCTCTTGAAATAGGTCGTCTGGTTTAAATGGAGAGAAACTTGAAAGATCATTGTTTCCATGTTGGAAATAAAAGTATACAAAAATACTTTAAAAAAAAGGAAAGCTTATATAAGGAAACCACTCAATTACTGCCAACGCTGCAAGATTTATTTCCCCTTCTTTCTATATGAAACAAAAAATATATAATTAATTTGTTACATTTTAAATTGATTCTTGTTTTTGTCATCGACAACGGATATTTGTGCAAGGTTTCAACTTGATCCGAGAATCAGTAGTGAGAGAGGGAAAACGAAACAAAGAAGGATAACCAGTAGGCTAAAAAAAATACATAAGGATTCGTCATGACCTAAACAACAGTAACTACACGAAATGAAAACAGAAATACATGTACAAAATCTCTAGGATTTACCAATAGGTATATACTAATGAAGTCATGAAGAAACAAGAGTGTGTTATATTTTGAATAACTCTTTGGGCTATCGAGAGTTACATTTAACTAATTAAGACGAGCCTCTTTTAATCAGATGTGATTAAACATAAAACGGGTTTCATAAAATATCCCTTAATGAAATATGCATTTAAAATATTTCACAATTTGTGCCGGATTAATCTAATATTTATAAATAATATATTCATTTGACAAAATTCTTGGCTCGATGACTCATTTTCCCACTTGCCGTGGACGAAAAATAAAAATATATATTACAAATTTAATCTGTTATCACTTTACTTAGGCCTAGAACAAGTTAGTCATATTTTCCAGCCCGAAATCGAAACGATTAAATTTACACATAAAAAAACGATTTAAAATTTTTTTTTTTTTTTTGCAATTTCGAAATATGTTTTTTAAAGGCGACATTTCAATTTCTCAAGTACAAAACTATAATCCCTTCCACTTTAATCACTTATTAACGCTTTTTTTTTCCCTTTTTTCGTTTCAGTTCATTTGATTTATGTTTATTTTTACACAAATCTAGATCCATATCTAAATCCCCTATGTCTAGATAATTGTCTGAGTGAATTTGATGTTATTCTTTCATCACTGTGATTATAAAATGTGTTTTTATGAAAAGACATGAAACGAAACCTCTGCATGAAATTGTGTGTGTGGAGGGGGGGGGGGGGGAGAAAGTTTCTCCAGTTTGAAATGTCAAGACAGTAGTTAATGATAATGTGTAGCAGAAATTTAAAGCGGCCTGATTTAGATCTATAAGTAGGCGTCTATTCTAAATTCAAAGTTAAAATAAAAATTTATAACAGTGAACATAAGGGCGTAAAAAATGCTTCACTAATAGATTCGATCTAAATAGAAAATAAAAGTAGCAGAAGTTAAAGGAGAGTAGCAGAAGTCAAACGAAAGTAGCAGAAGTCAAATGAAAGTAGAAGCAGTAGTGTCTTTTTAACTGTAACCACAGCAAATTCCTTCTATATTGTGCAGCAATCAGCATTCCTGGGAGCACCGACATCGCCCCCTGTTCTCTCATCACCAGGAACCACCGTTCACCCCGGACGAGGCACCTGAGGTAGTTTCGCTTCTCCCTCATCTCGTTCTACCTGTGTGACTGGAATATTTACATGGAGTGAAGGTTGGCTGGTCAGGTAGATAGATTCTTATAGGACGGTAGGGGTGGGGGGTCAGGTCGAAACCGAGGCCTTAAAGAAATAGTAGAATTTATAGTTTATTATGTATGGACCCATTGAACACTTTCTCTCTACTCTTTTTTTACTCTCTCTCTCTCTCTCTCTCTTTAGCTTTCACTCTTTCCCTCTCTCGTCTCTGGTTCCTTCACTCTGCATGTTGTCACGTGAAGTCTAGCTCCGACACGAATGCACGTACTGGTGGGATATGTCATTCCGTCCGATAGGATGAGACCATTCCACGAGATTCACATCACGTAGATACCACCCCCTCCCCCCAACCCATCTTCTGTTGTTGTTTTTTAGCTCTACACAATTATTGCAAATGAATTCAGAGCGCACGTCTATGTCTCTGACAATCTGTTAAAGCGTATGCCAGAACCCAATGAGCATGTTATAGAGGTCTAGTGACCAGAGTGCATTGAGGATGCTATTGAAGTCTAGTAACCAGAGCCAAATGAGGATATATTAGCAGAAAAAAATACACTGTACAAAAACAATAATAATAATTATTCTTATTATATAAGAAAAACTGAAATGGAAAAATAAAGAGAATATGGGAATCTAAGCTTAAAAATTAAGCGTTTATGGAAATGTCTAAAATAACAATAGACCCTGTTGGTATATCTAACACGAAGACTGAGACTGTTTTATTGATCCATATAGAAATTCGTTGTGACTTAAAGAACATGTCGAATCACAAACTGAGAGAGGGAGCAGAGTTTAGCGCTAAAAAAAAAAAAAAACTACTGGAGTCACAATTTGACCATTACACTTATCAAGGTACTCGGCTTGAAGGAAGAACCGCTGTTTTCCCCTGCCACGGATAGGGGGAAGGTTGAGGTGTTGGCCGAATGACACCCTCGTACACCTTCGGAGATTTTTGTTTATTTTTTTTAGGAATTTGCGCTATTCAATTTTAGCTTTGTCATCATGGGAATCCTCTTTTCTTTGCCTCTTTTTTTTTGGCCTTTATATGCCTCATTTTTGGGCCCTCCAGCCTCTTTTGTGGGCTTTTTATTTATTTATTTATTTTAAATTTAATTTTTATTTGTAAGTTCTCTCATTTCACAAATATTAAATCATAAAGAATTGAAGAGAAAATCTGAAACATGATTAACCTATGCTTAATTACTTTACATAATAGTAATGAAAATATTATTTAATAGCCAAGTCATACTACATAACTATTGAAGCCATCAGAGACAGAAAAAAAATGATACAGGGATTTTTTTTTTTTAGGATACCTAATAATTTGCGCTGTTCAATTTTAGCTTTGTCATCATAGGAATCATTGGGCCTTAGGCCTCTTTTCTATGCCTCTTTTTTTTGGCCCCACCATTCTCTTTTGTTTAATTTTTTTTTATTCAGTACTCTAGAGATTACATTGCCAACAACACATAAGACACTAACATAAGTTTATGGTTTACACAACAGTTCAGGTTAAAATTTTTCATAAACTGTCCAAACTTGACGATCACTGGGTTGTCCATTGTCCTGTGTTGTAGAAGAACGAAGTTATTGGGATTCTTTTGCAAGGGTCTGTCTTTACATTGCTTTAAAAAAAAATAATTAATTTTATGGTATCACAACAACAAATGTAAGAACTTTGTTCAGAATTGTTCATAGTTCTCGGTTTACTTTGCTTGTCCCTTTTCCAGCCCTTGAACATACTAGCCATATGGTCTTTCATCTTAAACGAACACCATGATCTTCGGAGTTTTGAAGGTCAGTGTCTTTATTTACTAGTAAAGTCCAACAGTTCTAGGACACATACACACACAGAAGTAGTCGCAGAAATATATAGGAGCACCAGCGAGTGGCCAAAAAAAATATATGTCTTTCATGTTTAATTAATTGTTCAGTTTTTTATCAAATGAATGCAATAAAAACATTCGTATCTTCAAATATTTAAAACATTAATAGTCTCGATAAAATATAGGTCAAAGCACTTTTGAATATCAAAGGAATAGAGACCAACAACCCCTACACTTGCCCCTCAGTTGCAGACCTCCAAATTTAAGGGGAAACAAGCAAAATATGAAAAACAGATTTTTTTTTTTTTAAAAAGGCTTATATTAACTGTCATTGTTTGTTTCAATTAGTTTGGATCAGTCATGTAATTAAAGTTGTAATACATTTAGACTAATAATATTAAATCTGTGCGATTAGATATTAACTGTACATTTTCATGCTTTTAGTTTTCTTAATGCGCTATGATCCTATCACTTGTCTGGACCAGTTGGAATAGAGGGGAACAGGGGGGAAAGAATATGGTGTCTGTGTCAATGTTACCGTGATCGCTTTTTTAATGCATTTTATAATTTTTTTTTTAATTGTACTATTGAATTCCAACGGACTTAGGCCACGCCAGAACAATAACCACTGTGCCAGAGAAGTACATATGAAAAATAAATCAGAAGGTTTTATAGTTATCTGCTGATAGTTTCAAAGCATTAAGTCACGACAAAATTCTCTGCGCAAAATTTAAAGGGGAGTAATTCAACATAAGCCACCACATCTGTCAAGTACAATGTCATTCCTTTGTCGATACCAAACATACTAATTAATTACCAAAATAGTCATCTAACTAATTCGTTAATTTGTTCAATTAATTGTTCCTTTGTCAAGTACAAGAAATAGTTATGCAAAATTTAAATTGATCCGAGAAATAACGTGTACAATCATTTTACAGACTGATAGAGCTGATAGAAGCTTTGTAAACTACAAGAGAAGTTGGAACAGAAGAAAGTCTTTTTTTTTGTTTTTTTCACTTCTCAGTCGACTTTCCAAAGAAAGAGTTAACTCTTTCTCTCCTAACTGACGCTACCAACGTTGATTCCACCAGAATGTGGTTAATAATTACGGAGAGAAAGAGTTAATTATTTCATACCTGTTCTCACTCTTATTACTGGATTTTTTTTTTTAAAACCTTGATTTAGAACTGTATTCACTCTGAAAGAACATATTGTCTCTATTGAGCTCAGAGAAGACGTTCAATTAGAAAGAAAGAACAAAAAAAAAGAATTATTTGCAAAGTTTTGCTCTTGGACTAGACTTTATTGGAATGAAGTTTTCCTACCTGGGTAGAGACGGGGGGGGGGGGGGGTGCTCATTATCAAATTAAAAGAACAGGCTTGCAAAGAGGCGCATGGTGTGCACAAGAACCTATTCTAGAGGCCCAGAAGCCTGGAAGGTCAAGAATTTATGGTCGGAAAGACCAGGTGACACATGAAAAAAGAAATGTGTTCTAAAAATAGGTGGAGTTTAAGTATGAGCTGAGAGTGCTTCATAGAATCTCATCTTTGTATGGCGTATCTTAATGTTGGAACAGCGTGCCCAGACAGATGTAGTGCACAAGTGGATGTTACATTCGTGAGCACTCATCAGGAAGGATCGTCTGCAAGAGGCTTCCGGGCTACTTGTAATTACTTGTAATTTCCTATATATTATACTCGGGTTTCTTTAGTAGAGATCTTCATTAGAACTGCAAAGAGTACAAGCAAAATACAAAAGAAAAATACTTTTTAAAAACAAAGCTAATAGTAAGTGTATCAATTAGTTTGGATCAATCACGTAATTAAATTTGTAATAAGCCTCAAACGACAATCTAAAAGGGACACAAAGTCAGCTTATACCAGCAACTTAGTCAAGTACTATTTCTTTACCTTGTTTGAGATACCAAACAAAGTAATTAATTACCAATAGATAACTAACTAATTGGTTAATTTTTTAAAATTGATTCTTGTGTTGTCAGGTAAAAGAAACTATTGGGCAAATTTTAGCTTGGTCCGATATTGGGTGTCGGAGAAAAAACGTGTACAAACTTTTGGCCATACAGACTAACACACAGACAGACAGACAGAATGAGTTCATGTAAGCTTTGTAATAAAAAAAAAATACTTTTCTTAGTATTGCGTCGCTTATTTAAAATGTAAGGTTAAGCCTAGAGAAAAATTTCAAAGTGCGAATTAGTTTTTTTTAGTAGGTTCCTAAACGAGTTCGGATCGTCGTCTTCTAGACAATGAATGGAAAGACCCGACTCTATGAGATGCATAGCCTCCCCGGAAGCACTGAGAATATAAGCCTCGGTGGCTGATTGGTTAGCACTTGGTTTCCGAACCAGAGGGTCAACGGTTTGAATCCTACTGAAGACTGGGATTTTTTTAAGTTCGTGATCTTAAAGGGCGCCTTTGAGTCCACCCAGTTCAAATGGGTACCTGGAATTAGTTGGGGTTGGTCGTTTTGCTGGCCACATGACACCCTCGTTAACCGTGGGCCACAGAAACAGATGACCTTCACATCATCTCCCCTATTGACCGCACGGTATGAAAAAAAAAGGGGGGGGGGGAAGGATGAAGCTTGGTGGCTTTTTACCCATAATTGTGATCATTGCCTAGGTCAAAAACAAACTCAGACGCCTTTAACGCTTTAATGGAGAGATCGAAAAAAAAATGTCTGGGGGGGTGTTTTAGAGAGAGAGAGAGAGAGAAGGGGCTGGGATATCAAACGATGTTGAACCTCATCTTTACAACTGACAACTGTAACAACAGGTGCAACCAAAGTAAGTTGATTCTTGGCTAGATGTTGACCTATGACCTCCGCATGTTACCAGATGGAGAAGGAAAAAAAACAAAAAAGCGGTAGAAAGGATTTTTAAAAAATGTGTTGGCGGAGTTATTGCTGGTCCACGCGTATAACCAGTCTCATTACCTTTAATTAATTACTTCCGTCTGATCGCGATGCATAATTACAGATTTGTTTTATGCAAGCAAAGATTGCAAACATGAAAAAAACACACTAGTGTATTAGAGATGTTCAGGCTAGATTTTAGATTTTATGGCACATCGGCGTATCGGCGTAGGGATTTGGGGGCCAGAGAGGTCCGCTTTACTATCTTGTCTCTAGAAATGTGTTCCTTTAAAAAAAAAAAGCACATAAATTACATATTGATAATACAGTATTCCGTCACCATGCAAGTAATGAACGATACATACAGGGCCGGTCTTAGGCCACTGCAACCTATGCGGCCGCAGTGAGCCCCGCACTTTCATAGGCCCCTCGCGAATTCTATGTGTTAATTATTAAATTAAACGATTTTAACTTATTATTAAAGGGTTCCTGGAGTTCTCATGAAATTGAAAACTATACGAATACGTCATGAGAATCTGAAATTATTCAATTCTTCTGAAAGTCTCCTTAAAAAACAGACAAAATGATCAATTATGGGTGTCATTCAAAATGGAAAACGTCAATCCTACTCACGATTGAAAAAAAAACAGGCATTGTAAACTTTAATAACTTCCTTTAATAAAAATATAATAATAAGGCGAATTTTAACCAAAGGAAGAAGTTCAAATAATTTATTTACTTTAATAGTCAATGGCATATAAATATAGATCTAAATCTATCTCGACCTCTTTAAAAAAAAACAATAAAAAGTGATATTTTGCTAGTCGATAGTAAATCTAAAAGACAGATCTGAATGTTCGGAAACTACCATCTACTGTAGATGTCTCGTAAAGTTAATTTGACCGTGATTTTGTACTTAGTAAAGTAGATGAATAAAACGCAAAGACGAATTTAGTTTCTAATACATAATCTTAATTTTCACTTATTGTCATTATCCTTACCCAGACTGGGCCCCTCGCAATCCGTTTCGCATAGGGCCCCCCAATCTGTAGGACCGTCCCTGAATACATACTCCAATTAGTATTCTTTAGAAAGTAATTATTAAAGGGTTAAAAGGTTAAAATCTTCTAAACAAGTTGGGGGGGGGGGGCGTGTTTCGAGCTCTTGGTCCATCCGATGAAAATCCCACAAATCGTTACCTTTGAGGGAGAAACGTGCTACCACTTGAATCCATGGAGCACAGGGCTCTCTGAGGGACATATGGAGTGATCATTTCACTAAGGTACAAGGCAGGGGTGGACTGGCTATATGGGCATTTGAGCAAATGTCCGGTGGGATGGTACCCAAAAGGGCCGGTAGGGCTACTGAAATAGCCGCATCGATGACACTATGGCACACATCAAATTGGTCAAGGTTTTATAATATTCTCTTTTAAAAAAAAGGCTCTCTGATTGTCGTGTTTAAAAACAAATCTTTCACAGATTCTACAGTGCAATACTATTTTAAGTTAACATTTTTCCCGTAATAATGTAAGAGCCTTCATTCTTAGACAGTGCTACTAGTAGGCTTCACCCTTTTAGGGCTTACATACTTAGCGATTAAAAAGCAACATAAGGCCTATATTTCATATAAGCATATAGAGTTCACAGTGTGCATTCATATCAATAAAATATCAAGGGTAACATAATGATTTTGAAAACAGGTAGACCTAGAAATGGATGTCCATCATATGACATTGAATTTGTGGGCCGCATTATTTAGAAAAGTCCGGGCCGATTTCGCCATTCAGTCCGCTCTGGTACTAGGGCATATCTTTGTAGTAGATACACTGATTCTTGACAGGATGGCAATGAAGTGTACGCAAGAAAGCAGTACCAGAATCGTGCAATGTTTTACGCGATTTTGGTTTATTCAGATTAAAATTTCTTTCACTTACAATAACAAACAAGACAAACGGGGATAACGCATCCACGTCCAGACCATAAAATACTGTTAGGCAGTCAAGGTTATCAAGAAGTTGTATATAGGTAATGATCATTTACACTACTCATTGTAATATACCCGCTGGAGTTCATCAATTATAAATTCATAGTCCAGATCTAGGAGCATAAGCGAGTGGTCAAAACAAGATCAGTTTCTCATGTTCATTACAAAGAGCGAAGATCCAAAATTGTTCATAGTTAATGAGTCACTGGAGTACTTAGGATTATTTAACACTATGACGAGAGGTATTGCGAAAGCAATGAATGAGAAATTTTGCCTTTCATATCGACCTTTTATGAAAACATAATTATGGTTTGTAAAGAATCAATAAATTACAAAGGTTACAAATTACACAGTCACATAATAAGAATCCTAAGGCATTGTTATTCATATTCCTATATTTAACCTCTCAATATTCCAAAATGACTCTCAGGGAGCACACAGCAGCATCTCGCAGAAACTTAACCGATGACATTCTGTGGCTACCCCTCCTCTGCCTTCACTCTTCCTCTTAGGAAGTATTTACATTCAGAGGTCCCCTAATGTCAGCTATCACTGTCTACTTGAATCGTCAACATCTACCCACATATTACGCACGCCAGGATCAGATAATTACGTGGCTGTCATCAGGGGGGACAATAAAAACACAAGAGAATGAATGCTCTAGTGGGAGTGATAACAAAAGGAGGAAGTGAAAGGATAAGAGAGTGAGAGAGGGGGGAGAGGGAAAGAGGGAGGTAGGGAGGAGAGAGAGGGAGAGAGGGAGGGAGGAAGGGAGAGAGGGAGGTAGGGAGGAGAGAGAGGGAGAGAGGGAGGGAGGGAGAGAGGGAGGAAGGGAGGAGAGAGAGGGAGGGAGGAAGGGAGAGAGGGAGGTAGGGAGGAGAGAGAGGGAGGTAGGGAGGAGAGAGAGGGAGGTAGGGAGGAGAGAGAGGGAGAGAGGGAGGTAGGGAGGTAGGGAGGAGAGAGAGGGAGAGAGGGAGGGAGGGAGGGAGGGAGAGAGGGAGGTAGGGAGGAGAGAGAGGGAGAGAGGGAGGTAGGGAGGAGAGAGAGGGAGGGAGAGAGGGAGGAAGGGAGGAGAGAGAGGGAGAGAGGGAGAGAGGGAGGAGAGAGAGGGAGAGAGGGAGGGAGGAAGGGAGAGAGGGAGGTAGGGAGGAGAGAGAGGGAGGTAGGGAGGAGAGAGAGGGAGGGAGGAAGGGAGAGAGGGAGGGAGGGAGGGAGGAGAGAGAGGGAGGGAGGGAGGAGAGAGAGGGAGAGAGGGAGGTAGGGAGGAGAGAGAGGGAGAGAGGGAGGTAGGGAGGAGAGAGAGGGAGGGAGAGAGGGAGGAAGGGAGGAGAGAGAGGGAGGTAGGGAGGAGAGAGAGGGAGGTAGGGAGGAGAGAGAGGGAGAGAGGGAGGGAGGGAGGGAGGGAGGGAGAGAGGGAGGTAGGGAGGAGAGAGAGGGAGAGAGGGAGGAGAGAGAGGGAGAGAGGGAGAGAGGAAGGGAGAGAGGGAGGAAGGGAGGAGAGAGAGGGAGGGAGGAAGGGAGGGAGGGAGGAGAGAGAGGGAGAGAGGGAGGGAGGGAGGGAGGAGAGAGAGGGAGGAAGGGAGGGAGAGAGGGAGGTAGGGAGGAGAGAGAGGGAGGGAGGGAGGGAGTAAGGGAGAGAGGGAGGAAGGGAGGAGAGAGAGGGAGGGAGGAAGGGAGAGAGGGAGGAAGGGAGGAGAGAGAGGGAGGGAGGAAGGGAGAGAGAGAAAGAGAGAGGGGGAGAGAGAGAGACAGGGAGTAAATGAGATTCATTGAAGATTGATTCGAAGACCGTTGGAAAGAAGGGAAGGCCATGGTGTCAAAGTGTCGCGTGTTGCCATGGTGATCTCAGTCAGAGTTAGATCAGGCAATGCATTGTTTCATGGCTTCGTGCACGAATGTCGCATGAATACTACTTCATATGTGCTGTGATGGGGCTCAGTACAAACTCATCCCAACTTATGCCGAGGGATTTTTAAATTGACTTCACACATAAACTTGAACACAAATTCGACATTCTCTTGTTTTCACATTCTCTTTGTTACACAAATGCAAACAGGCTCTTAATATCGGTTTAGGAATATACACCAACCACCAATCAACTCACTAGATGTTTAAGTCAACATTTACACGTGTTTACGTGTCCCCTCCCCCCCCCCACCCCTTTTTTTTAAAACATATTTATGCATGGACATAACGGGGGTAAGGGAGTCTGTATGGTAAGGAGCTCGGCTTCCCATCTGAAGGGTCTAGGTTTTGAATCTCGTTGAAGACTGGGATTAGGCATTTATGGGGATTTATTAGGACTCCCCCACCCCTCCCAGAGCTTTGCAGCTTTTGCACAGTAGATCGCAAGATCTGAAAGGGTTACTTTACTAAAACGCATTCAATCATAAAAATTCTTCCGCCAATTCTCACTCTTCAAAATGATTTGTCGGATAAATTACAGAAGTCTTGATTTCAACTGGCCTTGATCTTCAAAGCATCTAAAGTATTTAGTATGATTGACTCCACTGTACACTATGTTAATTTACATCATTTAGGAGGGTGTCATGTGGCCAGCACAACGACCAACCGCCTTTACTTTTCCCCAACTAATGTCAGGTACCCATTAGAGCTGGGAGGACTCAGGGGCACCCAAAGACCCCAAAATTAAAAAAATCTGTCTTCACCGGGATTCGAACCAAGTTTGGAAGCCAAGGCTTTACCGCTCAGCCAACGCCTCTCCTCCAGATGATAGAGCAGACCAAATGTGTTTTGTTTTTAAAGTTTCGACAATAAACATGATTGTCATGATTATATATCTTCTTACCTATAATCTAGCAAGATAGTAAATTGTAATTCAGATTGAATTCTTTTGTAATTAATATTGTAGTAACTCTAGTGATGGACTAAAAGGGTTAATGTGTGTGCTTTGACCACCCAAAAGTTCAAATGTCAGAAAGTGCGACGCACTTTTCGAAAACAAGTCAAATAATGCTCTGGCAACTGTTGACATTCACCGCGCTAGTTATCAGATATCACGTGACATACTGTTGCGAATCACTGCGACGTGCTGCACTTGCCTATAAAACAATCATACAGGTTAAACGCCAAAAGCGCACGACCTTTGAACTATCAACACACGCGAAACTGGGTGAGACTTATTAGATTAGAGAGATGCCTGATGTGTTACGGTGGAAGTCATTTCAGCTGCATAAAAAGAACTAGGGCAGAGCCCAGAAGAGAAAGGGGGGGGGGGGGGCGGGAGGAGGGTGGTTGCACACATCAAAATAAAAACATGCATTGATTGTTTAGGTTTAAACAGCACGTTCGCTTACAATGACACATTCACAAAAAGGGCAAAAATAGCCTGATCAATGGACGGGCTGGACACAAGACCCTCTAATTTTTCTGTATGATCATGTCCGATGTTGAATTATTGATTTACAAACCATTATATGCATGTTGATTGGTCTAATCTAAATGAGCTTAAAAGATCTAGATCTATGACGATATCCAATGTTGAATTAATAATAATTATGATTATGTTGATTGGTCTAATCTAAATGAACTAAAAAGATCTAGATCTATGACCATATCCAATGTTGCATTATATACATAAGTTGTTTTTTTTAAAGTGTACAATGAGCTTAATAGATAGAGAGTTATGAATATATGAAATTTTGTATTAATTGGGCACAATTATTATGTAGAGTAATACAAACAATGAACCTACTAGATCTAGATCAATGCTCCTGTCATGTACGCTTTTATAGCTAATGCCTAAAATGCAGTGTTTATATAGGCTAACAGGGAAGCAAAAAAAAACAACCCAATTTGGGAACTAAGGTCTGAGTCCTTTGCATTGGCGGGGATGGAAGAAAACACACAAAAAATCATTTCCCTACCCACTAGTACCAACACACCGTTTCTCAAAGGACCGTTCTTTTGGCGAACACCTGCACGGATGATTTGGTGCAGAGAACGAATATGGTAGAGTTTCCCTGATGTGCTCGGCCATTGGCCTCGCTTCTGATTCAAGCGCCTTTGGGATATAAGTCATCGGTAATTGGGATATACTGATCTACATCTGCTTGGATCTTTCAAAGACAGAAGTTTGTTCAGACAGGCAGATGAAGGCAAACCTGAGTCATAGACTCAGCTCTTACGACAATAAGAAAGAAGAATTAAAATACGAAAGATAAAGAGGGGTTGAGGTACTCGCCGGAGAATCCTCCTACACACGCCTCCCATGGACCTTTCTTATGAAGTAAAATGATATCTACATAGTAAACATATGATACTGCATAAACAAACGTACACAAGTGGAAGACAAGAATGCAAAGTTTCAAACTCCGTCGTCTTTAAAGAACAGGCATTTTGTTTAGAGATTATCACTACATCGTCTGTCATATATCTATCGCAACGTAAGAAAGGGTACTTTACTTTTTTTTTTTACTATTATTGTTTAGAAAACTAGAGACGCCCCTGTCAGTACAAAACACATACGCACCCACACACATCCCGAGCAGATGTTACACTTACAAAAGCCTATCTGCTACATAAACACCTACAACTACAAAAAAGGGGGTTAAAAGTAGTAAATGCCGTGAGGATAACTTTTAACTCACCTTCAAACTGCTCACTCCAAGCCTAACACACGAGCATTGATTTTCTTTTTGTTATCCTCCCTTCAGTCTATCCTGTAAACAAAATCGTCAGGTTCAAAAGAAAAGCAGTGACACACCTTGAGTGTGTGTGTGTTCTCTTTCCTACAATGGAACGTATGTGTTTGTACGTCGCTCCTATTCTTACTGTAAATGTGTGAACTGAGCCTAAATCCAGTGTATATAACTAGCTCTATGCTACTAAAGATCTGTGTTATTTTTCAGTCACTAAATCAAGGAGATCTAAATGTCTAGATCTATTCGACATAAACATGATTTTCATTTGAGCAGAGAGTTTACATGATCTAGTTTCCTAATCTAGAACTTTTCTTTTGTATGTTTCAGATGTTCTTTAAGAATTAAAAAAAATATTACATCACAGCCCAAAAACTCACTAATAACGACGAGGGGTAGCTACGGATAGGGTTTGAACCCGAGACTATCTAAAATGCAAATATGGACGACCAAGCAGATATACATCAATTTTCCGGTTTAAGACTTAAGCTTCTGCTTCCTCTACATTGTACATTCCATAGTTTTAATTTTAAAGTAGGCTGGTAAGGCTCAAATATGGAAGTGTTGTATGCGCTTCGGACTGTCGTAACGATGGTCCCGAGTTCAAAACCTAGCCCAGCCCTCAGCAGTCCTTCGTGGGAACTGTTCTAGACTGTAACTGACTTCATTTCTGTAAAACAATAACAAATCCCTTAACACACAGATCTGGATCAAGACTAGATCTAGATTAGATGATAACAGGCGTAACAATATGGAATAAACCAGTAACAATGAACTATGGAAACATAAAATCTAGATATAAAATTCTAGATCAAATCTCCTTATAAATAAAGTCTTATTAATCCATCCTAACTGATCAACACTACTGACTAATTAGCCATTACACATACACAACTGACCTAACACTGAATGAATCCGAGAGTTGTTGTTTTTTTATCTTCCCGGTGAAACTCTCCAATGGGAGAACACTTTTGTCGGACAATGTAAAAGTTATCGTTTTGTTCTAGGCGCCGATTACTTCCCCTTGATCGTCATTCTCTTCCCCCTGCATCTCAACGTCCAGTCGTCCTTCTGGAGGCGCTGTCTGCCAGGATACGCTCTCCCACGTTAAAAATTTAAAAATTGCATAACGTCATGGTCTTTTTTTTTTTTTTCTCGCTTTTTTTTTTTTTAACGTTCCATCTTTTTTAGTTTTCTTTCATGGAGAGAACTTTTTGTCTCCCTTTGAAACTTTTTTTTTTTTTGAAACTCCCAGAATTCAGCGCGTCTGTTACTTTTGGCAAATAGATTCTAAATGTTTAGTTTCATGACATTACTGAATTTGTCTGGTTACCTTTCAAGCCATGGACGTGTTCAGAGGTAAAGACATAAGAATGAATAAGCTGGCCAGGAAAAGGTTTAATAACCATGTTTCGCCTTCCATTTTTGTCCAATTCATTTAAAACAAAAGCTTATATCAATTAGCTCTGTTATGTCTCTATTGACTATAGTAAAAAGTATTTAGGACTGTACGTTATTTCTCCCACACTCAATCTCTGATTAACATTTTGCATAATTATAATAATTAGTTTGTTTGGTATCTTGAACCTACTTGGTGTATAAATCGAATTAGTCCCCGATTGAACATTTTTACGCACTATAAAAAACAACATACGATCATGTAAACATTCACCAAGATACCCCATTCTTACCTTCCCCTCTCACAACTGTTCCAGACAAGTGATAGGATCATAGCGCCATAAGACATAACTGATGCAAACTAACTGATACAATTACACTGAATTGCGACTTAAAAAAGTTCTTTCATAAACCTTACTACAAGAAATCGTCTGTTACTCTTTCTCTAAGCTATTTCCGTTCTAAGTTTCTAATATACCATCGCGTCACTGAGAAAATCCCCGATTAGTGCCAACTTTCATTCTTCTTACTATTGAGTCATTACATCGCATTCTTGAATCCAGGCCCACGGAAACCTTGTTACGCCTGTGTTTCTAAGATAATGTAATATTTGGCAGTCAGGTAAACAAAAGTTTTATTACTATATGGCTCAGTGGTCCTAGTTTGCCAACCACTACGGTAGGTTGGACGTTGACCCACCTTAAAGCATGTGAAACTACGCCTTGTACAAAAAAAAATTTTGGTTTTAGGGAAGGATGTGCTGGGCTGATTAATTAAAGCAGCAAATTGTTTCACTTATTTTAGGCCAACTCATCATATTTTAATTGAACACTTAACATATGTAAGATAATTATTTTTCCCATAAAATTTAAGAAAAAAAAAATTTCCAACTGTATAAAATAAATCATCTTTTTTGAAGTAACGTCTGTATTATATAAGAAGAATATAGCGAAATGGTGAGACATTTATTTAGTACCAGCAGTACGCTCGTTGATTGGGTCCCCAGGCTTTAGGATGACTATAGTGAGTGTTAATAAACGGGCCTCATTTTAACGTTAAACCTAACATACTTTTTTAAGATCGTGAATTACCCTAACCTTTACAAAGAAATTTCACTGCCGCTCTCTCTTTCCTTCTCTCTTTCTCGTTCGCTCTTAGGAACCCCATTTTGTGTTGTTGTTTTTTTTTACATGCGCATCGTAGTTTCTCCTATATAGACTTTGATTTTGGGACGGTTATTTCAGTACCTCTTTAGCTTATCAAACGTTATGACATAACCCTAACCTTCCCCCCTATCCTTTAACTCCGGTCGACAACAAAAGATTGTCTTTCGTACACTTTTTCGTTCCACTTTCTACAATTATATTGGTATTTAGTTCTCTGAATAAAAAGAAATATTACTTTAGTTTTATTAATTGATAAAGTTTATTTGAGTAAAATAAACATTATCAATTAATAAAACTAGACTCCATTTGAATGTGCCAAAATTAGAATAGAGCTAGATTTTCCTTTTCATTGCTATTAGGACTAATAGCTGTTTTTTTGTTGTTTTTTTTTGTTGTTTTTTTGTTGTTTTTTTGTTGTTTTTTTTTGTTGTTTTTTTGTTGTTTTTTTGTTGTTTTTTTGTTGTTTTTTTGTTGCTTTTTTGTTGTTTTTTTGTTGTTTTTTTGTTGTTTTTTTGTTGCTTTTTTGTTGTTTTTTTGTTGTTTTTTTGTTGTTTTTTTGTTGTTTTTTTGTTGTTTTTTTGTTGCTTTTTTGTTGTTTTTTTGTTGTTTTTTTGTTGTTTTTTTGTTGTTTTTTTGTTGTTTTTTTGTTGCTTTTTTGTTGTTTTTTTGTTGTTTTTTTGTTGTTTTTTTGTTGCTTTTTTGTTGTTTTTTTGTTGTTTTTTGTTTTGTTTTTGTTGTTTTTTTTGTTGTTTTTTGTTTTGTTTTTGACAGTGTTACAAAGTACCATTACTTTCTCCCTCCCCCCCCTCTCACTCTCTCTCTCTTCTCTCTCTCTCTCGAAAAAAAAGACTCTAAATCTATCTTTTTTTATGCTATTAGTATTTTTGTTTTCTTTACACATCTTAAACGAAGTGGAAATGACGTATAGCATTTTAAAATAACTAGACTTTCAGAAAAAGAAAAAAAAAATGCTTTAAAAATTTGCGATATTTTTTAATTCTATCTATTTTCCTTGTGGGAAAAATATCGAAAATAAAATACAAAGGTTGATAATAGCTTGCGGTTTGTCGCGAATTGCGGCGGTCAGGTTGAGTATCTGTCATAAAGCGTTCTTAGTAAGCACCTAGGATGTAAAAGAAACCTGTTTACGAAAGTTGATGCGGATACGTACAGCTGTTTAAGAGATCTCGTGATAAGATTAGAGATATTTTTTTGCTTATATATATAGTAGATTATACAAAAAGAGTTAAAGTAACAAATGCTGGAACTTTCAATTAGCCTTCAAATAAATCACCAGCAGTATTGAGCATTTTGGTTCTGTATAACGATAACACTGGGGTTAGCGATTGATTCTGAATGATGCAAGATAGGTGCCATTGTGGTTAACGGTCTTAGTTAAGGGAGAAAACTCCAGAACGTGAGACTTAAAAGACGTTTCATTGTAGTTGTAGTCTGTTAGATTTCGTTCAGGATATTATATTATTACCAAAGTCTACTATATGAGAGTGGGAGCGGGCAGGGTTTGAACACAGGACCATCGAGACCAGTCCAGCGCGCATACCGCTTGACCAGTTAGCCATAAGGAATCGCATTGCACAATTACATATACACGTTTTTAGCCATTTAGACGAGTGTTCAATTTTTGATGCATTACAAACTTTACTTATGTGGACAGGTACGAAAAGTGCTCATCATAAGGCATTCCATTTATGGCCCGGATTGCGATTTCGACACCCAGTCCGCCCCTGATTCCATCTCTTCCTCTTCTTCACTTAAGCACCTTATGTATCTGGTAACTTTGAGATCTAGAGACACTTCGGGGCTACCTGAGATGAACTCCAATTGATGGCAAGGCTGGAAAGATCAGTCCTCCAGTAGAGCCTTGGCGACTTCGGGGCTACAGACAGGGCCGGTCTTAGGCCACTGCACCCTATGCAGCCGCAGTGGGTCCCGAACTTTTATAGGCCCCTGCGCTAATTCTAGTTGTATATTATTAAATTAAACCATTATATTACAAGGAAACCATAAAAATCTTCTGAAAAATTTACGAAATTGTCATATTGGGGTGTAATTCAGTTACTTGAAGTCAACTATTCCCGAAGATACATTGAATAATTTGGCAACTCTCGGAATTGCTCTTGAGCGTTATCTATGTAGAAAACAGAATTTTGATGGATATACTGTATGACTTCACAACACGCAAGGCTCGTAAAGTTAATTTGATATTGTACTTAGTAAAGAATGAATAACATGCACAAAACGAACAATTTTCTAATACAAAATCTTAATTTTCACTTATTATCCTCATCCCTACCCTGAGATGAACTCCAATTGGTGACAAGGCAGGGAGACCTAGGTCTTCCGTAGTGTCCTGGTAAGGAACTCTGCTGTTTGGCATAGTGCCTCATAGCTTCCATACAAACTAGGTCTTTCCGCAGCTCGCGGAGCTGCGGACACTATTGCAAGACGTGCGCCACTGTCTCTTCTGATTCCCCGCAGTTTCGGCAACGGGCATCAAAATTTGGCCGGAACCGGGCGAAGTACGCACCTATGGGGCAGTGTCCCGTGCGCCACTGCGCTATTGTTGTTTGTTCCGACCTTTTTAGCCTCCACCACGTGCCCTCTCGATTTGGGCGACGCATGTGCTTCCAGACTCCCCTGGCAGTGTTGGAGTCATCCCAGGATTTCAACCATTTTTCATGTACCCACTCTCGTATAACTGTGGTTTATCCCTACCCAGACTGGGCCAGCGCAATCCGTTTCGCATAGGGCCCCGCAATTGTTAGGACCGGCCCTGGCTACAGCAGAGATCACAGCTCCCAAACACCTCACGTCAGATCCTAGACATCCCTATGTATTCATTAGGAGCTTTTTGAACCCGCAGTCTAAATGTAAACCACTCTATGTTCCTCTCTAGTCTAACCCCCCTCCTCCCGGTCAAAAAAAAAAACAGAGTGCTTACGTTCAATTCTGTGGCTCTCACTTCAAACAGACTCGCCCGAGACTTGCATTACAAGACCCTGAGATTTTTCCACCCTGCTTTCTAATTGGCTACTTGTTGACTTAGCCAAGTGACCACAGGTGTTGCTCCCTAATGAAACAACTGCTGCAGACGTCGAAACCTTAAAACAGCTCCAGATATTTTGTACAGTTTTAATTTTTAGAAGAACTCTGTCTATGTGAATGAGTGATAGTGAGTGTGTGAGTGATTAAGTGCGTGTGGGTGTGAGGGATTAAGTGTAAAGTTGTGCGTGTGCATAGGTAAATGTGTGCGAAGTAGTGTGTTTGAATGTGTATGTCTTTACGTTCGTAAATTTATAGGATTTCTTTCACTAAATTCAAATATATATACAGGGCTTTTTTGTGACGGTAAGCATCGGTACGGCGTACTGGCACCGTTTTGAAAAAAAAAATACTTTTCTTGTATTTTAACGTATATTATTAATTTTTAGTAGTTAAAAGTTAGGCAATCAACTACTAAGTACCGGCACCTATTTAAATATATAATTTAATATAATATAAATATATACAGTGCTTTTTTTTAAATAAAAAGGTGCAGGTACTTAGTAGTAGTAGTATATATATATCGTTATGTAGGCCTACTTTATGCAAAGACTATATATTACATGGACTGCCATCTCTGCGCACTAAGCCTATATTTTTCAATAAATAAGTCCCGTTCACCGAGGCGTCCTTGGTTGCATGACTAATAGACTTCCGGTAGATTTTTTTACTATATAAAGAAACCATTCCCGAAGATTTTTACCGCCACTTTTACAGCAAATCATGAATGGAAACTTAATTGTCATAGAAGATGTTACACTAAATTTAGAAAGCCTTCAGGACAGAAGACTCAAAAGTAAAGTAGCAATTATACATAAAACACTGAACCATAATCTTCAAATACAAAAACAAAATTTAATAAAATACTCTGGAAGACACAAAGATAAAGGCACATTCCTCGTCCCATATGCTAGGACAAATTGGTACAAATACTCCTTCTTCCCTAGTGCTATTAGAGCATGGAATGGGTTGCCTGAGCTAGCCAGAAAAACCAGTGACTTGGCAGAATTTAAGTCATTGGTTAATATGCATGACTAAATGCATGACGCGTAGGACGTAATCATCTTCTTTTTTGAAGTAACGTCTGTATTGAATAAGATAAGATAAGAAGAGTTAAATGTGCACAAACCATTTTGTGACTAAGATCTATAACTGTAAAGCTTTATAACTGATTTTCTTAGCCAATATAGACTAATTAGCCAAGCCTGTATTTCGTGTATTTTCTTGTTTACGACATTGATTGAATTGTAATGCCAGTTTGGATTATTTTCTTAGTAAATCACATTTGACAATTTACACATATCTCGTACGGTGAATGAACATATGGCAAAATAAGACTTTTATCTATGTCACAAATCTATGACACAAAGCTATGTCCTGTTAGTTATCAATGAGATAATGTTTTGAAAATTCTAGATCTAGATCGTAATAATTCAAGTCTGTTCTTTTTAATCATCTTATGATTTTAGATGTATATTTAAATAGATTGACCAATATCTGTGACGGCCCTCGTGTATGAGTGGCTTGTTTGGTGTCAAGGGCAGGGGTTCTCAACCTGTGGGTCGCGACTCCTTTGGGGATCGAATGACCCATAGCCAGGCGTCGCCTAACTCCATTGAAAAATTAGGGGGTGGGGGGATTGGCAATTTTTTAATTTTGCTTTTTTTTTTCTAATGTGTTGTAACAAGCATATTTGTACCATAGTGGATATAGATTTAAATCAGTAGTGGACATGTAAAGGGACATTACTGAAATTACATTATTTCCAAAATATGAAACTATCGTCAAATTTCAATGAAAAATTAAAAGTGGGGGTGACAAATATAAACACGGACATACTGCCAGAGGATACAGAGGGCACTTTGAGTGAATGTAACATTCTTGTTGGAAAGTATGTTGTTTTATTGATTGGTTCTTCTTTGTTTTTCTATAATTGTTATTCAAAAATAGATGTTACAGACCACATCTCCGTTGTTGCAGAATAAATTTTTCAACAAATGAATTTACTGTCCATCAATGCGTCGAAGCACCATTGCGGGATCAAACATTTCTTTGGTGAAAATCTAATCACGTCAATAATACGCCATCGTCAATGGAAATAAATTCATTATGGACCAACTCATGAACACGGACTTTGAACAAAACAAAGTTAATAAAAGAAAAGAGAATGACGATCATTTGGCGGTAAAGTTCAATAGTTGAAGCAGGAATTCAGAGACCCCGATGCAGCATTTGTAATGAAGTTCTCTCTGCTGTATATATTGAGGCCGAACATACGTCCGAGCTTTGCCGATAACGACATCCAGTAGTTTAGTTTTGAATCCTGATGAAATCAGATTTGACACAGATGGCAAGTACCATAATTAAAACATATCAGCCTATGAATCTTCTTATTTTGGTGGCCCTCAGAATCGCCAGAGTTCTGAAACCTCACACCATTACCAAGGAATTATTGTCAGTGGCCAAAGACATTGCTCGTTATGATTATAGCCAAATTCATTAATAAATTTAGTGCAATTTCCATACATAATAACTCTATTCACAAAAGATTTCGTTGACGTGTCATCTGACATTAAGGAAATGATGTCTGCTTCTTCTACAATATTTAGCATCCAGCCTGATGAATCCACTGGTGTTTTAAAATTGTTCACAATTATTAGTTCCGGTATACTTAAGATGTATACATAATAGCGATTTTAAAGATTAGTTTCTATGCAAACCTCTATAAACGACCTCTGCAGCGAGTGATGTAACTGACAAAGTTGGTTAAATTTGAAAAAGTAAAAGACCTATTGGAAAAATATTTGTGATGTCTGCACAGATGGTGCTCTGAGTATGCTGTAGTGTAGGTCTGGATTTCAATGTTTGGTACAGAATGAGTCACCATAAGAATCCACTGTAACTCATTGTATGATTCATCGACATATATTAGCAACATCAATAGCAATTCATCTAAATATTTCTCTTCAATGTCAGTTACACAAATTTGGATCAAGTGTTTGCAGTCATTCTGTTCTATATGAGATTTTTTCTAGACTCCCTCTTCCATTTCCAACACTGTATCTGCCTGTCAGTCTTAATACAGAAACAAACTTGATGTGAATTCTTAATCTAGTCAAATAAAAACAATCTCAACCTTCGCACTAACTTTGGCGTGTTTGAAAATGCTGTCTCAAAGTTTTCCATGATTAGTAATACTTTTTGAATAGTAAAATATGCATGTAATGTGAATATTATAAATACGCAATGCAAGGTAAATAAATAAAAATAATAAAATCTGCTTTTTTAAAAGGTAAATCACAATTTCTTTACACTAAATAAATAGGATACGTTTGTAACAATTAAATTAACATCATGGATATTAGTTCTATACATTTTGATAACCATTTTATATCATAAGCATAAGTCACATTTACCCAGACCTATGACAAAATAATTAATGTTACAGATCACCTCTGAATGAAAAATTGTATTAGGGGGTCGCGGAGCTTAAAAGGTTCAGAACCGCTGGTCTAGAGGATAATTATTTTGACTTTGCCACACACTGGGCCATCAGAGATATATCGGGATCTAGCACACAACAAAACAAACAATGGAGAAAGATACACAACTTTTAAAGAATTGATGGATATTTATTCACATAAAATGTACAAGGCAAAAAAAAAATGGGGGTGGGGGAATTTGCATCTATCTTATAGTGATATTGTATCATCAAACTTGGCATTTTCAATGTCTAGTCGAAATATAATATATTACCATTACATTATGTGGTTTTAATATGCTTTCTAATGTAGTCTATATAAGAGTGAAATTTCTTGTTTTGTTTTCGGTCACTATTAAATCATTATTTTGCCTCTAGCATTGTTGATGGTCGCTTATAATTACTTTGTTAAAATCTAAATTGGTAGATAATCAGCAGAAATGTACTAATTGTTTTAACAATCTGTTGTTGTTGTTTTTTTTTTTTTTTTGGGGGGGGGGGGGTGTCTTTTTATAGTTTATAGCTGTTTTTTTTTTAGTTTATATAACAATGTACGGTATAAATAGTTCCTAGTGTGTGCCTCGTAAAACAAAACAAATGTGGCTGCCTGGTCGCACTAGCGGATCCAGAACTTTGGAGTGGGGGGGGGTGGGCAATTTTTTTCAATATCCTAACCCTAACGCCCAGTAAACCTTAACTCTGTGCATAAACGTGCGTACAGCATATATATATATATGAGAATAAAATAAAGCAGTGTTCTCAATCTTCGGCGAAAAAAACAAACAGTCATGCTGAGGCCTTCCTCTTGCAAGGTTTGGGGGAGCGCCGTAAGCTTTCCCAGTGGAGTTCGGGGCAAAGCCATGAAGCCAAAAGCGTTTTCTTGCATTCTTCACTGCAAAAACGTATTTTCCTGACATTTACAGCTTATTATTCACCAGTGGAGTTCGGAGCCAAGCCCCGACGCCAAAAGCGTTTTCTTGCATTCTTCACTGCAGAAACGTATTCTCCTGACCTAAAGCTCATAATTCATCCTGTTAAAAAGGACCTTTTGAATAATGTTGAAAAATAATCTAATATGAATTTATAGGCATTTATATACATTCAAATAAAACCGATTTGTTCCCTGAAAAGATAAGATACCCCACATATTCAGATTAAGGCTTTGATGATCGCCGCCGAAAAAAAAATCGATAAATAATATTCAATAAAATTCAAACATAAATTGTGAGTTAAAGTCCCAAATTTATTTAACTAGAAAAATATCAGATTGAGTAAAGGTTGGAAAAAGGCCACTAGGAAACTATTATTTCGGTTCAGAACTCATCTCAATCGTGACTCTTGCTGAAAAAAATTCGTTTCAATTCTAACTTTTCCAAAGCAAAGTCTTTCTTAACTATTTTTCTCCTAACTGACGATACCAGCGTTGATTCCACCAGAATGTGGTAAATAATTACGGAGTGAAAGAGTTAAAATAATTATGTTAAATTCATGTGAAATTACATAAACTCTGTCTGGAAAGGGTAGGGGCGGTAGAGCGAAAACGATTAATCCTCGCTCCTTTTTATAATTTCTGCTAATGATTGCATTTGGCATTAAAGAATAGGCGACTCGATATAAGAGTTTAATTTATAGCATAGATAAATCATATTAGTGTCAGATTTTTCTTATTTTGTAATTTCTTAACTATGATACAAAAAGAAAAAAGTATTGGTTTGTCCGATGGGGGGAAGGCGATTGAATGTATTGCCCCTCCCACCTGGTAAAACCCTTTTTTCATTTTTTATTTACTAATCATAAAATTGGAGATTAGAGTGTGGTGCGACATGATATACAATGGGTTCACATATCAATACGTAGTTTAAACTATGATTTCTCCATAAATATAGGACCGCCCCCCCCCCCCACTCAGAGTGAGAAAAGCAGTACATGCAATTGCCTTCCCCCCCCCCCCCCCCCATCCCGATTACACCACCGATTCGGCAAAACTACCAGAAGGGGAGCGACATAATATATAATTTATATATTAATTCAACTAATTTTGTCACAAACTATGATTTCTCCATAAAAGTAGGCCCTCCCCCCAAACACACTCAAAGGGCTTAGGTGAGAAGGCCAGTAGAGGTATTCGCCCACCACCCACCCAATCGGCCAACAGGAGAACGACATAATTTAAAAATCGGTTAAATATCAACAAGTGTTAATGATAAAGATATTTAATTGATTCTGTTAGAAAGCTGCGATTTCTACAAATAAATTGGACCGCCCCCCCACTCAAAAGTTTATGGGAGGGTGGCGGGATTGATGCAATCGCCCCCTCCCGACCCCACCAAATTGGCCAACATACTAGAGGGGGGGGGGGCGAAGTATTCTAAAAACAGGTTTAAATATAAATAATTAGTATATATTATTAACATAAGTAATAAATTCGAATGCAAATTGTGTGAATTCTATACTAAAATTCGTCCGCCCCCTGTACACTCACCAGCTTGTCCTGTAAATCCACCAACTTGTCCTGTAGATCCACCAACGTGTCTGAAGAGTCTGTAAATCCACCAACTTATCTGTAGAGTCTGAAATCCACCTTGTCTGTACATCCACCAACTTGTCCTGTACATCCACCAACTTGTCTGTAGAGTCTGTTCATCCACCAACTTGTCCTGTACATCCACCAACTTGTCTGTAGAGTCTGTACATCCACCAGCTTGTCTGTAGATTCTGCACATCCATCAACTTGTCCTGCACATCCACCAACTTATGGACATTTAGCTTCTTTGTCCAAAGGTAGTCTTTTTTTAAGGTTTTAATAAAAATGTTGAACTTGGCCAATCCACCATCACCAACACTAGAGGCAGAACAAAGGCATCTACGTAAGGTTCCTCTAACATGGCAGTTTGTCCAGCCTTCGGCGTCTACTTTCATACACTAAAATAAAAATGATGGGTTTTTTACAGGGTTTCTCTACAACAATGGTTGCGCCTTCATTGCTCACACCGACCATGAGTTGACGAATGTTCGCACGCTGCCGTTTCCTTGAGTTTAACAATAAACCTCGGAAAAAAAAACAACAACTATAAAGACATGTATCAGGAGCCACTCAATAAAATCTACTCATCCCCAACGATGACTATTGAATGTGTAAGTCTTCAATGTGGTAGATCACTACACATAACTAGGAAGAATTGTATCCAATCCTTCGCTTTCCAGAGAATTTGACAACCGTCTTGCTTAGGCTATTGACGCTTTTCGATACCTCCAAGCGAGAGAGTAGCGGCATTAATCGCTCCAGCTGCTTACAAAAATAACTGTCTACCAAGCAGTGGTGTCACCTTACTTTTGTATGGAGAATCTGGGACATGGAGGTTCTATAGAATGCAGTCTCCACACTAAGGCTTAAGGGTGTCTCCGCTCTGGTGACCGATCATTTCATCCCCAATTAAATATTTTTTCTTATTCATTGTTTAATTGTGCTGTTAAGGCTTTGACTTTAAGCCCTCATTTCATTTAATATATAAATATGATTATGTGGAATGCGTTTTGATATTTTGTGACATGTTATTAATGCGTATTTAGTGTTTCCCCTTTACATTCTTGATGAGAAATCTTATAATATATTGTAAATCTGGGTGTGTACTTAGCTATTGTGCTTCTATTGGGTGTGGGGGATGTAATATTATAATATTATCCTGCACATGGCAAAGTGATCAAAGGCCAAGGTGTGGTGGAAGTAGTGAAATCATTTAAGAGATTAGAATACTTATGACCATGCCGCTGACAACTCCTGACGACCATCTTTCACTTTATTTTATTTTTCAATCGCTCTTTCGCGAATTTGGGCGCGTCATTTTTAGCCTTGAAATAAGGTTTTATTTTTTCTAATAAAGGCTGACCCACCCATCCTTAGGGTATCATGTCGTTTATATAAGTTTTGCTTTTATTTCTTTTAAACATTATTGTTGTAAATTGTGTTATAGGCAAAGAGTAAGCAGACAGCTGCAGAGTGAATACATAAACAATGTAATATCTAAAGATAACAACAAAAACCTATGGTCATACATTAAGTCTAAGAAAATGGAAACAACAGGCATAGCGCCATTAAAAGATGAACATAACATAATACATAATGATAATGAAACTAAAGCAAACATCCTAAACAAATACTTTGCATCAGCATTCTCAGCCCCAGGAGACAAAGACATATTTCTTAATTTGAACCAAGTAGACAACATAGAAGATTTAGTAGTACAAGAAAATGGAATTCAAAAACTATTAGCCAACACCAAACCAAATAAAGCGTCTGGACCTGATGGTATTCCAGCTAGATTACTCAAAGAACTAAGCAATGAGCTAGCCCCAGTGTTCAAAATACTCTTTCAAGCATCGCTTAACCAGGGCAGAGTACCAAAGGACTGGAAAGAAGCTAATGTCACCCCACTATTTAAAAAAGGAGAAAAATCTGATCCAGGAAACTACAGACCAGTATCACTTACCAGCATCACATGTAAAATACTAGAACACATAATATGTAGCAACATCATAAACCACTTAGACAAACATAATGTCCTCACCCCATACCAACATAGCTTTAGGAAATATAGATCATGTGAAACACAACTAATAGGACTAATTGATGATTTTTCAAAAGGTTTAGATAATAGTGAACAAATAGATGCTATTTTACTAGATTTTTCCAAGGCTTTTGACAAAGTTCACCACCATAGTTTGCTTAAAAAATTAAAATATTTCGGCATTAACTGTCCACTGCATCAGTGGATTAAAGATTTTCTGATAGGGAGAGAACAAACTGTAATAATAAATGGCTCTAAATCAACACCAATAACAGTAAACTCAAGTGTACCTCAAGGAACAGTCTTGGGTCCACTACTATTTTTAATTTACATAAATGATTTACCAAATTGCATTAGTTCAGGAACAAAAGTCAGATTATTTGCAGACGATTGCATAATATATAGAACAATAAAAACAAAACAAGACACAGATATTTTACAAAGAGAATTAGATGAATTACAGAAATGGGAATCAAATTGGAGCATGTCTTTCCACCCAGAAAAATGTCAGTTGTTAAGAGTAACAAAAAAACTAAAACAAATTAATTCCACTTATCTTATTCATGGCAAACCAGTAACACAGACTAAAAACGCAAAATACCTAGGTGTTATAATAAATGAAAAACTGTCATGGAATCCACATATTGATGAAACTATAAAAAAATCAAACAAAGCATTAGGGTTTATTAAAAGAAATTTCTATAAATCAAATAAGAACATAAAACTAAAATGTTATTTAACCTTGGTTAGGCCAATAATAGAATATGCATCCACCGTGTGGGACCCCTCAACTCAAGAAAACATTAAGAAACTGGAACAAACACAAAATAGAGCAGTGAGATTCATAACAAATGAATATTCACATTTGACTAGGGTAACACCATTAGTAAAATCACTAAATTTAGAAAGCCTTCAGGACAGAAGACTCAAAAGTAAAGTAGCAATTATACATAAAACACTGAACCATAATCTTCAAATACAAAAACAAAATTTAATAAAATACTCTGAAAGACACAAAAATAAAGGCACATTCATCGTCCCATATGCTAGGACAAATTTGTACAAATACTCCTTCTTCCCTAGTGCTATTAGAGCATGGAATGGGTTGCCTGAGCTAGCCAGAAAAACCAGTGACTTGGCAGAATTTAAGTCATTGGTTAATATGCATGACTAAATGCATGACGCGTAGGACGTAATCATCTTCTTTTTTGAAGTAACGTCTGTATTATATAAGATAAGATAAGAGAATTACACAACTTTTTAAAGTAATTTGATTGGATGGATAGTCTTCTGTACTTACAATCAATAGCCTATCTATCTTTTGTAGATGAACTCAAAAGCACTTTTTTTTTACATGACCTCTATACATGTTACATTTTATAGTTTATAATGGCATTTAATTTTATTATTATCTAATGTGTTACACTTTTTGTCAAGTAAATAAAATTGAATACATTAAATCTTGGTTCTTTCATGATTTTTACAATTAGGATCAGATGATGAAAAGAAAGGGGATGAAATGACCAGGGGGTAAAATGACCCGGGATGAAGTGACCTAGGATGACATCTACATTAGCTCGTGCTGGCATTGTGGTAGACCTTTAGTAGTGTTAAGATGTTCTAAAGTGGTCTGACACTACTATCAGGTATTTTGATGTTGAGCATTTTTGAATGCCTTATGGTTCGAACTAGTTCTAGCACAGTGGACATCGAGGGGGGGAGACAAAGAAAGCTACGGACAGTGAAAAAAAACAACCTCAGCTTGGAACGAAAACTGGCTGGTTCCTCAACCAGCAGAGAAAATATCCCCTTGTTCCGCGTCGTATATGGATGGGAATACGGCTCAAGTGGCACATGAAAAAGTTTTCTACGAAATGCAGAATAGTCGATTTACGATTGAAGGAGGTCGATAATGAAGTAGGACACAGTAAGTGGTAAAGCTAAGGGTTAGGGTTTGAGTACGTTGATATCACAGTCACGTGATGTACGCGTCAAGGTCATATATTTAAAAAAAAAATTAACTTGTTTTGTTTGTCACTGGCGTATTTCTAGAACCTCTTGCCCAGCAAGAAGATATTTACATTTGTTAGTTTAAATTAAGGCGACATTAGAACTTTCCATACGTGCCAAAAAATAACTTAAATAGTTTCAGCAAAGGGGGCATATGTTGATATGAAGAGACTATACAAGGAGGTGAATTAACTGTTTGTAAGTCTTATGCTTGCTGGCCATTGTATTGAAGTAAAATTTTATGGTTTATATATGAAGTGTGTTCACCATTAAAGTGATTCCAAGTTCTAGAATAAATATTTTGTGTTTATTTAAAAAAATATTTCTATTCATACTTTAAATTAGTATCTCTGAGATTACAATGGTGTTTGAATAATCAGACATTGTTCTGAAGGTCAAACTCTAAAAAACAGAACACTGTCTCGACCACACAATCTCACCATTACACAGTGATAGTGAACACTTCCCATTGCTAACTTGAATTTTATTTCTCTAATGTAAACATGCGAAATTCATGTCCTAATGACATCCCTTGTGGTTCTAATAAAATCAAACACTTTTTTTCTGAAAGTAGGCCTAATATTTAATTAATAATAATTTTTTTGCTATAAAAAGAATTCAGCTACACATAAATAATGCCTTTAGAAAGCACAGCATGATTCTGGATTATTATTAACAACAAAAAAAGAATGCACTAAAATCATGTCTAGGGTAACTGCTTCTCTATTGAAAGTTGAGCTGCTATGTTTGGCTTTGTGAGAAAGAGAAGAAAAAAAACAAACAAAAAAAACAAAGACAGACTTGAACACTTACAGCTAATAAAAAGCAGGGGGCATGGTGGACGAGAGGTAAAGTTCTTGGCATCCGAACCAAGGGGTCCCAGGTTCAAATCTTGATAAAGACTGAGATTTTTTAATTTTGGGATTTTAAGGGGTAACCCTCTCTGAGTTAACCCAGCTCTAATAGGTACCTGACATTAATTGGGGAAAATGCAGTTGGTCCTTGAACTGGCGACATGAAACCCTCATTAACCATGGGGCACAGAAACAGATGACCTTTATTTCATCTGTACTATAGACCGCATGGTCTGAAAGGGGTACTTTACTATTTTTTTTAATACAATTAAGCAAGTGGAATTGGACCTAGAACAAGAATTGTACTCTACTGCCATCTTTGGGTTTAAAGAAATTAAGTCTGTTCCAACTTTTGACTTGAAGAAACAGCTGCCCATAAAAGCACCGAACCGAAATTTCTCTTTGACATTGCTATAACTTGCCATGCATTCTATATTCCATTCAACTTGAGCTTAAATATAATTAAAAACAGATTCAATACAGCTGAAGATAGATTTACATAACACTATGAAAAAGCATGAAATAGTTTGGCTTGACAATAAAAATAGTCTTGGAATGTACATATAAAAAATATAAAGGTTTTGACAGAAAATATTTAGTAGGAGCACATTTTCTCCATGTATATTATTTTTTGTGTAAATACTGTAAGAACAAATAGATGAAAACATCCTACAATTTAAAACATTGCTTTGGATCAGTAAAATAACCCAACAGAAGTAAAAAACAAAAAAAACACAGATCTTCATAAAACAGTCTATTAGCTCCTATTTACAGACAAATGAAAGTCTGGGACGGCAAAATATTACAAGGATTAATTAGGGGGAAAAAAATCAATAGACAAGAAAAAATGTTTCGTCTCATTAAACAGGAAGGTCAAACTCTTCCTGTGGCCACTCTCAGGAGAAGTTCTGGGTTCAGACGTAATAATCTTCATTTCTGAAAGAGTGTCTGAAACTTATCTAACACAATATACAACATTTGGAATGCTAAATAACATTAACAATGGTTTACAATTTCAATAAAGAATTTATAAGACACATTTTTTTTCAGTTTGAACTGAAAATTAAGCATCATAACCAATTTAATTTTATTACAAAATGTATAACTTATTATATAATTTTGGGACATGGTGGATGAGAGGTACTGAGCTTGGCTTCTGAGCTGAGGGGTCAGGGTTCAAATCTCGGGTTAAGACATGGATTTTGAACTTCAGGATTTTTAGATTGCCTCTGAGTCCATTTTTTGATGTGCACCTGACATTAATTGGTGAAAGTAAAGGTGGTTGATCGTTGTGCTGGCCACATGACATCTTCGTTAACTGTTGGCCAAAGAAACAGATGACCGTTACATCATCTGCCCTATAGATTTCAAGGACTAAAAGGGGAACATTATAATAGAAATAAAATATAAATGTAGTTGAAAGACGTTTTTATAAAGTCAATGATACAAGTGAAATATCCAGGAGAGTACATTTCACTTATGTTAGAAGTTGAATAATTCATTTAAGCAACATTTATGGAATTGGGAACAAAAAATAATCAATCAGTATATATAATTTAAGAAAAAGCTTGCAATAGACCAAGAATTAAATAAAAATAGCGAGACTATTTAAAGGCCTTCCTTATGTTCCTGTATGAGGGTCAGGAAATGGGTTAACAATGCATTCAAACTGAGTTGTAAATAACATAACTCCTAAAAAGTTGACCAGATAAATGGTTTTATGTAGAACATATAAAAAAAAAAGTTTTTTCTATATCTTAAAACAAAACAGAAAAACATTAAAATTAGATAGAGCGATTGTTTTTCTTTTAATAACTAATCAATGCTAGATTAAAAAACAATGGATGATCTACTAGACTTAATATTTCATTGACAGTCTTTTACATCTAGATTTAGAAGACAATGTGTAAAATATTCCTGAACATTAATTTTTAAAAATCTTGAACGAATGCAGAAATACCAAAAGGCTTATAATTCCGTTCAAGATAAATATTTTCTGGTTCTCTAGCCAAATTTAAATTTATTTCTGTTTTTTACTTTGAAAAATTACAACAGCCAACTAGAGTTCTCTCAGTGTTGCCAATGAGCTAGTAATTCTTTTCTCAGCTGTTAAATTTCTAGGAAAATTTTTAGAGCCATTTTTGAGAATCCAATCCACCCACCAAGATTTTGGGTTTTTGAAGATTCCACAAAATTACAAATTGAAAAGAGCCATTGTAAAAAGTAATTTTACGGCACAAAAATATTTTTCCTTTCTCTGTCGGCTTAAAAAAAATTATAACTTATAAAGCCAAAAAAAAAAGGTTCAAATTACAAAAGTATTACAAACTAATAATACCCTGTAGTTCAATTGCAAATTCAATACTGATGAAGTATATTTTAATGCTTTACAAAAATGTAAATACATCAGGAAATATTTTTTTAAAGCCAGTCTGAATGACCCAGACTTCTTAAAGTTAAAGAAGGTTCTAGTCTGGTTGGAAACTGATTTTTCAAAAGTACACAAAGTAAAAGTACGAATTTTCATTTCAGTTTCATTTTTTAAACTTGGCATCTGCTGTCATGAGCAAACTGTGGAAAATCTGGAAGAGTAACATCAGCTTCCAAGTAAAATTATAACGGTATTCTTCCCTAGTGGTCTCTATACTTCTATATGGTTGTGAAAGCTGGACACTGAAGCTGAAAGAAGAATTCAAGCCTTGGAGACTAAAGGATACAGCAAAATGCTGGGTAATATACCAAGAAAGGAAGGCAAATGTTTGTACTTTTACAAGTCATCACACTGGCTGGCAAAAATGAGGAACTCCTTAATATTGTTAAGAGATGAAAGTTAAGCTAGTTCGGTCATATTGTAAAACATGACTGTCAAAAGTCATTCTTCAAGATACAGCGGAGGGAGTTTGAAAAAAAGCTGAACAAGCTTGAAAGTGGCTGGACAAGGTAGAATGGACCAGCCTTACTCTTAATATCTTTCTTAGAACAACTGCTGACCAGGAAAAGTGTAGGGTTTTGGTTATGTGAACTGTCACAACACCCATACTCACTATTGATAAAAATTAAATGATCTGTCTAGTTCTAGTGGTACAATTTTCATATAAAAAATTTAGTAAAGAATGAAATGTAATTGACACATTTGAATTTTAAAATGTATAAAGTAAATGTAAGTAAAACTATTCTAAACTATAGATCTAATTCAATCAAAATCACACAGTTCTATTTTTTTAAAGTTTTCTTTTTTCATATTGTTGGTAAAATTCCAAATGTATTTGAAGGACAATAGAAAAAAAATAAATAAAATTCATTTGGTACTGAGCACAGAAAATTTTTTATTAAGAATGACTTAGCAATAGTCAGCTCAGCAAGTTATAATTGTAAAAACGTTGTTGATTTAAAAATATTTTTAAAAATGTAAACGGATTTAGTTTTACTCAGCACAATCTGGTAGTTTTCTCACTTGTTCTCTCAATATATTACAAAAAAAAATAATTTAGTAACTCCTTTAGGACGAAATGAAATGGAGAAAAAGCATCATTAAGACAAAACAACAAGAACTAGTAGAATATAAAAATGTACATTAAAATTTTTTTTATATAGAAACTATTTGCAATTTAAATATCATGCAAGGGATACAACTCTTTTGTAAGCTATTCGCTTTCTGAACCTATAGTCATTAAAGTTAAACAAGTTTAACAAATATTGAAAATTTTTACTTAAAATTGTTACATGCTAAAACCAAAAAGTTTATTTACTAAAATCAGATAAACATGGACTTTATACCAAGAAATAAAAAAAAGAGGATCCAATAAAAAATAAAATCACTAATTCAAAATAAAAACTAGAATTACCATATTTTCATGCTGATACCCCTTATATGTATATACACTATATCAAGTAAGTAAAAACAAATTCATACAACCTTATATACCCAGCATGGCATGTGCAAAGCGTGACTTGCCTTAAACTATCCATGACAATAAATGAAGAGCAACAAACATGACAATAAATGAAGAGCAACAAACATGACAATAAATGAAGAGCAACAAACATGACACTAAATGAAGAGCTTAACAAACATGACACTAAATGAAGAGCTTAACAAAAAAAGGAAAACATTCCAGGAAACAAATACTGATGCCAAGTAAGAAATGGCAAAATACCTATTAAAGTTTAATTGCTCTGAAAATGTTAAATGTGTGAAATTACATTAAGTTTGATCCATCTGGCTAGGTCCAAATACTCTCAGTAATTTTGGGACTTGAGCATTCTTAGCAAAAACTGAGCTTGAGAGCTTAGGCTACCTAGTCCTTGTCTAAATGCCTAGAGAGTACTACATAAAAATAAATCTCTATGCAACACATGTCACACTTAAAACAGCTGAGTTTTCAGTGAATAATGAGGATGAAGATAAACTTTTTGATATTGTAGCAAGATGATCTCTGTATGAAGGGGTCAATAGATCAGCAGCCTTTATGCACTGAGTGAGGGCGAATTCGTTAGGTTCTATTGGCGCTGTAAAAAAAAAAAGAAAACATGTTTTGGAAACTCTTTCAAGGTACCCAAGAATTTACATTTATCTAAAATAAAAAAACAACTTCATAGACTCCTAAATGCTGCTGGTAAAGTCATCGGCAACGAACAAAACCCAAATTATCCTTATGGATAATAAAGATTATTATTATTTAAAATGATAGCTATCATATAACATCTAACTAGCATTTAAAACTATAACTATCATATAACATTTAACTATCATTAAAAATTATAACTATCATATAACATTTAACTATTATATAACATTTAACTAGAATTTAACATTTAATTCGCAATCAGGATGTTATTTGTTCTTCAGCTTTGGCTTATTAGTTTTATATGTTTTGAATGCTGCTTCGGAATTGAAGATTATAGACTCTAAGCCCAAATCTCCTACAAGATAATGATGATAGGGCTGACACCAGGCAAGGATCAAACTATAGACAATTATGACAAGAATGCAAAGCATGGCAAGGATCAAACTATGGACAATAATGACAAGAATGCAAAGCATATGTCTCACAATCAGGCAGCATTCCAGTTCTGAGGTGAGAGCTAGCATATTGTCTACTGTTACCATCAAAAGTTTTAAACTTTAATATAGCATAAGTTAAACGAAAAATATGGGCCATTCAAAGACAAATTAAATGTTTGTGACACAATCACTGTTACCAGAAAAGTGTAAATGAACTAATCAAGCGAATGTCCAAAACATGTAAGAAAAAGAAACAGGTGGCCAAAGCGGAGGATTCAGCCCCCATCGTCTCATCATGGCACCTCCGTAGAAACATCTAGATCTAGTGGTTTCCAGCTAAAAAGGTTAAGAACAGGAAGTGAACAAGGCTTCCTCTGGACTACTTTGCAATAGCTTTTCTTTTTTTTATCTCACTCGGGGTGGGGATGGAACAACTAGCCTAGTAATTAAGTCAATAAAGTTTGCCATGCCAAGGTATGTGGTATAAATTCAGACTGTCATTGTGATGGTCCCTAGTTCAAACCCAGCCTAATGAAATCCCCCTACTGGCCTGCAATAGCTATGGGATAGGATATAATAATCTTCATTTCTGAATGAATATCGGAAACTTAAATCAAATCAATCAAACCCAGAATTCTCTAACAGATGTTCTTTAGAACCTACTTGTCCATGTCATGTCATCCTTAGCTATGTAGGTGCAGGCAGGTACACAGTACTGAGCCACACCTAGATCCTCAGGGTTGGTACAGTTGGACATCCAGACAGGTAACACAATATGATCACAGTTCTATGGAAACATCAAGTAACCTTTTGAAAATCATTTAAAAAAATGGAACTAAAATTTTGCAGTCATTTAGAACTTCATGAAAACTACAAATGATTTAAATAGTATATAACAATTTAATTTCCAACATGCAATTTATATTTTTATGTTCCAACTATGTTTAGCTTTCTTTCCTTCTATATTTAATTTAATTCCAGTTTTGCAAGATTTTCTTATTAAAGCTGCTGAAATTTCAATTGAGATGCTGGTACTAATGTCACATGTGCGTATAGTGTCATGTTTGACAGCATATAATCTGGCTGATGAACAGGAAGTCTATCCATCCTAGAGGTGCTACGGGGCTCTTGCCTGCTTGAGCACATCTTTCCTTTCAGATCTCTCTTAAGCTTTAGTTGTTGTAGATCTGCCTCTACATTGTCAATCCATTTGTTTTCATGGTCTGCCTTTGGGTCGTCTGTCTTTTGTTTTTTTGTGGTAAAACAATTTTCACTCCTCTGTACTCTAACATTCTTTTAAGGTGAACTACCCAGCCAAGTCCGCGGGAAGTCAACTGTCCTTATTATACAGGTCATATTATGTGTGTGTGTGGTAAAGAAAGGTCTTGCATAAACATGAGGTAGGGTTGAAGATGGTAGAACCTATTATCGTTGATGTAAAGGGTCTAGAAAAATCTTGGTATGGTAATATCTAAGAGGCATAGAAAACTATTAGAGGAAAGGGGGGGGGGGGGGGGGGGTCAATTGCTAGTCATCAGTCATTATTCCATGTGGATTATTTAATGTGCTTCTTCACTGATGGATTATATTTGTACGCCTGTATCTATACTGTGTGTTATTTAAACTACACTATTCAATAACCGTCTGGCCAGGGCCAGTAGCGCTTTTGGACGCCTTCAGCCTGCCAACAAAAATCAATGTCTACCAGGCGGTGGTTCTCTCAACCCTTCTATATGGCTCTGAGACATGGACACTATACAGAAAACAACTAAGACTTCTTGAGCCCTTCCACCAAAGATGCTCCATCATGGCAAGACCGCACAACAAATAGCAATATCCTTGCGAACGCCAGTATGGACAGTAAAGAGGGACTTCTTATGGTCCGACAGTTATGCTGGGTAGGGCACGTATCCCGTTTGGGAAAAGAATGTATGCCAAAGGCTAAAATGTAACATTCCCCCTGGAGCTTAAAGATTTATGAAGTAGATAAAGCAAGATCCAAAAGTCTCCCTGACCCATCGTTAGCATGAGTGTCAATCAAACATGAATTAGGAAACCATGTACTTTACTACTTTAGTCATACCAAGGGTGACTTACACATGCAATGTGAGTACAATAAAGATAATAGAAAAACTAGTAGTAATAGTAATTTTTTTATCACATTAAAAATAGTGTATTCAAGAATGGTTCATTAAAGGATTGCCATTGTTTTAAACAAAAGAAATGAACTTACTTGTGGATAACCCATGAACTTGTCAAGACACTCTAACTGACCTGGGGTCAGCTGATACAGACATCCTTCTACTGAAGATTTTCCATTGTAGGCCAAGTTAGGGAAACCTCCTACATCTTGTAGATCAAAGTTCACACCTGCTGTAAGAGCTATAATTAGAAACAAATTAACCGAAATGACCCTATTCTAATAAATGCTCAATTTTAAATGCTTTTTATTAAAAGAAGAGTATGAAAAATATTGAAAAGAATTTTTTTTAGTTTTAATAATGATTGTAAAAAATGTACATTTTCTATAAAAACATACATAAATCAATTTGAGTGTACAAGCTCTGGCAGGCGGCTGCCTGATCATGCAGTATGCGCACTGGATTGTCGTTCAGAATTGTCAATGGTTCCAGGTTCATACCCTTCCCACTGCAATCCCACGTCATCCAGCAGGACATTCGGACTAGGAAGTAAATTATCTTCAACTCTATATCAACATCTGAAACGTAAAACATTTTACAATCCAAACTGATAGAAATGGATAAAATGCTGCGACAAGTCCCAAAAAAGCCAGAGGTATCTGGGAGCACACGAGGAGCCCTGACCATGCTTTTCTGTTGTATTTCAGTCTAATATTGGTTGATCAGAGCATTACCTAAGATTATAACCTTGTTTTAAGTTTATGAATTAACCAGCATGTCTCTATGTCTTCATTTCTCTATGTCTTCATGTCTCTATGTCTTCATGTCTCTATGTCATCATGTCTCTATGTCTTCATGTCTCTATGTCTTCATGTCTCTATGTCTTCATGTCTCTATGTCTTCATGTCTCTATGTCTTCATGTCTCTATGTCTTCATGTCTCTATGTCGTCATGTCTCTATGTCTTCATTTCTTATCAAAAGTGCATCTATTCTGAACAATGTCACAGTCATTGGAATTTTAAAAAATCAATGAGTGATAAAAGATAAGATAATGAGATATGGTAGAAAACTGTTACCTTTCTTGTTAAACACCAGTTCAAATCCAAACAGTAATGACCAGAATCTAACTAATGGTTCACCAGCAGACAGATAAGTCGTCATCCTGCAAAATAAAATTTAAAAAAATGAACAGAATTTTAAGAATGAAAACAAAACGATGCTAATAAGGTTCTATTTCTGAATTTTTATCTTGACAGTAATAATGCTGGGCCTAGAGATTTTTTGCTTCTCCTGTGCAGTAGTTGAGAGGATGATGTGAAAGTATGAACTATTCTATTTGTCACCAATGACCATGGACAGTAGAAGATGACCAAAAAGGTTGTAAAATTGTCAGCAATAGGTGTAGAATAAATGAGAATTGGACCCACTCACGCCTATCTCAACATGACCAATGCATAATTTTTCAACTCAGAACTGGACACAACAGAATGAGACAACATATGTTCTGGAAGCTAAAAGTCAGGACTAGCGAAACCTGCCCTTGTGGAGCATCACCAGAGAATGCTGACCATGTCTTTCAAAGCTGCATACTATATCAACAGGCTCAAACAAGACTCTGTCCCCAAAACCCTCCCATAGAACAAAAACAAAAATGGAGAACTGTCTGATCTGGAAACCACTGCGCGATTCATTTCAGATATATGATTACTGATCTGAACCCTCTAACATGAAAAATGAGAACAAAGAAGAAAAGAAGAGGTCAGTAATAAAGTTTAAATAACATTCCACAGGGTTTATGGTAGAGACCAGAAAGAGAATTCTAACAAACAGCCCAAACAAAGCTACGCAGTTCAGGCTTAAGTTGAAAAGTAAATAATTAATTTAAAAAATTTATAAAAAAATAGTTTTTAAGTAATTAAAAAATTTGCATTAAATTGTTAAAATGTAATGGTACAATTAATATCAAGTTGAACATGTAAATTCTGTTTTTACTGATTCACTCTATAATATTAATTATAATTAAATTATTATATATATATATAAATATATATATATATTATATAATTATTATAATATAATTAATCTATATTAATGTATCTTTTAATTGAAGTACATTTAAAAAATGTTTGTATTTCAACATCATTTTATTAATCTATATCTACCTGTCCAAGCTCATATTTTGATCATAGGCAAAATAAAACAAATGTCCACTTGGAGGCTTAGCATTGAGACGAAAACATAATGGAGGAACTTGACTTAGTGTATTCATGTCTTCATAGTGTCTAGACTTTTTTCTAAAAGAAAAAGAAAGTTTCATGATAAAATTTTGAACACTAAAATGATTGAAAATTAAGCTGGTTCAGACAGCTCATTTCATTTTCTAATGGCACTAGGGAAGAAGGAGCACTTGTACAAATTCGTTTTAGCGTATGGAATAAGAAACATGCCTCTATCTTTGTGTCTTTCTGAGTATTTCATTTCATTGTAAGTTATTGTTCAGTGTTTTATGTATTATTGCTACTTTACTTTTTATTCTAAGATAGGATTAACAGAAAAGTTGGCAACTTTTGAAAGACTTACTTGGACTTTGAAAGCTTTTTTGCTTGAGCTACAATTTCTAGAGCATTGCTGCAAAATGCAAATAGTGGATTTTTAATATTCAAAAGAAAAAAAAATTTAAAAAAAAAAGAGATTCTATGTGATTTAAAAAAAATAAAAGATAGATCATGGGATACAAAATGACTCAGGGAAAATATGGGAAGCGTGGTTGAGAGGCTAAGTACGTTTGAACTTGGCTTGGCTGCCTATGAAAGGGGGCTTGAGGTTCGACACCCAACTCGGGCTGAGTTGTGTTTTCTGAGCGCCTATATTATGCAGCACGGAAAACCTTCTCCCACATACCCCCCCCCCAGGTCCACAAATGAGATTGGACCATAATGCTCTGAGCATGCTATAAGCATGAAGGTAGCTCTATATAAAAGCTATAATTAAATATAATATGAGTGATGATTGCTTTTATAAAGGAAATTATATTTATTTATTTATGCAAACACCAATAAAATGGTTTTAATGGGTTTAATAGTTGTACAGTTTTACATAGAATCTGTTCTTCACTTCAGGCTTGGGGAAACAATTATACAAAATAGTAGATGGTAAGAATTCCTTGTTATATATCTGCATGAAACTAAATTTAAAAATCACTTCATCCTGATGTTTTCTTATGTATTACTTGCTTTTATACAGCGCATATACCATGCGTATCGCATGCTCAGTGTGCTATGATCCATTCTCTTTTTGTGGACTTGTCAGGGTATCTGGGAGAAGGTTTCCATGCTGCCTTTAGGCGATCAGAAAACACAAGTTGGAATTTGAACTTGAGCCCCCTTGTTAAGTGGCCAAGTCCTATTCAATCAGTTTGGGCCTCTCAGCTGCACATTCCACACGCTGATGACCCAACAAGATGCAAAGTGTTCAAAATTGTCAGAATTGATTATGCAAAAAAGAAAGGAAAAAAAAAAAAGAACTGAAAATATGGAAATTGTTTGTTTTTTTCCTTTCATGATTCTCAAATACCTTGCTAAATTTCCTATTTCAAAAATAAAATAGATAAATATTATTTGTCTTGTTTACTATCAAAGTATTGACATTTTGTTTACAATTTACAGACTAGTACTCTAATGAGCACACATTTTTTAAAGAAAGTAATACTTTGATAATATATCTGTAACTGGTTACAATTTGTAGTCATGTATATTTAAGCCTAAGTGCATACAGAGACTTAGAATAAAAATTTTGTCTAAAAAACTGCATGTAACTTCTTTTCCCCCTTTTTGTATTTTTGCTGGGAAACCATTTACTGTCATTAAAGGTTGATTAAAGGTTGATCAAGAGCCACAATCCCAAAATGTTTAACAAAAGAAAACTAAATAATTAAAATGATTAATAAGGCTTGTCTTCGAGTCCAAAGGTTAATGAGGAATGCGGTATTTCAACATAGCTACGCAGCCCCAGCTGTAACCTACATATTTTGCAACACCTAGCGCAAGCATAACCATTGTCCGCCAGTGAATTTGGATGTTCTTTTCCCCATCTACATCTGTCCTTGGCAGCAAATTAAAATGATTAATATCATAAGAAATCAAGTCCAGTGAGACGAGTTAAATTCTTTTTTAAAAATTGTCTCACTTGTTTCCTTTATCATTTATAAATAGATTATATTGTTAAAGTATTTGGACAATATTGTTAAAACAATACAATTATGACCCTATTTAGTACCTGGTTGTTTCAAACTCTGTAAGTGAATCTTGTCTTTCAGTCTTATGGTTTTTGTTTGCATTTGAAAATGGATCTGCATTGTCCTCATGAGCTTCTGTAGCGCTGGCATTTTGAGCACTATGTTTTATTTGTGTAGTTTCATTTACTGCTTCGATTTCATCTTCCTCATCGTTGGACAAAACATCAGCTTCTAAGCCGCTGTCATTGGTTGTTCCACTCCATGGCCTGGATTTAGTCATACTCGAGCCTTCAAGAATGTTAGAATAATCAACTGCGTTTTGAGTTTTAAGACCTGCGCCTGAACCATGATGCGAATTTCTTCCTTGATGTTTTGAGCCGCCTAATAGCTCAGATTTTGGATGAAGGTGGACTTTTTTACTTGTGGTTGTTATCCCTTCATCAAAATCATCATCATTCTCCTCATTGCTAATATCAAAGTGGTGCCTGTAGGCTTGCAAGAGGCTGTTATACAGATCACCTTGATACAGGATGTCAGGGTCTGATGATTGTTGAAAACCATGACTGGCCATCACCCTTTTAACTCCCAGACTCCGTGAAACATGGTTTTCAAAGTGTTTTGTCAGGTGAGGGTAGTCCAGCTCCAGTTGCTTCCTAGTCTCTTTGAGCTGCTTCTGAATTGCATGGGCATCATTTACATCTTTTGTATTAGTCTCCCCTGAGCCTTGCAGTAAAGCTGCAGCCGTCTCGCACAGGTTTTCAATGACATGCTCATTAAGAGCTTCAGATCCGTTTTCAACTCTGTTAACAGACTTCTCATGATTACAGCTGCTAACATTGTTAGTTTCATCAACTGCAGTTGTAGACTTAGGAACACTTCCTCTCCTGACTTTTTTCCTTGTGCTATCTTTGAGTTTGTTTTGCCTTCTTTTACTGATAGGTACAAACAAGTTAGTTTTCTTGTACAAGTTACAACTGATGGTTGTCTCAGGTTCAGCCTCTGCTGATTGTTGATCAAAGGTTGACTCACGGATAATGCTTCCATCACACACTATTTCATCTTCGTCATCAATATCATCTTCTTGTAAAATCTCTCCAGGAATGACTACTGGGCTACTTTCTGAAACAATGACGTTCTCAGGTTCAAGAACTTCAATCAAGTTTTTACCACTGTCTACAGCTTGACTCATTGAACACTTGAGTTTCTCAGCTTGTAGTGCAGCCTTGTTTAACTCTAGCTCATTTTCTAGCTGCTTGAATTTTGACAGAAATAAATCATCCTGAAAATCGTCTTCGACATCCTCAGGTAGCTCTTCCCACATTTTATCAACATCCGCAGCACTGTCTGTGTTTAAGGTCAAATCTTTTTCTCTCCGCTTGCTGGTCTTTTTGCGAGGTTTTTCTTTTAATTGTGTGCCACAAGACTTAGACATACTCTCTGTGTTTTGACTGTCATTTTTTACAATATTATATGAAGTAATACTCGGAGCACTGGCGGGCCTCTTCTTTCCCAGAAGGCCATGCCTGCTCAGAATCCCATTTCTCTCAATAAAGATATTTGAATCTGCGGCTCTTGCGGGTTTGCTGGCACTGTGAACTCTTGGCTTTCTTTCTACAATATCCTTGTTGATGTAACTAGATGCACTGAATGGTCTGTCTTTGATATGTGGCGCTTTCTTCAAAGACTTTTTGTGTCCATGTGGCAAGTTTACATTACTTCCCTTGGGTGGTAGATGTGTTATGTTGCACTTAGCATTGTCAGATTTTAAATGAGAGAACTCAAGGATTGGCTCTTGTTCAAATTTTTTTTCATTGCTTGCATGAAGATTTGGATCTTTCCTTAGAGTACTATTTGTGTGATGGATTCTTTGTTTTTGTTCTATATTTTTACTAGCAAAGCTCTGATCAATGGGAAGTTTTTTTTTTTGTTTATAATTTGAAGACTTGACACCTAGATGTGTTTTAATGTTCATCGTAGCATTTCTTGTATGTTGCTGTTGTTTGACATTAGGGTCATAGCATGTTTCAAAATGTACAGTAGCTGCCTTTGGCATAGATAAGATCTGTTTGTCTTCAGAGTTTTCACTAAGTTGAGAGTTTGACTCTGTGGTGATTTCCAGTGTGTCCGAAGGAGAATTAGAGTTTCCATTGGAAAAGGATTGTTTGGAATCAGAGCCCTGTTGGCCAATGTTAGCCTTTAATTTATCTGAATATGTAAATTTGTGGATATCACATGGATCAGAGCCATTGTGGTCATCAGGATCATGTGACCTGATACCACTTTCAGAATGTGGACGACATGAGGTTTTGCTCTTGTTTTTCTTTTCTTTGTCATCAGCTTTCTTCACCAACGGTGCAGAACCTGAAGAATCTGGAGGCTTTTTATTCTCATCTGCAAACCTCACAGACTTTGGCCTAATGTTATCTCCAGTAGTTTTGGGTCTGAGGCTATCAGGGTCAAAAGGGTCATGATGTGGGAAGAAGGCACTGCGAGGTCTTTTATGTCCAGCAGTTTTTGATGTGGCTGAACTTAGCACTTCACTCTCCACATCTCCCTTGACATCAGACTTTGTTTCTGTATTAATCTTCGAATCATTTGTTACTGTGAGAATGTCTTCTGGTAATACTTCTGTTAATCTTTTACCTTTAAAAAAATGTGCAAAAAGGAAAAAGTTGAACACCTTAAGTTTCTTTTCATCAAATATCAAAATAATAATAATAAAAAAAGTAAAGTTTCCCTTTCAGACCTTGCGATCTGTAGAGCAGATGATGTAAATGTATCTGTTACTTTGGCCCATGATTAACGAGGGTGTCATGTGGACAGCACAACGGCCAACTGCCTCTGCTTTCCCAACTAATGTCAGATACCCATTAGAGCTGGATGGAATCAGAGGTGCCCTAAAATCCTGCAAGCCAGGACCTCAGTTAGGAAGCCCAGTGCTTTACCGCTCAGCTATTGCGCCTCCCAGAAATCAAAATGTTAAGTAAATATTATTTAGATGTTTTTTTTTTACATTTTAGAAAATACTATAGAAATTAGATTAAAAATATTTAAAATATAAAAAAATGTGGTCATACTTTTAGAAGGTCCTTCATCACTAAGTGCAGGATGTTCGTCTGATTTTGAGACGGTCGTATTAATAAAACTGAAAAAAAAAAAAAAAAAAAGATTTAAAAAGGTTAAAAAGAAATAAAATGTTCTGTAAAAGATATGCAAGACATTCCTACACAAAGATCTACACTTTGACTGGTCTATATTACTGTTGCAAGCTGTGCAGAGCAATCTAATGGGACACTGTTCATGGGAACAAGAAAGTAGATAGTCTCCTTAGTGTAAACAACGCTTAGTACTATCAGCCGTTAAAGAAAGATCCAGTCGGCAGAGTATAACTTGAACTGGGTTGCATTTCACTAAGTGCAATAAACAGTCCAGAAACAATATATGATCCCTGGACCTTAAAACAGCACACTATTTTTTTTTTGGCGCAGTCTGCAAAAGAGCTGACAGCTCAGCAGCAAAAAGCTGGCTAGAAGAAGAAGATCCCTGGACCTTATATTCACAAAAGGTTGAACTCATTCCACTTACCCTAAGAAAAATTCACCAGGTTAACAGTTTGACTGTGAAATCCTACATGTCACAAATAAACAGTATCCATGCCATAGCAAGAAAAGTCCCAACTAACATGGGCTTGACATGTAGTCACTATGCCTGCCAATGGCCTCACCAGACAACTATTTTATGGGGAGCTATGCTTTGGAAAGCACTCTTAAGGGATTCAACACAAGAGATTTACAGATACTTTCACTAACTCCCATAAAAATATATAATTGCACACTCATGACTGGGAAATGCTTGCCACATCATGTGGAGTCGTGAAAGTCATTGTGTCAAGCTTAGAGGTAAAGATCACAGCCAACAGCAAAGAATGAAGATAACTCAATCAACCAATAACAAAAGCGGCTAAGACTACAGAAGACCCAACCAACCAATGAAATAGTTGGCTTTTCATAGCCATCTTCAAGTTCATAGACAATGAGATTGAGCTCATCTTCAACCATTAGGACAAGCTATATATCTGATAAAAAATGTCCTGACTCATTGAAGCATTTTTATTGATTATGCCATGTCATTTTTTTTTTTATTTGAAGGTATTAAAACAGCTTTGACACTTTATTAAATTCTCCTATTCACTAATCTAGACTCCACGCTTTAAATTTACTGATATATTAAATGTGTCACTCACTTCTCAAAATCTTCTTTGATTCCATCCTGTAGATCTGAGCCAATAGTTTCATGATATCCCTCTGGAGACATATCCTCTGAAGGAACAGGAGAGGTTGCTTGTGATGTCCTGTGAACAGACTCCCCCAACGACATGCTGTCTTTCAAATCCACATCAGGATGTATGAAGCGATGAGAGCCTGACATGATGGCTTTCCACCTCTGGAAAGTTCTGCTGCTGCTGGCACCATAAGCTCTTGTCTCTGTTGGAACAAGATACAAAATAAAACAAGAAATTCTACCACTCAATATTTTAAATGTGTCAAAGTTGTCAAATTTTATATGGAATATTTTTTTTTAAATACCTTCTAAGTCTTAATTAAAAAGAAAAAAATGACAACTAATTCATGCATTAGCTTTATAAATGGATATGTTTATTGGGTAGTTAAAGGTTCAGATGCAAATCTAAAGCCTTGAAAGAGTAAATTGATAACTTTACTTGTCAACAAAATCTGGTGCTTTAGCTCCAGTTTAACTCTTTCTCTCCGTAATTATTTACCACATTCTGGTGGAATCAAGGCTGGTATCGTCAGTTAGGAGAGAAAGAGTTAACTTATTCTACCAAGAATTAAGTAGATAATCTAAAATTCTGTGGTTGGAAAATATTCATACCAAAATTTAACTGATAACCAAAAATGGCACTTTCTGAGGTAATTCCATCATGTTTGGTAAGATGAGGTTGGAATCTTCAATTAGGTTCATAGCTTATCAAAGTATTACAACAGAATAAATTCTACCTGCTATTATTCCTCTACACTGTTGGATTGTGGGAGATGTCACTGACACTGGATCCAGTGGTTTCAATCTGAAATAGTAAAAGAACTGTAGGATTGTGATAAAATGACATTTTTATTAATATGTTACTTACAAATAGCAAATAACTAACTAAAACTCAGTTTTACAAGAAGTAAAATTTACTGTATTTTGGGTGTTCTGTTTAAGGTTATTTACCAGTCCATGACAGAGAAAATCAATAAAGCTAACACTAGCCTGGCTTTGAGAAGGCGACCCTGAACATGGTTGATCTTGGGTGGCTTCTGCTCTTTGAGAACTTTCTTTATGACACTTGTTGCTAGGACTGTCAACTCAGACATTTCTCTACCAGGGGAGACTACTACCTATTGTTAGACAAAAAAAAATCATCAAGTTACTTTTGAAAAATCAAATTTCAAAATGCCAGAAAGAATTTTATTTTTTTTTATTTTGAACTATTAATTCAATTATTTTAAGTGTAAAAAAGTGTATCATTAGGTGCAGTGCTATGAATTAAGTTCTTTTTCATAGCTTAAATTAGCATGTATCAATCCTTAAAATTGAAGAGTGGTTGCTGAATGGTTAAGGGCTAGGCTTCCAAACCTGGGAGCCCTATTTCAGATCTCAGTGAAGAGTGAGATTTTGAATTTCTGTATTTTTAGGGCACCCCTGAGTCCATCCAACTCTAATGGGTACTTGACTTAAGTTGGGGAAATTAAAGGCTGTTGCTCATTGTGCTGGCCGCATAATACCCTGCTCATTTACCATTGACCAAAGAAACAAATGACCTGAACATTATCTGGCCTATAGATCTCAAAGTCTGAAAGGGCAACTTTTCTAATCCTTTAAATGTCTACCATTCTAAAGTCTAAAATCTTAATGTGGTAGAGTAGGCATAAAAATCATAATCAGATATTCACCAAAAGTCATTAGTAAAAGATTCCAAAGTCTTCTATTAGAATATGTATCCTCTGCTTAAACACTTCGTCAAAAAACATAAAGAAACTAGAACTGATGCAAAATAGAGCTGTGAGATTAATAACAAATGAATATTCACAATTGACTAGAGTAACACCTTTAGTAAAATCATTAAATTTATAAGCCCTTCAGGATAGAGAAATATAAAATAAAGTAGCTATTATACATAAAACACTGAACTATAATCTTCAAATACAAAACCTAATAAAATACTTAGAAAGACAAAAAGTAAAGACATTTCTTGTCCCATATACTAAGACAATTTGTACAAATACTCCTTCTTCTCTAGTGCTAATGGGCTGCGAGATTAAGCAACAAAAAAAAAAAAAACAACTTGGCAGAGTTTAATTAACATTCACGACTAGATTGACCTAGGGACATCAAACATGTAGAATTAAATTTTTAAAATTAATATTTCTGTTAATATTTCTACAGATTTCATTTTTATGTATTTAGTTATTTTATATTAAAACTAATTTTGGAATTATAAAAAAAATTGTTCCTACAATATATAAATGAGCAGTAAAATGTTAAATCCTACATTTAAATTGTTAATTTAAATGAACTGGTTATATGGGTATAGGTAGCTGTGTGTAACTGACTGACACTGTGAGATTGTGACACAAGCCAGCATGCTAAACTAAGTTTAGTACGAGTCCAGTACAAGGTCCATCCAGTACACTAAAGCTGTTATACAGTACAATGTTTTGAGTTTCCATTGGTACAGTATTTGGATGTCAATAATTTGTAACGCTTAATAAATTGTTACATTATTCAAACCCGAGTTGTCAAGTTAAGTTTGTGGTAACTGTTTTGTCTGTTTTGAAGACGCAGCAGTATGAACATGAATAAATAATTGAATGCCCAAACTATTAACTGACTTACTGTTGTAACATCAGGTTTGTTGGTGTTGTGTTTGAATGGCATTTTGACATTAGAATTTGACTTTGGAGGATTTTGTAGTAGTGTAGTGTATGACTTGGATGACTGTGGTCTTAGAAGCCCACTGGACATCAACCTTGAGCTAAAGTAATGAGTTTATTATTTATTATAAATATAAAATCTTGAAGTAAATAAAAGTAAAAAAAAAAAACAAAAACATTACTTTATACAAAGCTTATATCAACTCACTTTGTCTGGTAAAAATTTTAAGCACATTACTTCTCCCACACCCATTTTCAGATCAAGTTTTGAAATCATACACAATTATTTAATGCACTTAACAAAACATAAATCAATTAAACAAAATTATCAAATTAGTTAATTAATTACTGGTAATTAATTATTTTGTTTGAAACCAACAAGGGAAATTAATCCTTTAGTAATAAGTGATATTGAGAAATATTGATGATTTTGTCCCCTTAGATCAGGGGTTCTCAACCTGTGGGTCGCGACCCCCTTGAGGGCCGATTGACGATTTGCCAGGGGTCGCCTAAGACCATCAAAAATAAGGATTGTTATTGCCTATTCTTCTATTGCTGTGTGTGTCAAGGGGTGGGAGATTGTAAAAAGGGGTTGCCGAGCTTAAAAGGTTGAGAACCGCTGCCTTAGATGATTGTACACATTATTTCTCCAACACCCTGTGGAATTGTAATATCATGGATACTGATCCCTTCACACTATAACAATCCCCAGTCTCAGGAAACCTCAGTAGAGTAGTGGTAAGAAGGGAGACAGAGTCAGTCTTAACAATTGCGGGGCGCTATGCAGAACAGATTGCGCTAGTCTGGATAGGGATAAGCATAATGTCAAAATTTTAGAATTTTGTTTCAGAAAATATATTCTTCTTAGCCGCGGAATCCCTGTTATTATATACAAGTTATAAGGGTGTCATTTAAGAAGTAGCACAAGGCCTATGAAAGTGCGGGGCCCACTGCGTCAGCATAGGTTGCCGTGCCCTAAGGCCTACCCTGAAGGGAGACACCAGGAAATATTGCCACAAAGTGAAGGTTTTAAGTCAGAATATTTTTCTTGTCCTAGATGGGTTGCATTGTTAAAGCTGATGTGTCCTATCAACATAAAGCTAAACTGGTTTTGAGACTAAGATTTCCGCCTTTCTTTCCCTTATCCTGCCAGTTTGCGAAGAACAGTTTCCACCGGATTTATGAGCTGAAACTCTTGGGATCCTTTCTTGAAAAGTAGGAGCTTATCTCCACTTTCATCTCCGATAGTCCTTGGAACACCAGGGGCTTGCTAAAAAAAATCAAGAAATTCAATTCCTAATTTTCACTGTGATTCAAGCATGAGACCATTCAGAAGCCAAACACTTTACCAGTTGGCGAAAGAGCAGAGTAATTAGCTACATAGTTTCAACTTCATACCTAAGATTATTGTGAAGACAATTACTGGACCACATTCTAGAGTTTTCTCAGCTAGGGTTTACCTATCCTTAAATGACTATGTGAATTGCAATGGTCTGACCCATCAACTCAAGAAAACAAAGAAACTAGAACAGATGTGAAATAGTGATGTGAAATTTATATCAAACAAATATTCACATATAACAAGAGAATACCATAAATAAATTCAATAAATTTAGAGATGCTTCAGGACAGAAGACTATAAGATAAAGTACCAGTATTAATACATGAAACAATGAACCATAACTAACAATTACAAGAACATAATCTAATAAAATACACAGAAAGACACAAAATGAGTTGCCTACATCAGCCAGAAGAAATGATTTAGTAGAGTTTTAGGTCTCTAATAAACATGCATGACTAGATTAACACATGGTGGGAAGCGTGGTCGAGAGGCCAAGTGCACTTGAACTTGGCTTGGCTACCTAGAAGGGGGCTCGAGGTTCAACACCCGACTTGGGCAGAGTTGTGTTTAATGAGCGCCTAAAGGCAGCACGGAAAACCAACTCCTAGATACCTCCTCCCCCCCCACCGGTCCACAAATGAGATTGAACCAAAAGCGCTCTGAGCATGATATAAGCATGAAAGTAGCACTATATAAAAGCTATAATAAAATAATGGATAAGTAAAGGACATAATTATCTCTTTTAAAGGAACATCTGTAATGTATGGTTGCTCATTGTGCTGATGTAATGACACCTTCGCAACCTGTATTCTTTTTACTTTAACCCTTTACAGATCTTGAGAATACGAGAATGAAAAACAAAGAAAGGGAGTGCATCTATTACTTTCATGAAATGTACTTGACAACCTTAAGTCCAAGTCTGCGACAGATTTCATCCATCCTGAAGATTGCACTGACGGAACCCTCGTGGTAGCTGCTGACCTTGTTGATAATCTAAGGCTGATTCGACTGGAAGATCTAGCTGTTGATTTATTTACATACCAAAGGTATATTATTCATTGCAGCTTAAATAAAAATACAAGCTATTGACACAAAAATATATTTAACAGGTGAAAAAAAAAAAATGAAGTACCCCTTTTTTACCTTACGATCTAAAGGTCATCAGTTTTCATGATCTATGGTTAACAAGTGAGTCATGTGACTAGCACAATTACTGACCACCTTTACTTTCTCCAACAAATATTAGGTACACATTAGAGTTGGTTGGACTAAGGGACATCCTAAAAATCCTGAATTTCAAAATCTCAGTCTTCAACCAGATTTGAACCCAAGACACCTCAGTTTGGAAGCTAAGCACTTTACCATTCAGCCACCACAGAGAACATATAAAAATTGATTTCTGTAAATTGTTTAAATTTATATATATATATATATAAACTTTTTCTCTATTTTACAGAAAATGACAAAAATAATATAAAACTATTTTTGAAAATATAATATATATGTAATATATAATGGTGATTAAATCGATCTGATAATAGTTAAGCTAATACCTTCTCTGATTGAATCAAGATTGTTCTCATCTCCCTGCTTAAGATCCACTGATAGAGATGTACAGCCCGGATCCTAAAGAGGGAAAAAAACATTGTATCAAACACTGAAAAAAACAACAACAACAGCAACCAATTTTGTATCAAATAGTCTAAATTTTGCGCTAGTTAAAAAAACAAAGATTCAATCTTTAGAAAAAACAAACAAACAAGTGAACAAAACTAAACAGAGGTAAGTGTAAAATGTGAAGATACTCTTTTTTTTGAGGTGCTTTTAATAATGAGATTGAAATAGAATAATAGCATAAAAAAAAGATCAAACCTTTTACTGTGTTCCATACGGCTAATTATGCACAAAATTCAGAAGAAATATTATTTAAAAGATAAAATGTAAAAACGTAATTATGGAAAAAAACAACACAAAAGTTAATAAGGAAATTGTAATGGCTCTTTTGAAAAATATTGATGTATTGCTAGATCTGCTTGATTGCACAAAAGATAAATTGTTTCAAAGTTGATCTTTAGAATCAGTCAAATATATATATATATATATATAAGAAGTTTCATCCTTTTTCCAGGTCTGTATATTATAAGGTTGTTTTTTAATAAAGTGGTAATTCTTATAAGCACTCCAATGACATGTGGTTCAAATAACCTCTGACAACTAGTCCAACTCCTGGCTTTCATGTGTGGCCCAAATAATTTTTATTCAGAATTTTTATTCATGACGAAGGAGAAGCAAAGGTGAAAAACTGGCATCTAAACAACTAAGCTTCAGATAGAAGGGGCTCATTTGCCTTGGCTGGCTAGCCATAGAAGAAGGAAAACTCTGAATCTAAACCTCTGCTGCCTTGCGGCTATATTGAAACATAGGAATGCCTTCTGGAGTCAGAAGCTGATGACTTATAAAATACAGACTTTACTTCAAAAAAGAAGATGATTATGTCCTAGGCATGTTCCTAGGCCAATCTAGTCATGCATGATAACCAATGACTTAAATTCTGCCAAGTCACAGGTTTTCCTGGCTGACTCAAGGAGCCCATTCCATGCTTTAATACAGCGGTTCTCAACCTTTTGAACTCTGTGACCCTTTTTATTATTCCCCCCCCCCCCACGCACAGACTGCCAACCTTAAAATAATATTCTAAAGTAACTGTGCTTAGAATAGTATAATCATGTTATACCTGATAACCATTGCCCAAGCTTTATGTTTAATTATGAAATAATATGTAATTATATTTTGACTAAAATATATTTCTGCTTGTAATTGAATTTTAAAAAAAAGAAATTTCTTTATTAATGTTCTTTGTTACAGACTCCTTTTTTAAGAGTTGTTCCATAATGAAAATATAACCTTCAACAATATGGACTAAAAAAATATAAATGAAAATGCTTTTCAAATACCCCATGACCTGCGCAAATTTCACCATAGAAATAATATCTATCATTTAAATTGTAAAACTATTTCTATGATAATAAAAATGTTAAAAATCTGCCATCTGAGCTATACTCGAACAACAACAAAATGTGAAAACTTCAAGTTTTTAACTTCTAAAAAAATCCATATTTCTGTTGGTACTAGGCGACCCCTGCAAAATCGTAACTCGACCCCCCAAGGGGTCACAACCCACAGGTTGAGAACCCCAGCTCTATAGCACTAGGGAAGAAGGAGCATTTGTATCCATTTGTCCTAGTATATTGTAATTAATCAGTTCTTTGAACTTTACAATAAATGACAAGGAACTTCATTAGGTCTATCCAAAATAAATAGTGAGAAGATTTAAAGATTAAATATACACCAGTATAACACAGAGAAATTGGAAAAACAACCAAAGAAAGCAAAGGACTCTGATCCAACTTACTGACGAACTAGCCCTAAAACACCACCTACCCAATAACAGAGAAAAAATTACCAGATTTACAAACATTACGCCCAGACTAAACTACAAACAACCAACCATCAAAACACATTTACTAAATAACACCTTAACAAAAGAATCAAATCCACTGGAGCTCAAAGTAGGCACACTTGAAACAATTGAAAGCTATCAAAAAACAGTTATCCATATATATATAGACGGATCGGCTTTCAAAGCCACCTCAATGCTGGTCTTGGTGCTTTCCTGGTCTTCCCTAAAAATAAACACTTTGAGATAAGCGCACCCTGTGGCAATTACTGCTCAAACTTCCAATCCGAAATTGAGGCAATTACCATAGCACTACAGACAGTGGAAAACAAATTATATGAAGGAGTGCAACCACCATCAGATATTGTTGTCTTTACAGACTCCCAATCTACTCTGCAAGCACTTAACAGCAGCACCTCAAACAGCCCCAGAGAGTTGACAAAACTAATTGTGATAATCCATCAGATGATATCAAAATTAAATATCAATATCATACTACAGTGGATCCCTGGACACATTGGCATCATGAGAAATGAAAAAGCAGATAAGCTATCAAAGGCAGGTTCATCTATGGAACAACCAGATAGACATGTTAACTACCTCACCCTAAGGTCAATGTTAGTCAACAATTACAAAGAGGAGTGGCTCAACCAATGGGCATCAGGAAACACAGGCAGAGCCATGTACAAAGAAATGACAAAATAAACACACAACTCCCCCTTTGCAGACACTGCGCCCACCCCTTTGAAACCGTAAACCATATCCTCTTTTAATGCCCCTCCCTAATCCACCTTAGGCAGACCCTACTTCCACTACAGCCCAACATAACCAACATCCTGTACGGCAGTGCTGAACAACTGAAGAAAACAGCACACTTTTTTTCCTTGGCACAGTCTGCAAAAGAGCTCACAGCTCAGCAGCAATAAAGCTGGCTAGAAGAAGAAGAAGAAGAATACACCAGCATGAGAGAAGTTTGATGTAATACACCAGTGTCTGCTTAATTGAAAATGCCAGGGAATACTGAGTGACTCAAAATAAAATTGTTTCAGTTACACTTCAGCAGTGGAAACAAAGTTATTTTTTTAGTGAAGTTCTCAAATGTGAGAGTAATATGTATAATATATTGTTACGAATCTCACTATCCAGGCTATCTGCAGACTGCACCATACACCACCAACTTAAAGAACTTGACAACTCAAGGCTCCAAAGTAACGTAACACTTTAAAAGTTGAATAAATAACAGCCAATACTGTACCATTGGCAACACGTATACTGTACAAATATCTCTCCGATAACACTGTTCAGCCGTATCAACTCTTGCACTGGCCTCTCCGTCTCGTTCCGGGCTTGCACTGGGTTCAACAGTTCAGGACTGACTTCACATACTAGGCTCGTTGTGTTGGACTCGATCACAGACCAAAATCAAGACGCCAGTCGTCTCAACTGTACTTGACAGTACTCCCCACTGAACTGTCGTAATGCTCCGTACAGAACCACACCGCTGAACTGTGCTGTAGTTGACTGGACTGTAGTGGACCTTCTGTCGTGAACCTCCTCTCTGAAACGTCTTGACTGCGACACCTCTGCTCTTATATAGGGTCCCTACTGGCCTTCTCGAACCGGACAGAACACCGCTCGACGTTTCTAGGTGGTCAGATGACTACAACTCTCGTGACGCTCCTGAGCTCTGTTAACGACGGCCATCCTTCCTGAACCGTCCTGTTGACACTCGACTCAGCTAATCGTCATAACTCGTCACGGTTGACCGCTCGTCTAGCGATTTGCGTCGGCCAACCACACACACACACCACTACCCTCATTTGTGCCACCACCAGGTTTATAACAATAATTACTCTTAGTTTTTTCAATATCATTGACCAAGTCTACAACATAATACAGTATTCCCTATAATAGCTTTCTCAATAAGTTTTTTTTTTCTCTTTTTTTTTTTTAAGTGATGGCATTAAAAGAATTTGAACTTGACAAAATTGATGATGTGATTCTGTTTAGAGCTAAGAAAATAGCTGACGTAGAAACTACTTTTAAAAATAAGAACAAAAAAAAAATGAAAAAGAGAATCTGAAATAACCAGAACATCAACTGATGTTTATTTTCATAGGGATTCTATTGGATAAATATGAATGGCTGTTCTTTTTAAAACAAATTCAAGAAAGTTTAGCAATGTTCCTATACACTTGACTAACAAGTAACATAGTCTAAGAAAAATAAACTTCTTTCAGACCTTGCGATCTATAGGAAGATGATGTTAAAGTCATCTGTTTCCGTGGCCAAAGGTTAACAGTGTGTCATGTGGCAAGCACAACGACCAACTGCCTTTACTTTCCCCAACGAAAGTCATGTAGCCTACCCATTAGAGTTGGTGGACTCAGGGGTGCCCTAAAAATCCTGAAATTCAAAATTCCAGTCTTCACTGAGATTCGAACACAGAACCCCAGGTTCGGAAGACAAGCGCCTAACCACTCAGCTGCTGCACTCCCCCCAAAATAGTCTAGAATTATTAAATTTATATTACTTAAAATAATTTTTTACTTCATATTCTTTGATGCATCTTGCTCTATTTGATATGGAGCTAATAGCCCTGGCACTTTTTCTTGTAGACTGTGAATTGCAATGTGATATTTTGGAGGTATGGCTATAATCTGAGCAGACACTACCTATGGAGATACAAATACAAACATATATACTACCAGTAACCACAAGAGCTCAATGATAGCATTGGTAAAATATATATACATGTATTTAAATAGAAATTGAACTAAAATTTGACAAACATTAATTTGATTTTTTTTCTCTATAGCAGTTAAATGTCATAAGTAAAATATATTACCTATATCCAATTTGACTTCTCCTTGTAAATCTCCATTTTTTACATCCATTTTTGACACAGATAGATTATACTGGGTAAGTGTAAACTTTTATATATTCTAATGCAGCTCTATTTATCTACGTTAGTGTAGTATCATTTCTTGGTACACAAAAATGTCTCATACAACTGACAATCAGTGCCATAAATGTTGCTGCAGCTGTTTGACTGGCCTGTGTGTTGAAAATAAAGGATAAATTAGCTTATTAATTCAGCTATTCATTTTATTTTATGACTCATTACTCATAAATTCTATAGATGTTTTCATTTTTTTTTTTGGTAAGTACAATTCATGAAAGAATATTAGATCTAGTAAGTCTTTCTAAATAGATCATTAAATTACTGATGAAAAAAAAGCTCATTTTAAAGTTTCTTTTATAAACATTTAACATTAATAAGATCTAGATCTAGATTATATTTAGTAAAGTATATTTTACACAGGAAATAACTTCTAATAGACTAGAGTCTATAAATAATTGACTAGTAAAGGTCTATATAGAGAATTTTAGAGCTCTATTATAATATATTAACAATAATATTAAATAGACTATGTAGATTATCTTTTACACTATAAAGTAGAAAGTAAGGCATATGTATGTATGTTCCTTGACCAATCTTGATAAAATCCTGGCATAAATGTTCCTTGGGTACTAACTGGAACTGTGACACATGTATAGTAGCCCTAAAACAAACTTAAGACCCTCAAAAAAAAAATTGCCCAAACTCTATGAAAGTATTACTATTTCAAGGATCTAGGCCATGTTTACCATGTTTACATGAGACAAGATCGAAAGGATCTCGATCTAGTTTTTAAAACTACACTTTGCAAAGATAGGTTTTTACTTTGACACATGAAAATACAAAATATATTGGTTTCATTGTTTAATGAAATTAACCTTTAAATTTGTGTTTCAAAAGCATTTTTACAGAAATTCATTCCTTACATCTCCGAATTTAGACGTCCCAATGTACTTTATAATCCCATTTATTTAACAAATCGGGTAATCTCGTTTTTAATTGTACTTTATATCCTATTCATCTCACACTTCTTTTGTTTTTAATAGATATCAATGTATCGGCTTAACAGGTAAACCCATTTTCGCAAAACTACTTTTACTTTTGTGGCGAAAGAGAAAAACTTGAAAGGAACATTATCTTAGTTTGACATATAGATAAATCCAATCCACAAGATTAGTAATACACAAACTAAGGCCTGCAGGTCGCAGGTAATGTCCAGCTAGTATTATGTAAAGGATAGATTAATTTTATATAATACAAGATCTATATTCTATATAATTTATTATATATATATATATATAAATCTAATCAGACAAGATATATACAGACCTAGACTCCCCCACACATTTTCTAGTCTAGTAACTGCATAACACTGAATAACTAGACTTACCCGAGTAGTCTAAGTATTTATAGATTTAAGTAGATCTAGATATATCTAGTCAATTTAGAAAAAAAAAAAAAAACAACTAAGATCTCTAGACAATCTCTAAAACAGAATCTAGGTCTAGAGATATTTATTCTAGATATAGATTAGATTTAGATCTACTCTAGTATACTGTATAATCTACTACTTATCTACCTAGATATATTCTAGTTTACTTTAGTTATGATGTCAATGTCAATATTATAGATGTAAAATAATATATTAATTGTAATAATCATTATAATGATATAGATCTAGACCTAGATTTATATCATTATAATGATTTTTATAATAAATTATACTATAGATACTAGTTTAGTTACTATAGTATAGTCATAGTCTATATCTATACTATAGTCTATAAAGAATATGAATATATTATAGATCTAATAGATTAAGCATTAATGGCCAACCACTAGAAATTGTTGATCACTTTTGTTACCTTGGCACCAATATATCCAACACCACTCTACTGGATAAAGACATATTAATAACAGGATAGCCAAGGCAATGGCCACCATGTCACGGTTGTAGAAAAGAGTCTTGGACAACATATTGCTGACTAACAGTACTAAAGCCCTAGTCTACCAGACCTGTGTGTTGAGCACCTTGCTGTATGGGAGTGAAACATGGTCAACCTAATCATGGCAGGAAAAAAAAGCTGAATGTCTTCCACCTCTGATGCCTAAGGAGGATCTTTAAAATAAGGTGGCAAGATAAGATAACCAATGAGGAAGTGCTATGAAGAGCAGGATGCCAGAACATCCGCTCTGTTATCAGCAGCAGACGCCTTGGCCACGTTCGTAGAATGCCAGTAGGTCGACTTCCACAGGACATTCTGTATGGGGATCTAATAGAAGGCAGGAGAGCTGCTGGTCCCCCACTGTTACATTATACTGATGTATGCAAATGCGATATGAAGCTCTTCAAAATCGACACTAGCAGCTGGGAAGAGGCGGCACTGGATTGGATAGATCCACATGGTGGAGAGAGAGCATAAAGAAGGGGTCACGGATTGCAGATCTCATACACAACAGAAGCAGAAAGAAGGGTGAACATACAACGGCGCCTGATGATTACATATGCCCAACCTGCGTTCGCAGATGTCTATCAAGGATTGGCCTCAAATTTAGTCACACAAGAAGTTGCAAAGGGAAAAGATCGTCTCTACTCTAGACTTATCTAGTAGACTAGAGTTAGAGACGTAAAAATAAAATGCCACAGAGAGAGAATAGAGTTTATATAACAAACATTTTGGGTAATATCAGTTACTAGCGTTGTATCATGATGATGTGTTAGTATAATCCTAAATTACCAATAAAGATCTAGATATAGAGTCTAGATCTTCATGCAAATGGTCATACATGTATTTATTTCGAAACCAAGCATATCACTTTCCGCCATATTGTTTATAGATAAGTAGTGATTTGGTCAGAAACTAGACTCCAAGTAGTTCTACGCACAAGCAGAATAAAGTACCTCATGAATGACTGTGAGGCAGTTTTAACAATTTATAGATCTATAAAATATTATCTAATAATTTGAAGCTAATCTCTATTTATTAGTATAAAGAGTCTTGATAAATTGTTTTCTCTTTAAATTTTCTTTACTTTTGCGCGTCAATATTTACAAACTGCAACTGTTGCCAGATTGGTTTGGTTGGTTACCGATAAATTAGATATGTGTATAGATCTACCACTCAAACCAAAAAATAGAATAAAATGAGTTTTCTTTTGTTGCCAACTATAAAATATAGTTCTGAAAAAGTTCGATTGCGTTTGAAAATGTAAATGTAGATCTATTTTATTTCAACAATCCATATATTTACTTGATCTAGTGCGAATTATAGATCAAATGTAGATCTAACAATTATTTGTAATGATTTTTTTTTGTCTTTGCTCTTAAGAATTAATATCTATATTATAAGTAGAATGTGAGGTGTATGTATGTATGTTACTTATAGACATCAAAACCGCTTGACCAATCTTGATAAAACTAGGCAGAAATGTTCATTGGGTACTAACTTAGACCGTAGTGTGTATGTATTGTAGCCCTAAAACAAACTTAAGAACCTCAACAAAAAAAATAAAGTTGTCCGACTCTATTACAGCTATAGTATATTATGAATCTAGGCCAGTGATGCCCAAACTACTGCCCGCGGGCCAAATCCGGCCCTCGACGAGGCCCCATCCGGCCCGCCGAAACGTCGGCACAAAGAGAAGAAAATCCCCTTTCCAAAAAAAATAAGGTTGAAAAATGTATCTTCACCTACTTTAGGGCTCTCATATTTTTTCTGAATGGATTGATACCATGACCTTTAACATTTGTTTGTTTATGAACAGGGACTTTGAATGTAGAATCTACCAGGAAATGTTGGCGGATCTTTACTTTTATGAACATGACAATTAGCCAACATCTTTGTTTTATAAAGAAAGTGTGACTGTTTAAAAAATCAACAACATATACATCGACATTATAAAATAAATATGAGGCATCCTTGGTTTGAACTAGATTAAAAGATTGATTAACTACAAATAGAGATTGGAGGATTATGGGAATATTCCCCAAAAAGAAACAAGAAAATGTGTCGGTTTTAATGGCACCCACAATGTTGCTAACATTTTAAGAAGAAAAATGAAGCTATTTTCATACTGTTAAAAAATTATAATCGTCAAATATCAATCTAGGGGGTTCTGGTAAAATAGTTTTAGAACAATTTATTTAATTTTGTAACTTTTCGGTCATGTGGCCCGCGAGACGAGTGTTGGAAAATTAATTGGCCCGCAGGTCGAATTAGGTTGGGCATCACTGATCTAGGCCATGGTTAACAATGTTGACATGAGAAAAGATCGAAATGATTTAGACCTAGATCTAATTTTAAGAAATACACTTTGCGCACATAGTTTTTTACTTTGACACATGAAAATACAAAAAAAGATCCATTGATTTCATTATATAATAAAATTAACCTTCAATTTTGTGTTTCAAAAGCATTTTTTACATAAATTAGTTCCTGATATCTGTGACTACAGATTTCCTGGCGAACATTCTTTCATTAGACATTACCAATTGGTTACACATTAACACATCTCTCTACTGAGTCTATTCCTAGGCTTAGGTCTAAAACTCTTATTGAACTCTAAGATGATAAAACTTCTTTTCTCAAAGATAGTTTTGTGCTTTAACACATAAACATACTAATTATTGTCCATTCATTTGATATTTTAATCAATTCAACATTCAAATTTGTTTTTCTAAAGCATTTTTAATACATTCGTTCGCTAAAGTTGCGTAGCCGTGTTGAGATAGGCCTATATTCATTCATGAAAAAAGGTCACGCATGCGCAACACAGAATGAACTCTATAAAAGCCAAATTTTAACTCTAGATTAGTGTAGATTTAGATCTATGTCTACCCCAAGATCTACTTTATACTGTAACACATGAACATACAAAATTAAGTCTATTCATCTCAAATTTTAATCAAATATATGTAGGCCTACAAGCAAATGTTTTAATTTGAAAAAAAAAATGGATTTAAGCCTATTAGCTATTTTTATTTGATAGCTTCATTCACACTATTTTTACATTGGCACATTCGCTTTACTTATTACATTATTATTTCGTTTAACTGTAACTATATCGACAGTAATGCGCAAATAAAGACTCGCGGGTCGCTGGTAACATATGTCTAGTGTCTTAATAAAATGTTATGGATCTGTCTTTGTGTTTTGTTTTTCTTTAACAGTTACTGGCACAACAATCAAAAGGTTTAGATATAAGATAACATAAGATAATTATATTGTTTCAATCAAATGGAAATTCAGTTTTACTACAATTGACAACACCAGCGTACCTACTGTACAATAACAGTATAGATGAAAAATTCTAACAACATTCACACACGAAACACATACACATTCACAAGGCTTATAGTAGGCCAATTTAGATCTCAAATTATTTCATTTAAATAGTAATGATAAAATTACTAAATAGATATATTTAAAATGTAATCATTCGTCTATATAGATGAAGATCTTTACTTTTAGTCTTTATCTACATACACTACTGTATGTATGGGGCAAACCTGGAGATGTCTGACATGGCTAAACACATGTGCTCCATTCGGCTTTTAGGGGTTAGCATGGGCTCAATTGGGGGGCCCTGGTGAAACCCATGTGGGGCCAGTAAGAGGGGTGATCATTGAGGTGTCTGAAAGGGCTTAACACATGGGCCGCCCCATCTGGGAAACGAACATTGACCCAAACATGTGCCTTTAGGGGTGAGCTTGGGTTCAGATAGGGGGCACAGATTGAGAAACCTGAAAGAGCTGTAACTCATGGGCTCTATTTGGGGGATGAAAATTAGCCCAAACAACAGGGATCCTTAAGGGTGAGACTGGGCTCAGATAGGGGGCTCAGATGAATTCCGGATAAAACCCACCCGGAGCCACTAAGAGGGGCGAACATTGATGGGTCTAAAGGGAAAAAACATATGGGACCCATTTAGGGATTAATGTTGGCCCAAAAGGGTGCCCTTAGAGGTGAGCCTTAATTGGCTCAGATATGGGCCCAGATGAATCTCGGATAAAACCCAGTAAGAGGGGCGAACATTGAGGGGCCTGAAATGGCTAAAGACATGGCCCCTATTTCGTGGGATGATCGTTGTTCAAATGGGGGTCCTTAAAGGGCGATTCTGGGCACAATCATGGGGCAAAGATAAAGCCCCATTGGAGCCCAGTAAGGAGCAAACTTCAAGGGCCTCAAAGGACTAAACACAATGGCCCCAATCAAAGGTGTACGTCAGCTCAAGCAGGCCCTTAGCCTATATTACACGTGTAATTAAATCGGAAAAACCCGCACACTACATATGGTCTTTACGTGATTTTTCTATCTTCTCTGATGAACAACTGTAACAAGCAAACTGACATAGACGTGAGTCCCGTCAGTGCCAGAGAATGTCAATTAGTTCAGGACTGAGTACAGTTTTTCACATGACCACGCAGACCCAGTTTCGATCTGCATGTTTTAACACATCTAATGCAGACAATCCAGTTGTCCACAATGGATCTATTACTTTTTCATCGAATGGATTAGAATTTTAAATTAAGATTCAACTAATAGACTTTTATTCAATATCTAGCTCTTTAATATGCCCTTCTTGTATCTATGAAAGATTAGGCCTAATAATAATTATAATAAGTCACAAAGAAAATTTGAGAAGTGAAAAAATATGAAAGTTCCATAACTCTCGTCTAAATCATTGAAAAGTCCGTGCAAAGCGCATTTTGAAAGTAGTCGAGGTCTAGATCTACTCTATTAGAATCTAGATCTATTATTTCATTTTTGTACACAAATAGAAAATGCAGATCTAGTAATCAACATTGGAATTAGTTTACCTGACTACTCAGAAACAGGTTTCTAGTAGATCTTTATATTACATTAATGCAGCATAAAAAACATTTCTTTACAATTACTCAGTGAATTATATACTTTTATTACTTTACTTTAGGTTCGACGTTCGTATATACTGTTGTATACTATAAAGATTATAGATCTAATTCTTAATTCTAAGTCTAGTAATCATTATAATCATACTAATCATAGGATTAATATCATTATACTATAGGATCATTTGTCACAAGTCAAGTCCAAGGTCCTCGAAGCTCACTAAGATCTTCCCTTGAGACCCTTGTGTCTGAGTTGGAATACTACACTGACAGACACAAGAACTTGTACTAGATCTCATCTATAGATCTCTAAGCTCTTGGAGTCAGAAATTTCTAGACTTATCTTATCTTATATATAATACAGAAGTTACTTCAAAAAAGATGACGATTACGTCCTACGCGTCATGCATTTAGTCATGCTTATTAACCAATGACTTAAATTCTGCCAAGTCACTGGTTTTTCTGGCTAGCTCAGGCAACCCATTCCATGCTCTAATAGCACTAGGGAAGAAGGAGTATTTGTACACATTTGTCCTAGCATATGGGACGAGGAATGTGCCTTTATTTTTGTGTCTTTCAGAGTATTTTATTAAATTTTGTTTTTGTATTTGAAGATTATGGTTCAGTGTTTTATGTATAATTGCTACTTTACTTTTGAGTCTTCTGTCCTGAAGGCTTCCTAAATTTAGTGATTTTACTATAGGTGTTACTCTAGTCAAATGTAAATATTCGTTTGTTATGAATCTCACTGCTCTATTTTGTGTTTGTTCCAGTTTCTTTGTTTTCTTGAGATGAGGGGTCCCAAACGGTGGATGCATATTCTATTATTGGCCTAACCAAGGTTAAATAACATTTTAGTTTTATGTTCTTATTTGATTTATAGAAATTTCTTTTAATAAACCCTAATGCTTTGTTTGATTTTTTTATAGTTTCATCAATATGTGGATTCCATGACAGTTTTTCATTTATTATAACACCTAGGTATTTTGCGTTTTTAGTCTGTGGTACTGGTTTGCCATGGATAAGATAAGTGGAATTAATTTGTTTTAGTTTTTTTGTTACTCTTAACAACTGACATTTTTCTGGGTTGAAAGACATGCTCCAATTTGATTCCCATTTCTGTAATTCATCTAATTCTCTTTGTAAAATATCTGTGTCTTGTGTTGTTTTTATTGTTCTATGTATTATGCAATCGTCTGCAAATAATCTGACTTTTGTTCCTGAACTAATGCAATTTGGTAAATCATTTATGTAAATTAAAAATAGTAGTGGACCCAAGACTGTTCCTTGAGGTACACCTGAGTTTACTGTTATTGGTGTTGATTTAGAGCCATTTATTATTACAGTTTGTTCTCTCCCTATCAGAAAATCTTTAATCCACTGATGCAGTGGACCATTAATGCTGAAATATTTTAATTTTTTAAGCAAACTATGGTGGTGAACTTTGTCAAAAGCCTTGGAAAAATCTAGTAAGATAGCATCTATTTGTTCACTATTATCTAAACCTTTTGAAAAATCATCAATTAGTCCTATTAGTTGTGTTTCTTATGATCTATATTTCCTAAAGCCATGTTGGTATGGGGTGAGGATATTATGTTTGTCTAAGTGGTTTATGATGATGCTACATATTATGTGTTCTAGGATTTTACATGTGATGCTGGTAAGTGATACTGGTCTGTAGTTTCCTGGATCAGATTTTTCTCCTTTTTTAAATAGTGGGGTGACATTAGCTTCTTTCCAGTCCTTTGGTACTCTGCCCTGGTTAAGCGATGCCTGAAAGAGTATTTTGAACACTGGGGCTAGCTCATTGCTTAGTTCTTTGAGTAATCTAGCTGGAATACCATCAGGTCCAGACGCTTTATTTGGTTTGGTGTTGGCTAATAGTTTTTGAATTCCATTTTCTTGTACTACTATATCTTCTATGTTGTCTACTTGGTTCAAATTAAGAAATATGTCATTGTCTCCTGGGGCTGAGAATGCTGATGCAAAGTATTTGTTTAGGATGTTTGCTTTAGTTTCATTATCATTATGTATTATGTTATGTTCATCTTTTAATGGCGCTACGCCTGTTGTTTCCATTTTCTTAGACTTAATGTATGACCATAGGTTTTTTGTTGTTATCTTTAGATATTATATTGTTTATGTATTCACTCTGCAGCTATCTGCTTACTTTTTGGGTTAGGTGTTTAATTTTTATATACCTTTTGTAAACTCCTTCTGCCTTGGTTTCTTTAAATTTTCTATATAGGTTTTCCATTTACAAAGCTTCTTTAGTCTATTATTAAACCAGCATTTATTTATTTTGTTTGATGTGTATTTAGTTGGTATATGATTCTCTATAATGCTTTTAAGATGGACTAGAACATGAAACGATCAATGTGCTCAGCAAGCTGAGGAGTATTCACTGTATTGACAGTAGTGTAAGTATACAATTACAAATGTAAATTTAAAATTACAAACATTAGATGCTTGAAACACTTGATGTATTGATATTTATTTTATATGTACTACCATTGTTTGCAAAGCCTTATCAACTTATTGCATTGTTTCTTTTGTAATTTAATGTTATTATCAGGCTACTAAGCATATCAAATATTGATGTTAATTAGAAATGTTCTTGGAATTAATAGGAATGCCTCTATCAACTCCTGCTTTGGTCCATAGGTGCAGCAAACAGGATTTTTTTAAAAATAAAAAAATAGATATAAAAGTTTAAATATTTTATTGCTGTGTATACTTGCGCAGTTTCCTTGTAATTTTTTTCAGTTGATGAACAACTTTGAAGTTGCCTTTGAAAAGTGTCTGTGAATCAGTGGGAATCCAAGTTAGATAGATGCAGCATATATAGCAAAGTATTATTGGCAAGTCTGATTTTAAATGGATAACATGCATTTTTTTAAACAGCTTTTGTATACTTAGGTGTCTCTGGAATCATGTGCAGAAGCTATAGAGTTGGTGTAGAATTCACATACCAGATATTTTCGGCAAATTTTTTTTTTCAAAATTATTAGATAACTTAAAATGAGCTTAATTTTGTTACATTACTGTAACATTGTATATAACTCAATTTCTGTGTGTATGTGTGAGTATGTATGTATGTGTGTATGTGTGAATATCTTTAGTAAGTACATTAGTATTTGAAAATATTAGATCCCTCAAGTCATAGGAACTAGATTTGGCAGGTAAACAGCAAGATTTTCTGGGTTATTTTTAGCAAATGATGTTGAAAGTCAATAATATAGTCAACTTTCTAAACTGAAAAATTCGGATGTAAATCCACATTAAGCTAATTTTCTTTTTCAGCTGTTTACATTCTGTGGAATGTTAGAGAATGTACGCAAAAAGAAGTTTTTTAATTAAATTAGATATTTTAAGACTTGAATAATTTTTCTAATGTTGCTTGGCATAGTTTACTTTTTTTTTCAGCTGATGTATTTGTTGGTGGAAATATACTCATAAAATAGACATACAGAAATCCCTTGCTAGAAATCCCTTGGAACAGGATTTTGGCAAGTAGTTTTTTTTTGTTAGTCTGCATACTGTCCCTTTTTTATTTTCAGCTGATGAATTGTGTGGATTAAAGAACAAAGATTTACAGAAAGCCCTTGCCAGATGCTGGAAATCCCTTGCAAGAAATTTTGGCAAGACTTACAGAAAGCTCTACCTCGGAAACCAATGCTGGATATCCCTTGCTATATATTTTGGCAAGTAATCAAATTGAATATATAAGATATTAATAATCCTGAACAACTTTTTGTTTCTGTTAGTCTGCATACTGTCCCTTTGTTCTTTTCAGCTGATGAATTTGTGTGGAAGAAAGAACAAAGATTTACAGAAAGCCGTTGCCAGATGCTAGAAATCTGTTGTTGGAAATCCCTTGCAAGAAATTTAGGCAAGACTTACAGAAAGCTCTACCTCGGAAACCAATTCTGGAAATTCTTTGCTATATATTTTGGCAAGTAGTTTTTCAAATTTAATTTATAAGATATTAATAATCTAGAACAAGTTTTTGCTTCTGATAGTCTGCATACTGTCCCTTTGTTCTTTTCAGCTGATGAATTTGTGTGGAAGAAAGAACAAAGATTTACAGAAAGCCGTTGCCAGATGCTACAAATCTGTTGATGGAAATCCCTTGCAAGAAATTTAGGCAAGACTTACAGAAAGCTCTTCCTCGGAAACCAATTCTGGAAATTCTTTGCTATATATTTTGGCAAGTAGTTTTTCAAATTTAATTTATAAGATATTTATAATCTAGAACAAGTTTTTGTTTCTGTTAGTCTGCATACTGTCCCTTTGTTCTTTTCAGCTGATGAATTTGTGTGGAAGAAAGAATAAAGACTTACAGAAAACCCTTGCCTGATGATGGAAATCCTTACAAAAAATTTTGACAAGACTTACAGAAACCCCTAGCTAGAAGTTTAATGCTGGAAATCCCTTGCAATTTTTTTTGGCAAGTAGTTTTTTAAATTAAATTTTTTAACTTCTTGAAGGAACTTAAGTAATTGTTACTGTTACTCTGCATACTGAGCCTTTTTTTTATTTAATCTTGTATTTTTTTTTTAACAAAGTTGGATATTGGTTGACAATATGTCTTTAAGCTAATATTTCGCACCAAGTAAACAATGGCTGGGTTGTGAACTTGACAGACCTTTGCACTAATAAAGCAAATGTCATTGGTTAGATCCCTATAGTAGCATTTTTTTAAATGACTAATAAAAAATGAATATAAAGTAGGAATTAATTAAAAATATCACCTGTTTCAAAACTAAAATGAATTATTCTAAAACATTTTGGAGGTGAGGTGGCTAAGAGTTTCAGCACTTCACGTTGGGACCTGGGTGAAGACTGGGATTCTCTTTAGATTATTTAGGACACCTGAGTCATTGTGCTGACCACGGCACCCTCATTACCAAGGCTCATAAAAACATCATCTGCTCCATAGATCACAAGGTCTGATAGGGGAAATTTTTTTTTTTAAAACATTTCAATTTTGTATTGTACATTCTTGAACATTTTCTTTTTCTAAATTTCTTTAGTTGTTCAACACGTTGAAACTAAGAAGAGCTGTCACAGCAGCCCTACGACTAAAGTCAAGGAACAGAAGATGATACTTGTGCTTGAGGGAGGAACCAGTACTTGTGGAAACAAAATTGAAACTTGAATGAACAAGTCTCAAGAAAGAAAGCCTGCTACACATTTGGTAAGTAAAACAATTTTTTGTATTTTTGGACAGTGTTTCCCAAAGTGGGATATACGTTGCCCCAAAGGTATGGTAAGAGTTTGAAGGGGGTATGAGTTACACATTATTAACTGAGCTGATTTTTTAAAAGTACCTATTTAGGTTCAGGTTATAATTTGAATGAAATATAATTTTAAAATCCTTTTTTATCAATTTTAATTTTTTACAAACTTAAATGAGGTACTATTTTAGATACTTTTCTACAAAGATCAGGAAATAGGGATGTTAAAACCTTACGTAGACACACCCACTTTTTCAACGTAAAAACTAGGTTTCCTTTTTTTTAAAAATACATTCGATGTGTCTCTGAAGCTTGCAAAATAAACTAATTGAATACTTAATTGTAATAGTTATAATTTAGTGTATGCAGGCCTACAAAAAACATGCATTTTTGGGGTGGTGAGGGGTACTTCATGTTAAGAAAATTCTAGAAGGGGTACTAGAAGTCAAAAGATTGGGAAACACTGGTCTAGGATATTGGTTAAGCCAACAGCAGCCCTACAACAGAGAAAAGATGCTGCTGCTGATACTTTGGTGCTTGATGGAGGAACCAGTACCTGTGGAAACAAAAATAATGGGTGAACAAGTCTCAAGAAAGCAAGCTTGCTATATATTCAGTAAGTTACTTTTTTTTTTTAAGTATAGGATATTATAAATGGCATGATTCATTCCCATCTTATAATTTTTAAAATTGTAGACTTAATATTACACTTTTAGAACTGGTATTACTCTCAAAAGCAAAAGTCATACATTCAACAACTTTTTATCACAGAAAAATGTTTATTTGTAATAACTATATTCCCATCAGAGAATAAAATGTAGATCTAGAGATTCAATATTTTATGTGTACTCCAGTTTCATGTATGAAGATACATCCAATATAGAATTATTTAACTATAAAACAACATAAAAAAACACACTACCAATAATATATGATGACTCTAATATAGTAATTTTATGTATACTCCAGTTTCATGTGTGAAGATAACCACTTTTGTGCACTCTCTTTTAGTTCCTATTTTTAAGCTTTTTGTAGTTTGTCTAATTATCACTTAGTGGAACTTATCTTTAAGGGATTTATAATTCTTGGTTTAAAATGGTTTCAGAGTGATGCATTTTTGGCGAACTTTCTAAAGCACTTTGTTTGTACTTATTGTACACCGCACAACAATCATTACATTATTTTATTTTATTTGCCTTTACATGTTAAAAAGTTTTGATATTGCGTTTAATGGGGTACACTCTCTGGCTCACGTTTTTTTTTATGTTTGAGATTGGATGACTTTTTTTTTCTTTTTATTAGATAGTTTGTGCGCCTTGATTGTATCAAGTTCGACTTTACTTCTGTATTATAATACCTTTGATTTTAATAATAATAATTAATAATAATAATAATAATAATAATCTTTATTGTCTGTATGGAAATTTGGCTTACAATTTGTGCATTACACCAAATAAAAACATTATAACTAAGAAACCAAAGTGAGTGTACATTCTCACCTGACTCACTCATAATCTACATGTGACAAAGTTTATATCAGATTGTTCTTATTTAATGATTTGATTGCCAGAGGAACAAAAGAGTGTTTGTGTCTGTTTTTCTGTTTTTACCCTCGGTTGATCGTTGTGCTGGCCATATGACGCCCTGCTCATTAACTGTTGGCCTAAGAAACATTTGACCTTAACATCGTCTGCATTTACATCCTCTGAAATAGCAGCTATTTAACAATAGTGATAAATGGCGAATATTTGAAAGTTTAGATGTTACTTTTCCTTGTACTGAAAAATGCAGCTCTTGTTACCTCCCTTTACATTAAAACATGTACAGTACTTTTTGTTTCTGCCCTTTGCATTGAAAACGTACAGTTTTAGTATTGTATTGAAAATGCATTAGTACTTGTTGCCTCCCTTTACATTAAACTTCATATAACAGTTATGTTACCTCCCTTTGCTTTAAATTAATTTTCTTGAAATACTTTGTGAGTTCTCAGTAGAATACCATTATGTTTGTAGCTCCTGGGGTACATATAGCACCTTTACAGTACCATAATTTCCATACATAAATATAAGTGACATACAAATGACTATTTACTCTGATTTAAATGGCTTAATAAATTCAAACTTTTGAACCAACCCACGAGATTGGGTTCTTTGTTCTTTTGACCAGTGATTGACTGCAGTGAACTTTTGTATGAATGTAGTGAAGAAATGAAACTCTTGCATTACATCTTTTGTATTTAAGCTTCACCTTAAACACAGTTATGCCTACCGTTATTTTATTTAACTATATAAAATAAATTCAATTTGTCAATTTTGTTGTATGCTTCTTTTGATCAACTAAAATTATACGCATATCGAGCTAGAGTAAAAGTACAGTATTTCACTTATATAGACCTCAGTTGTGACCTGCATTTGGTCTGTGGTCTGATACATTTTGTTTTGCTGTCTGCCCAGTCTTTCTTTGTCAAATGTTTAGTTTGCTATTCTGTAATATTTTAACATATACAATTGGGTCTTGTAATAATTAGTTTGAGGTCTTGGAATAGTAATTAGTTTGCATTAATAAAAAAGAACCACTTGTATTTCAGTTACACAATACAATGAGCTGTATATTTTAAACTAAAACAAAAACATAAACATAATCATACATTTGAATGATTTCACCTTCTTTATACGTTAATTCAATTCTCAATCTATAGAATTTTTTCTATGCATATAATTGATATACCCTGTTGTACACATGTGGACTGCGCTTTATAATTCTGTGATATATTATCTTTAGTTTGATAAAATGCAATAGCTAATAGATTCCTAAGACTAATACTAAGACTGTTTTATTTATCCTTATGGAAATTTGTTGTGATTACAAGGATTCTTTTCTCATAAAAGCAACACAACAGAAACATTCACTTAAATAGAACAGACACAACATTGAGTTCATTGAGTGACTACACTTATTTTATAACCATGCTTTAGAGCTCACTTTATTGTATCTATTATCATTGATGTTCGCTCTTTATTACGAGCAGAGGAGACTCTTTAATCCTACACCAAAACAGACCCATCAATAGTAGATTATGAACACTTTAATATTGGCTCAATGAATTGGTCTATAATCTTGTTTACAATAGCAAATTTAGTTACATGAATTGTCCAAACTGATACAACTGCACCTTATATAACCTTAGTTCTGTTCTTAAAAAGTATGTTTAGTATTTTACTTGTTCTCTATTCATGGCTAATCTCTTTTCTTTTTTCCTCACTTGTCTTTCCTTTTTTTCTCACCATTGTTAATCTCTCTCTGCATCAACCTTTTGTGAACATATTTCCTTAGTTCCATCCATCCAGATCCAACAACATCCCCTCTTCCCTCAACATTGCTACCTCACCCTCGTCCACCACTGTCTATTACCAATAGTATTGTTCCTAGATCTAGACTTTTGTCTAGAATTACTGTTGACCGGAGATCAATTACCAGGGTTTTATTTTTATGTTGAACAACACATGTTGCACGCAGATGTGACTATTTTAATTATACACCAAAACAAAACAATTAATAGTAGATTATGAGCACTTTAATGTTCATAATAATCTTGTTTACAATTATTCCTTTTTTTTTCTTTCTTACTCTTTCAACATGCGTTTGCATCATTCCACATTCCTACTATACTGTGCACATAACTCTTTTGGATTTAAGCACACAAAATTCATTTAGTAATAATGAGTTTAGAAGTGCTAAACTGGACTATATATTTTACATTTTATTTACTGTTTTACATCATGTGCTTAGACCACTGGGGCAAATGTGATTACATAAATATTTATTCTGCTGCGCACAAAACTCTATGCATTGAAGCACACAACAATCATTTGGTAATTAAAAATTTTGAAATGCTAAGCTGGCCTATATTTTTGCCTTTTTTTTTAATTGTTGTGCTTCATGTGCTTTGTTGACCTCTGGGGCATGTGTGATTAAACATTCACAATGATGCGCACATAACTCTCTTTGCATTAAATCACATTTCATTTGGCAATAATGAGTTTTGAAATGCTAAACTGGACTATATTATTTACATTTTCATTTACCTTTGTATATCATGTGCTTTGTTGATCACTGGGGCATGTGTCATTAATCATTCACACTGGGCTGTGCAAATAACTCCTTTTGCATTAAATCACCCATCATTTATTAGGTAATAATGCGTTTTGAAATGCTTGACTTTACAATATTTTTTTGCAATTTTATTTACCATTGTATATCATGTGCTTTGTTGACTATTGGGGCATGTGTGATTAAATATTTACACTGTGCTATGCACATAACTCTATGCATTAAAGCACACAACATTCATGTGGTAATTATGAGTTTCGAAATGCTAAAATGGACTATTTTTGCATTTTTGTGGTGTAGTACATCATGTGCTTTGTTGACCACTGCGGCATGAGTGATTAAACAAACACAATACATTGTTGAATCGAAAGCTTTTTATTACATCACTTGCTAATACGTGTTTTAAAATAAATGTTGCACTACATCAACAAAATGGTTGCATTCAATTAACACCTAAGAAAACTTGTTAACTTTGATTTTAAAATGCTAAACTTCTGGACCTCCTCTTGTATGACAACGCTAGTAATTATTTATAACAAGCATTGGGTCATTTAGTCCTTTTGATCTTACACTTATTTTATAGTTTTATACAATACCTTTCCTCTTAATGTACTATCACTTCTAAGTAGTATCTTTACCATCTTTTAGTGTTCCTGTGAGAAATTATTTAGTTTGCTTTTCTGTGTTGTTACATACAAGAGAGAGATGCATTATGATTGTGATATCTTGTTTCTGTGGGTATAAAAATTCAGTTTTATAATAATAATAATCTTTATTATCCATGAGGAAATTTGTTTTACAATTGTGCATTACATAAAACAGTACATGATTTGAGCAAACAATTGTACAATAGCCCCCAAGATATACTTTTATACCCCAGTTTCTCTTTAACATTACATGCGAAATGGACAAAAATAAGTTACATGTTGTTCAATGCTTTAATTGTCAAAGGAACACGTTTTTTTGTAATTGGTGTCATGTATCTTCTTATATAATTATATCTAATGTTAAACACAAGTCTTATGAGACAATTGGTTATGTGTTCATATAATCACTTAAAGGGATCATACATTATACATTTGTTCCTGTTTACCTTTGCATATTTTTTCTTAATGTAAAAATGTTCTTCCTAAAAGTTAATGAACAACTTTTTCTCCTTTAAAACACACAAGCCTAAAATGAAAGATACGTCTAACTTCTGTACAAAGGTCAACAACTTCTTGATTTATTTCATTTGTTTAGCATAGTGTCAGAATTGTGTTTACTGAGCGTCTAAATGGCAGTACAGAAAACCTTCTCCCAGATACCCCTCGCTCTCCCCCCCCCCCCCCCCCTTTTTAACTGGTCTACAAATGAGATAGCTCTGAGCAGGCTATAAGCATGAAAGTAGCGCTATATAAAAGCCATAATTTAATTTTTTTTTTAATATTTTTTTTTTCTTCAGACTATAATGGAACTGTCAATTCACATAATTGCAATTATGACAATTCATCTATTTTTCAGCTTTCTAGATATAATGTGATTTTCTTTTCAGAATTATCTGCTAAAAGAAATTATTATTGTGCATGTTTATTTTTCTCATGTTATTAACTTTACTAATTCTGACTGTCCTAGAGAAATGGTAAATGGATCGTTTAGATTTTGCCTTGTCTGAAAGTCAGAGGTTAGGATTGAATGTTGTGATATGATTGAGTTTTCGTTGTGAGCTTTGAGTGAAATTAGAAGCAAATGTGACTCGCAGAAAGTGATTTCTACCGTATGGGATAAAATGCCACTACAAATCGACGCGGACGGACTTGTTTTTACTAACTACTAACCCGGGGTGTAGGTTAAGTGAGAAAGGTGAATGACAGCCATATTTTTTCAACTTAAGAATAGTCATTCACCTACTTTTCTCAACTACCTAGCTCATGTATGGCTCCTCGAATGCCACACTCTGGGCAACAGTCTTGGCTGACTGGCTAAATACATGAGTAATTTATGAGCTTAATAATATTTACAGGATAGTCCATGTTTTGCATGAATCAAAACAAGAAATCAGCAGGAAATTAGTTAACTTGATATCTGCCTTCACCTAGTAGTAATAATTCATAAGGCCCAGGGCCATGCCAGTGTATACACATTAACTCAGTAGCTCATTTTAGGTAGATTTTTTTTAGAATTGCAAAATTATATAATTATACTTCATGATATATACATACATTAAGCATGATCATTGCATCAAATCCTAAATATTTTTAAAAATTCATTTTGCATCCCTATTTTTTATTTTAACTAGATAACTTGCTGTGACAAGAAAAGATCATATACTTGGACTCCTGCATAGCACCACAAGGGAAATCCCATCATGTTGCAAAATACGTTTTGGACCAATTTTAATAAGTTATATTATACTGTAAACTCTGTACAACAGTGTACATATTTATGTATATCCTGTCATTCAGCCAACAGGTTTGGATTTAGTATTTCTTTAAAACTATTGTATTGAGCCCCATTAAAACAAGAGGGAGGTGCAGTGGCTGAGTGATAAGTGCTTGGCTTCTGAACCAAGAGGTCATGGGTTTGAAGATTGTGATTTTCAATTTTGGAATCTTTGAGGCGTCTCTGAGACCATCCAGCTCTAATGGGAAAACATTAGGTGGGGAAAAGTAAAGATGTTTGTTCATTGTGCTGGCCACATGACACTCTTGTTAACCATGGGCCACAGAAACAGATGACCTTTATATAATCTGCCCCATAGATCGCAAAGTCTGTAAGGGAAACTGCTTTGCAAAAAAAAATAATAATTTTAAAAAAGTTAATGTATAAAATATGGTAAAGACATTTAAAATCACATGGAAGGAGTGAATTTAAAAAAAAAACTAAAACCCAGGTGGGCAGGTTGAAAATGATAGCAATATACAACATTAATTAATAACTCTAAATACTTTTTGCAAAAATTAGTGACAACATGCATGTTGTTCCCTCACAAGTATTATTGACAGAGGGAACCTTGTTTATATTAGATTAAGCAAATTTAAATTAAAAATTAGAATCATTATTTCAAATGGTTTTATCCAAACCTTCTAAATTATTTTTCAGTTATAAGTATATTTAAATGTATGGGTAATCATGAAATTGTTAAATGCTTTTTTGATAGCTGCTCACATTCATTGATTAATATTAATTTCATAATTATTTTTTCAAGCATAGCGTTCACATAAAGTATCACTTGTTTTTTTATTTGACTAATGCTACAATTTTATTGTATCATATTAACTATTAATTTTATACCCCAAGATATTTTTAAAAAATTGTCCACTAGTCTCACATGTTCTTTGTATAGTAATTCCTATTCATACATTACAATACTCAAAGTACACTAAAATACAGATTTATATAAATTAACTTGTTTTAAAAGATTGTAAATGTATATTATTTGGATAAGAATGTTTTTCTGTTGACTATTATTGTTAAAGATTTGTTGATCACTCTGCTTAATCATTCATATGCAGGTCATTATTTTAAAAACATTTCTGATAATATATGACAGTACAAATTAGTGATACATGTCATATAACAATTGTTAGTTAACATTTTGAAAAGAATATTTTCAGAAGTGATGGCCTGTGATTAGGAATTGAGATCTGATCATGTATTGAATTTTTGTTTGATCCTTTGTGTGCTTTTTACTTCAACTTAATGTTATTGAACAATTAATATTAAATGAATTTATGATTTAAAAAACACAAAATTTAAAATAAAATTTGATAACGAAATATCATGTACTTTTGTTTAATAATTTTGTTTGTTTTGTTATTTTACATCAGATCAGAATTTCCAAATTTGCATTATGTAAACTATAATTTATTTATAGTAATGTCAGAACACAAAACCATAGTTACAAACTAAGTTAAAGTAAAGCTGTGATCTCTATAAACAATAGAATACTAGTATTCACTACACAAAATTGAACTATATTTCATCAAATGGGAGTTTCTATCTTGAGGTTAAGAAATATTACATGTAACTTATGCCAATGTGACATAAAACAATAATGTAATAAATGGAAAGGAAAGTACATTTTTAACAAACATTTTGTACATAAAAAAAGGACTTTGAAAATTATTTTCCATCAGATTAGAAATCCACCTTTGTCTTTAATTCAATATCTTGTATTTTATACTTATGTTGACAACACAAAACAATAGTGGAGTACAATTTAAGTGGCTATTCATTTCATTGATCATTCCCTCTTAGCTGAAAAGCCGATGTTGCCTTTTCAAACCTAAACGTATTTTCTTGTTAACTGAAAGTCCAGAAATTTGGATTTTCTTTTAAACACCTATACTTGACACCACTTTTTTTGTAACTTTGGAAAATACTCGAACACTCTTCACAAATGACACAAGTCCGTTGTGAGTTGATGGCTTATAAGCATCTTATTTCTTAGCCTTATTTTAAATGGTGCTTCTCTCTATTCCACTGAGTGCTTACATTCAGTCTAATATTATATCGTAGCTTGTCATTGCGTAAAAAATCAAAGGGAGGATCATTGCGACTTGTGTACAAGTCAGAAGTCATCAATAACACATGTAATTTAAACATGAATTCAGATTAGTAACTGATTAGTCGATCTATTCATATATGTGAATGGATAAATACTTTCGAGTAGACTTGTTGAACTAAAGTCGGAAGGTTACACCTTTACTAAAGGCTTAGACCTATTACTTTTACTGTGATCTAGAACTAGACAGTCTATAAGCTACTATGCCAGAATCTCACTGTGTAAGTGTTTTTGCAAGACAATCTAAACAAGTACACTGAAGTAGTGATCAAACATCCTAGATCTAAGATTCTACTAGTACCGGTATTCTAGATTTATATATTGATCAGAAGAGTGGGCGGCTGTAGACCTATAGATCTAAACCAGTGATTCCCAAAGTGGTCTATATAGACCCCCAGGGGTCTACGAAAGTGAACAAATTAATTGGGGGTCTACGATAATGGATTTCATTTCATTAGTGACTTTAATTTTCACTCCCATTAATGTAATTATTTCCTACACTAATATATAATTTTTACCTTTAATCCTTTAAATATTTATAACTGCTATTCAAACTAAAAATTGTTGCATTTAATTTCAATATTTATTTAAATATCTTAATTTTGTCTAGATGTAAGTTATTTTTAACAAAAGAAATGTAGACTGTACACCGTTGATTATTTAAAATTGGGATTCATTCCTTCCTTGTCAAACGAGCGGTTGCCTAAGTGCCTTTTTATGGCGATATGAAACTAATTACGCTTGGAGAATAATTTGAGACGATGCCACCCTGATAAAAAGATAAAGTTCAGAATAGACCCACAAAATCTCTCTTCGACATCATAAAGAGAAGATTATGGTTTGTGAACGACTAACAATATCTCTTTACTTAAAGCCAAATATGGAAAACACTATAGGTAAAACATTGATTTTACCTGCCGTTGAAGTAGTTTTAAAAACTTGTTTTACACAAACCTACTTCTGATATTATGAATTTCTTTAAGCAACAATACAGTTCAAGGGCATATCAGTGGTATAAGTTATAACATTAAAAGCTTCTTATTTAATTCTTTGCAAACGAAACATACAGTTTGGGATCAGCGGAGTCACAGGCTCTGACAGGATGTAGCGCTGTTGCTGCCAAATGCCTAAGGGTTGCTGGCGCCTTATTTTTCTTGGGGTTGACTCACAAAACCTTTCCCATGTTTGGGTATAGCTCCAAGGCAGCAGAGGTTTGAATTCAGTTATTTGGGTAGAAAGCCAAGGTTAATTAGTCCCGCCAGTCTAAAGCTTATTTATTTTGGCGCCAGTTGCTCACCTTTGCCCCTTCTGTAAATGAAAACAATTGTGCGGACCCAATATTTGAGCCACACATGAAAGACCAAGAAATACAAGAGAAACTGATCTTTATGAAAACGTGTACAATAATACCTAAAGCAAATTAATTAATTAATATTTAATGTTTCAAGGACTAAACAAATTTCTATATGAAACATAATATCCGTAGCAACTGATGATGTTCCTACAAAAAAAATCTCCAGTGTTTCATGATTCCAGAAATATATATATTTTATTATTTGAATTGATTTAAATTTTATCAATAAAAATGACATCTGTATAACTTTAAATGTAGCTTTTAATTACTTTTTAACTTTTAGACTCACTACAGTTAGAAATTAGTTTTAAAAGATGTTGATGAAATTGCAAAAATGCAATACAAGTTAAGCAGGGGGTCTACGGAGGATCAAAAACCATGGCAAGGGGTCTACGAGACAAAAAACATTTTGGGAACCACTGATCTAGACCATGACAGAGACCAATGCTAGATTTAGATTTATTGGTCTTTAGTAGATCTAAGAAGAATTAAACTAGAAAACTACAAAAGAGTTTCGCTAAATAGCTTTAAGGTCATTATGGATCTACAATCTAGATAGAATAATTGCGGCACTTATTTTTCGGTTGTTTTTAATAAATGGATATAAAATACGATTTATTTTGGCACTAAAAAAATACCCAGATTGTATTAATTCTAACATTCTATTAAAGAATGACTCTAGTAGTTTTTATTGATTGGCATGCATGACTAGATTGACACATGAAATGCGTTGGACATAATTATCTTCTTGTTTGAAGTCACGTATAACGTCAGTAATATATAAGATAAACCGGATAGATACGTAGACAGATCTATTCTTGTCGTAAAAGCGTTTAATATAAAGGATATAGTGTCTAGACAAGAGTTTAGATCTAACAGAATCTAACTCTACAGAGTAGGCATATACTAGCTAATTCGTATTAGTTGTTGACTGCATGGTACCAACGTGTCACTCAAGGAAGTTTCGATTTATTTTTTTTACCTCGACCTTTTTTTCGCATCTTATCAGACATGTAGCCTAGAGTCGTGTCAATACTAATAATAAACGAGTAGAAATGCGTAGCTTTGGAGTGTCAAAACCGCATGTAGCCCTCCTACTTTTTTTTTTTATTTCTTGCGATTTTGCGTATCGTAACAAATACGCATTTAGCGGAACGTGAGACATGCCTGCATCCAGATTTAGAGTAAATAACTCAAATGCAGAAGCACTGAAAAATCTATTTTTGGAAAAAAAGTGGCATTTTATAGGGTGGTCGAAAAAAATAACTTTTGTGACGATCTCTTAATCAGGGAAATTTTATCTATTTTATCAGATAGTCAGAAAATGGATAAAGTTTTTACAGATCTAATAAAATATAGTGTAAGGAAGTTTTACACTCAATGCAGGTCGATCCAAGTGGCTCGCCGAGTAAATTTCTTCTTTGGCATCATCATTGATTTCCCAAAAAGGTACGGTGCGCGAAAAAGATGCGCGACGGCACTTCAACTCTCTTTGCCTTTGTAAAAAACTCGAAGCTGGTGTTCCATTAGTATAGTTCCATGGTTGACCATATTTCAAGCGATATTAATAGTAAGTAGTTTTAAAAATGGATTAATTTTTAAGAACAAAAACATTTATATTTGATCTAAAAAATTAGACGGTTTGCTTTCAGAAAACAAAAAAAAAATATGTTGCACCAGAACTTTGTAAGATCTCAAATATTATAATACCAGATTTTTATTATCTTTTCTAGTCTTTGCAATCTACACGGGACGGACTGACTGGCAGAACAAACCAAAATAATAGCGGCTATTTGTGTTTCTATTACGTTTGTTTCATTGTCCACCTTGCTTGATCTTCAATAAAGTCAGAAATGTCTTTCTAAAGTTCCTGTTGTCCACCTTGCTTGATCTTAAATAAAGTCAGAAATGTCTTTCTAAAGTTCCTGTTGTCCACCTTGCTTGATCTTAAATAAAGTCAGAAATGTCTTTCTAAAGCTCCTGTTGTCCACCTTGCTTGATCTTAAATAAAGTCAGAAATGTCTTTCAAAGTTCCTGTTGTCCACCTTGCTTGATCTTAAATAAAGTCAGAAATGTCTTTCTAGAGCTCCTGTTGTCCACCTTGCTTGATCTTAAATAAAGTCAGAAATGTCTTTCTAAAGTTCCTGTTCATAACCACGTAAATAACAAAGTTCGACGTCGCGTTGACGCAGAGAATTAATTGCAGCACATTGTAGACAATCACTGCTGCTTGGCTAGGAGCACTGCTGAAAAGTGGGAAGAAACAATCTTTGGGGAGCATTGAAGGCAAAGAGATAAACACGCAAGTTATGCAGTAGAAGCCGCAGACAGAAAGCAAAGTCTTGGTGGTGCGGTGTGAACTGGAATGCGCTTGCTTTCCGTGGAGTGATTTCCCTTTCTTTTCTCGCCTCGTCATTTTGGCTCTCTGCAGTGCCGTCAGTTTTAGTTTGATGCCTATCACCAGACATCCAAGGCTGACAGCGATCAAAGGTGCAAGGGACGCGGAGTAGATGTCTTCTATCACTTTGGATGCTGCCTGTTGGGCCCAGAAGAGCTCTGATCTGTCTATCAGTCCTATCGTCACGTTATATTCATCGCTCGATGTGTACTTAAACTTATACCAAAAACGAATGTAAATTTGTATACCGTAGCTGTACGCATAAAAGAGTAGCACAGCTGCTAGGGTTCTGTGTCTTGTGACAATCAACTTAAATTTTAAAGGAAAGAATACGGCGATAAGTCGATCTAAGGTGATAAACACAGGAAGGCCCACCGAGGTGTGACCTCCTCCCCAATCCAATATGTCAAACAAGTGATAGATGTAGAAGCAAACCCGAGATACGCTTTCGGAAAAAGCAAAGCCTTCCATTCTTCCCCACTGGTATATCAGCTTGGCTGGACTATTCGCTCCGATCATGTAAGATATATCCGACACAGCCAGGGCCACAAGTAAGATGTCTGAGCTTTTTCTAAGACCCAGTTTGATCAACACCGTCACACTGGTGAGATTTCCCATAACTCCAAGCACTGCGATCATTGGAGTGAGGACGAAGACTATGACCCAGTTAAAGTGTTGCAGCATCAAGGTTTCGCCGTCTTCTCTCAGATCATCCTCTGTGATTGTAACATTGTTCCAAGTCTTCATTTCTAACAACTTGCTTTCATATAAATACGGTGTCGGCTATTAGCCACAAGGATTTGTACTAATAGTTTACAAAAATATTTCGTTTTTGGTTGATGTATATACTATCTTATATATTAAAATCTATCAGTCTTTACTTCAATATAATTACGTCTTACGCATTTCATGTGTCAAGCTAGTCATGCATGTTAATTAGTGACTTAAACTATGCTATGTCATTGGTTTTCCTGGCTGATTCAGGCAATCCATTCCATTTTTTAATGGCACTAGGGAAAAAATACACTTGTACGACTTTGTCCAAGCAGGTGGAATAAGAAATGCATTTTTCATCATGTTAACTCATTCTTCATTCTGCTTTTAAATACGAAAACAGTATTTAGCCTCAGAGAATTAGTAGTTCACTATGATGCTGTATGGTTATTTTGAAGTTTATGTTTTTGTCTATTTGCTAGATAGGATCCAAAAAAAGTATATAGGTCGATTATATATTTACGTTGATACCAACTTGTGAAAGAGAATTTCCCAAAAGTAAATTTGACTCTGTATTAATATATATATTTTTAAAGTTATTATCCAAATGATATAGATCTAACCATTACATAAGTTCGGCAAAACTAGTGTACCACAGCTGTGTGATAAGCACTCTCTTCGAGTCCGAAAATTAAAGCAAATAATTGCAGAGGAAGATTGTATAGATCATAGCAAGTTTTCACTTCGCTATGATAATCCAGGCATGACTTGCATTAAAATGATACTAACAATTTGTGAAACAATTATGTGTAATTCTCCTTGAATCAAAATTGGAAGGTCAATATTCTGCCGAGAGGTTTTCGAAAAGTAAAACAGATCGATGTCACTAAATAAACAATGATTTAATGTTATTGGAAACTTAACAAATAAGGCAACATTCAATTATATTGATTCTTTTGAATTGATCCTGTCTTTAAGTTTACTTTGTGCGGCTCGGGGTGAGATTGTCACTACAGTATTTAAACTTTTAATGGAGGTAATTGACTTAAACCAATTTAATTGACGGAACGATAATAATTTGTATAACTATAATTTGTCTTAAACTATCTTCAGTGCATGGGAAATTGAGAACAACTCTCGGATACGTTTCTCTGCAACTCTTGTTTCTGCTTTCTTTCTATTTCTTTATGTTTTTACAAACGTATTCTCTGTCTCCCTCTCTCTTTCATCATTGTTTGTTCTTGCTTGTTTTTTGTTTGTTTGTTTGTTCCACTCACTCTTCCTTCTATTATATAATAGTTAAAGAGTGGAGAGGGCACTTGTGGTGAAACGCTTGGCCTCCCTCTATTATATAATAGTTAAAGAGTGGAGAGGGCACTTGTGGTGAAACGCTTTTGGCCTCCGAGATTGGGGTCTGGGTTCAAATATCGGTGAAGGTTGAGATTTCGAACTTTTTCTTAGGGCGCCCCTGAGTCTACCCAACTCTAAGGGTACCTGACATTAGCTGGGGAAGAGTAAAGGAGGTTGGTCGTTGTGCTGGCCACATGACACCCTGCTTGTTAACCGTTGGCTAAAGAAACAGATGACCTAAACATAATTTGCCTGATAGACCATGTAGACCGCATGGTCTAAAAGGGAAAATTAACTTTACTTTTAAAGAGGGGATGGGGCACCTCTGTTACGTCGAACACTGGTCAAAGTCTGCTAGCCACGAACATAAGCAAAATATAAAAGTTCATATTAAAAAAAAAACTTATCTAAGGAAAAGAACTCTGCACTTACAATTCTCAAAAATGTATTTTTTTCCCTAATTGGATATCAAACAAAATAATTAATTATCAAGAATATATTGACTAATTGGTTTAGTTTTTTTATTTTTATTTATGTTTTGTTACGTACAATAAATAATTGATAAAATTTTTAACGTGATCCAATAATGGGTGTCGGAAAAATAAAGTGGTACGAAACCCTATTTAGCGGTACATGTGAATACTGAATAATTAATTTTCTAGTTGGTATAAACAAAAATTAATTACAAGTAATTAATTGACTAATTCAGTGATGCCCACGAAACGTAAGATCAAAGTATAAAGGGTTGAAAATGCATCTTTTCCTACTTTGGGCCCTCACTTTTAACCTTTAACACTTGTGCGTTTCTGTAATGGGACCTGAATGTACAATCTATCAGGAGAAGTGAACAGATCTTTATTTTTTGTGGAACATGATAATTAGCCAACATATTCAATTTATAAAGAAAGTGTGATTGTTTAAAAAAAACAACAACATATATAACTTCTTATAAAACAAATATGACGACATTCTTGATTTGAGCCGTGAATAAAAGATTATTAAACTACGTCTAGAGATTGGAGAATTGATGAGAATATTACCAAAAAAAAAAAATTTAAATAAGTCGGTTGTAAAGCTAGCTACAATGTTTCTCCCATTTCAAATAGAGAAATGAATCCACTTTCCGACGCGTAAAAAAAAAAGATTTAATGTAAGTTTCTAATCAAATAGTTTCAGGCCGATTTTATTTCGTTTTAGAACCTTTTCGGTTATGTGGCCACGTGTGTTGGGAATGAAAGTGGTCCGCAGGTCGAATTAGGTTGGGCATAAATGGACTAATTGGTTATATTCACGTTTTATGTTATGTTTTATCTATGCCAATGAATAATTGCGCAAAGTTTAAACTTGAATCGAAAAAGAGTTTGGAAGAAATACATTTATCTTTTTTTATTTATTAATTGTTCTTTCTTGAATCTGAGCGTGTCATTTAGAACCCTGAGATAAGGTTTTATTTATTTAACACTTAAACTCTAATTTCAAGAAATACGCAGCACTGGCCTAGAAATTACAAACGATGTACAGCACTACGAATCAATGGATCGTCTTCTGTGCCTCCTATCAATAGTCTATCTTATTGATTTCGATTAACACGCAAAAATAATTATTACATTATCTCTATATCTATAGATGTTATATTTTTATAATTTTAATGACATTTTTTTAAATATTGTTATTTAATGTGTCATTCATTTTGTCACGTAAATGAAAATAAATATATCAAATAATGTTAATTTTCTTACTTTTTAAAAAAAATTATTATTTGATGGATTAGAGGATGTAATGTCAAGGAGATGAAATGACCGGAGATGACCTGACCGGGAAGAAATGACCGGGTACCCTATACAGATCTATTTCCATATCTATGCGAAGGCTTTGTGTATGTTGCTCATCGGGCAGAAAATTGTATAACAACTTATAAATTTGTTCTTTCAGAAAAAAAGGTGGTTCAATATTCTACCAAGAATTTCACGCGAATGATAAAAGTGTTTTTTATTTCTTTTCAGTATAGATTAATTAAGCTGGGGAAAAGACTCAGTTAAACAAAAATCAAACAAAAACCAAGAAAAAGAAAGTTGAGATTATATTAATTTCACTTATTTATTTGCCAATATAAACACACGCAACACCAAGTTTGCTTGTTTAACTCTCGGATGATCCTTTCTGAATGAGGATTATACCTTTTGCGTTTGAATAACATCTGAAGCTCTCTGGGTGTATTACAAAGCCTCATATTTGAGTTCCAACAGACTGTTTTGTAAGTTACACTAACAAAAGTAAATCCAAATAACGAAACAAAGTAGCGATTCGCAGTAAAAAATTACGTCAAGTACCATGCAAATTAAACAATCGGTTTACCTGTGATAGATTAAACACTAGAACTAGATGATTTAAAGAGATCCTAAGACTTGTTTCTTTGTGATGCTAGCTCTGAAATATATTTTTTTAAAGATTTTTTCAAGAAGTTAATGTATTATTAATTTTATAGATGTTTCGTTTGCCTATTACATTTTTTTACGATGGTTGTGTATTAATATTATATAACCTTTCATTAGTGTCAAATACTTTTACATAGCTTTTATCAACTCCTCTGTCTGTCTGGGTTCAATCTTGTAAATGTTAACTAAGATCAAGTTGAAATTTTGAGTTATTATTTATTTTTAATTACAAAACATAAGTCATTAAAAAAAAACAATCAGTTAATCAATTAGTCTTAATGAGTATTTTGTAGAGAGACATTAGGGTCTACTAAGATTAGAGGAGATAGGTCTGGTATATATAATTAGTTCGTTCGCTAGATGTTTTAAGCTAACAAAATGCTGTAAAAACTACTTTTGCAAGTACTTGGATAGCTGAGTGGCTAACCTGTCGGCATTTTATCCTATGGACTCGGATTCAAATTAAGACTCGAGCAATCTTTTGTTTTAGATTTTGAAAAAGCAGCACGGGAACCTTCTCCCGGATGCCTTCTTCTTCCACCCCGTTGGTCTACAAAAGTGATCCAACCATAGCTTACTGAGCATATTACAAGCATGAAAGTTGCTTTCAACAAAAATTATTGACCAAATATTTCCAATTGCACACATTTATTATTGTTAGTTTAGGTCTACTAAAAATTAATGACATGCAAAATGAATCAACTTTCCTGAATATAAAGTTTTGTTTAAAAAAAGTTTGTTTTTTTTTTAAAATTGTTTCTTTGCTCTTTGAAAAATCGTTCTATAGCTGTTTCATTGAACAAAATGCAATATTTCTCTTTTGATTTTTTTTTTTTTTTTGCTTTTTATTATAAGCGTCAAGGGATGTACGCGTCAAGTTTCCTAACTTGAAGCTTATTTACTCATTGCTTTCTAGAAACTTTATAATTTTAATCAGAAGGTTAGATAATGAAAAGCAAATAATTTGTTGTTTGTCGAAGTGCTTTCTAAACTGTTACTTAGAGACGGCGAGTTAGTTTAGAGGTCCAAAAATCAACATATTCAGTCAATAATCATCAAGCTTTATATGAATATAGTGAATTTATTCTTGAAATTTGATTATAATGTGTATTGTATGCTTGATATATAGAAGTGTTTGAACCTTTTATTATTTCTTCTTTAAAGATTAAAAGTATTTTAATTCTTATCTTATGACATACAGATGTTACTTCAAAAAACAAAAAAAAAAGAAGATGACGTCTTTCGAATGTTCCTAGGAGGATTGTTGATATTTTACTACATAGCATGAAATCTCCATCTACCATTGACACTTAATCAGGTATAATTTCTGTAAGCTCCAAAGAATATTAACTTCTTGATACCATTCCAAGAATATTACTCCTGCAAGAATTCATGTTTTGTCAAATAGTTTTTTTTTCTAAGAAGCAGACCGGGGCTAGCTGGACGGGCAGATATCCATATCACGTACTACTAAAGGCTGAGCTATTTCTGAGACTTTCTGGTGCTCCCAGTCTCCAGGGAAGCGAACCCCATCCGATCTGTTACATTGCATGGACAGCGGGGAGGTGGTGTACAGTTCGTCCAGAAGCTGGGCATTCACAGGCGTCCAGTTAATGTTTACGTAATTGACTCTGTCTCCCGCATCGGGATACACCTTTGCATCTTCAAGCCTGTAAATAAGAAAACAATTCAGGCAGGCATAAACTAATTTGGGATTACATAGTCAGAGTATTAATCCAAGATACCATAGTATGTATCACATCCACATAGCCTACATTATATTGGGGTTAGATTTATTATATTTTACCGTCACTCAACTAATGTACATTTGAGGACTATGTATTTAAAAAAAATTGTTTTCGTGGCGTAATAATGGATTTGGGGGACGGGGGCCTTGGCCTCCTTAGAGGCCCCTGCATTTCGACATTTGACCTCATGACCTGAGATAATGTACTTAATAAATATTCAAGTCTAATGTGTGGTATACATAGAATTTACTTGGTCGCTCATTTACATGCCAACACGTTTACACGAATAGCAAGATAAGATGGCATTTGTTTTTTTTTAATTTGGACATTCATTAGGGGGTCGTCCTCAAGTGGGGGCCTGGGGGGATTTTCAAATGTGGACCCCCCTCTCCCCCCACCATAGCGAAACCTTCATATTTAGAAACGTTTTTAGCATGCTCAATTCGCTATGGTCCAGATGAGGAAGAGGGTAATGGAAGGTTTCCGTGCTGCCTTTAGGCGCTCAGCAAATACAACTCTGCTCAAATATTTACACAAAGTGCTTATTGGGACGGTTTATTTTAGAGCTAGATGTGTGGAGTGAGTTGCAGTACATACTTTATGTAAAAGCAAATGTAACGTTGTCACTAAGCTATTGGTGCTATTCTGTGAATTAGTGGCATTTCAAATTCTGTTAATGTATTTGTACATAACCGAGTTCAATAGATGATTCGCTTTGTAATGGATTACCTATTTAGAAGAAAGAAAAACGTTTGAAGAGCATTGGTCTGTATGGAGCTTTTACACACTTCCAGTTCTGTCCTTGGGTAGTAGTGGATGTAGTTGACACACATCTCGTCAGTTATGGAAAATCCTCCCTGATTTAAATAAATAAGGGAGATAACCAAAGTAAACAATCTACAACAAGACAATTATAATTTGGAAACTTAAAATATTGGCTATCGTTGCGTTTAGAAAACTTTTATTATTATGACTATAAAAAGTGTTTTCATTAATGTTTAATCCATTACTTTTCTGATAATTTTATTACTACAAGTATGCCTTTTAACAAAAAGTCAATAGCATGACAAATATATATATAACAATTAACAAAATTAATCAAAAGCAATTAATAAAGTAATTACATACTTTACCACATTTTAACTTTAATAGGTAGCTCATGTGCGTATATCCGCAATACCAAAAATTGGGACTCATTATTGAATCAAAAGATTAAGATCGATTCGTGGGTTGTATTATTCATTGGTGAAAAAACAAACTTGGATACCTACTTATCAAGGGGAATCAAGTTTGAATTTGTATTCTGAGTGACTAAATGCACACTGAAACTTTCTCCCAGGTACCCCAAACCCCCAACTGGTCTACAAAAGAAATTGGCATCTAGTGCACTGAGCATGCTATATAGTTATTATTGTTTCCCTTTCAGTGCAGATGATGTAAAGGTCATCGGATTCTTTTGCCAACGGTTAACGAGCTGGGTATCATGTAGCCAGCACAACGACCAACTGCCTTTCCTTTTGCCAGCTAAAGTCAGATACCCATTAGAGTTTGGTTTACTCAGGGGCGCCCTAAAGATCCCGAAATTTAAAATCCAAAGTCTTCATCGAGACTGGAAACAAGGACCCCAGGTTTAGAAGTAAAACTTTAACCACTCAGCCACCGCGCCCTATACTATATAGTATATAGGATGAACTATGTTCTATACAAAAGTAATACAACATTAAAACCTCATAGAGCGTGTAGCATGGGAAACCATTCGGACATGGACTCCAAGCCAACTGTGTGTAATAGAAATGCTTTATTGAGAGCCAGTTTTCACTCATTTTTACACATCTCCCAGAGAAACAGAAACTAGTAAACGTACTATTGTTGGCTTGTCTCTTGATCTAGTGTCGTATTCACACGTTGTAATGAGCTCATCACCCTGGATCGATGGAAAGAGAAGATATTCTTATTAAGAACATCATACCTAGATCGTTGTAAAAGTAAAGTTCCCCCATTCAGAGCCTTGCGATCTACAGAACAGATGATGTTAAGGTCAACTGTTAACGAGGGTGTCATGTGGCCAGCACAACGACCAACCGCCTTACTTTTCCACGACTAATGTCAGGTACCTATTAGAGCTGAGTGGACTCAGAGGCGCCCAATTATCCCGAAATTAAAAATCCGTCTTCACCAGGATTCGAACCCGGGACCCTCCTGTTCAGAAGCCAAGCGCTTTGCCATTCATCCACAGCGCCTCCACCTAGATCATTGGGAAAAGATTTATAAATTAAGAATATCAAACCTAGATGATCGAAAGGAATTAGTTTATTCAGTTATCTGTTTGTATGTGAATATAGCTGGGCATTTAGCTCTGTTGAAATTTTAAACGCTGGTATATTAAAAGCAACTTTTGAAAAAGTTTGGCTGCGAAAGTATATTAATGATATTAAACATGATAGAACATGAAAATAGTGTATTGTATGCTATGTTATTTGAGTAATATGTTTAACTTGAATTTGCCTTGTACATACTATTAATATTTATTCATCATTTAGGCCACATCATATCATTACTCCATTAAACATTTGCTTTGTCATAGGCAATCTCGTTATTGACTAGTGTGTGTCACTATTTGCATTATTTGTTCTTTTGATACTCAGTTCATAAATTGATTGCCAGATTGTTAGGGGTGCCCAGGCAGATGAGCCCGAACACTCCCCCCCCCCTGACAGAATGCACGGCTGCAAAAATCTAACTTTAATTATTATGTCATATTGACTTAAAGGTCTCCAATGAAAAAAAAAAGTAAATTGTCATAATGTATGTAAAACTTACAGGCAGTACATTATGTGGCTGAGGCAGTCTTCTGATTTCCTGGAAATGTGGACTGAAATGATTGTCTCTGTTCAACTCCGGCAGCTCTAAGCCTTGGCGCACGTGCTTGGTGTAGAGTCTCCTCCCTGTCAGGTGTGTGTGTAGCTGAGACGCGAACACGTAAATGCCAGCAGGAGGTAAACCCTTTGAAGGAAGCATCAAGAGAGAGTCAGACTAAGCATACAGTGACTTTGTTCTATCGTTAATTAACAGAATTACTACGCGCAGCTCGTGTTTTTTCTAAAGGTAAAAGGAAATGGTACTACTTTTAAAACTTGGGATCTAAAGGGTCATATAATGGCCGGCAATAGGCATAGGCAAACTAGGCAGCCGCCTAGAGCCTGCGATTCAGAGAAGAAATAGCGAAATTTGTCCTCAATGGTATTATTAGAGTACACATACTTTTATATTTTTACATAATGTTTTTTTCCGCTGTATATTTTTTTAATTTCATTTGGGGCCATCAAATTCAATTTGCCTAATTCAATTTACCTAAAGTCTCTAACTATTTTAGGCCGGCCCTGGTCAGAGGATGTAAACGTTCATCTGTTTTAATGGCAACGGTTAAAGAGTGTACCATGCACCATGTGGCCAGCACAATGACCAACTGCTTTTACTTCACCCATCTTATGCCAATACCCATTACCATTGGGTGGACCAAGTCTTGAACTACAATTCCAAATTTCAAAATACCTGAGTATTAACTAATATTTCAAGTTAAGACCCTTGGTTTGGTTCTCCTTGCAGAAGAAAGTTTATGCAACGTTTCATTAGGATTGGTGACACGATGTTGATTTCTATGAATAACATACATAAAGACAGACAGAAAGCTTAAAATCATAATCTTGATTTTTCAATTATGTTTCAATTATTTCTTTTTTATTTGAACATTCATGCCCGCACGCAAGGGGCTCGAAAATATCAAATCTTAGGTTTAATACATTCAAGAACAAGTAAAAGTTTAATTTCTTGTATTTCTCAATACAGTGATGCCCACCTACAGCCCGTGGGCCATATCTGACCTGCATCACAGTGCTAACCAACCCATCAAAACTTATGTCTATTTTTAATCATATATTATACTAGCTTTTGTTTTTTTACTCTGCATTGCTAGTTGTTTTGTTTTTTTAATGTTATTGATTTGTTATGTGATAATAGGCATCTATGCTGTTTAAATAGTTACAATTTATGTCGAAATGCCTCATTTGTAAAGATAATGTAAACACTCTTGTTGTGTTGCAGCTTTACATATCTTACGATCACGTTTATTATCTAAGAAACGTTCAAGCCAAGTTTCATTAAGATTGATCAAACGGTTTGGGTAAAGGACGTATATACATACTCCTTACATTCTACTTTATATATATATATATATATATCCTCCTTCGTGATCGAAGATGAGCATATTTCTCATTTCCTATGGACTCGAAGATGACAGTAAAGTCCAATCCTCGCTTTAAAAACCCGGCTGCATACGTGGCATGGGTAGATAGGGTCAGTTTATAGATAGGCCTGCTTCTTCTCCCAGCGTTTTGTTGGTTCGGCACTCTTTCACCCTGGCCACTCTTCTTGCTTCAAATCTCGAGACTCCTAGACTTACTGCTCATTACATTGCACTATATATATTAGATATATCTATGGTGTTATGAAGCTGCAGAGTTTTTTTTTCTAGTAAAGCGGCCCGAGACAACGCGTGTCGGAAATGCATAAGACCCTCTGAAGGTTTGAGCACCACTAATATTGAGCTACTTACAACGCGCGTACAGTCCTGGACACAATAACCACTCAGCTTGAACTTTTTCTGTCCTGGCGGAATCGCCATTTTGTTTGTATACTCTAAACCAAGTTCCATGATTCCCGCTTCGTTCTTGCGCAGCTGTGACGTCACGTAGAACCGGATGCCAGAGTTGTCCATATGACCTATTCAAAGGGCAAAGCAGAAGTCAATAATGTAAGTCACACTTCGATGACTAAGACGTCAACATAAAATACGTTCGTAGATTACATTTCACTAGGTGTGCATGCTCTATTGTCTAAACTTGTGTCAATGTTAAGTTAAAGAGGCTGTCACCCCTAACGTCTTCGTTTTTGCAGTTTGGACATTTCCTTGGAAGTAACATGCAGTATTTGACAAAAGAACCTACTAAAGATAGATAGATAGTTAGAAAGACAGACAGAAAAATAGACAGACATATGTCTATCTATCTATCTATCTATCTATCTATCTATCTATCTATCTATCTATCTATCTATCTATCTATCTATCTATCTATCTAATCTATCTATCTATCTAATCTATCTATCTATCTATCTAATCTATCTATCTATCTAATCTATCTATCTATCTATCTATCTATCTATCTATCTATCTATCTATCTATCTATCTATCTATCTATCTATCTATCTATCTATCTATCTATCTATCTAATAGAAATATATATAGAGGGAAAGATAAATTATGTCATAAAACCATATCTAATAATGAGTTTTGTTTAAAATTTCATTTAGAACAAAACTACTACTTTTAAATGATGACGATATATAATGATAATAATAATAATAATCTTTATTGTCCATATATATAAATTTTCTTACCAGACTTTCTCTCTGGGTTGTTATAATGAACCTCTAATAGAGCGAAACGGGAAGTGTCTTTGCCACCAATAGATACCCCGGCCTCCTCTGGATATACCATGTCCTGACAAAAAAATATTTCAATGCCCACGTATATATAGATATAATTAATTATGCAATATAATTGTATAATCATAAACTGTTACTAGACTCTTGTAAATGAGTACTAATGGTGACAGTATTGATGACAAACATACAGGTGTGTACATGCTGTGATTATGTGGTAGCCTATATGTGGGATCTGTAACAGCGACTTGAGTTTCTTTATTAGAGTTTCTATTTTGGTGAGAGAGTGACAGAATAAAACTTAAACTTTACTTTTTACATTAAATGTTTGCAATGAATGTAGTTCACGGGTGCTCATTTCTCGTAAGTAATAATCCCTTGTTTTGTTTCTAATTTCAAAAAATGGGTTGTAATATTAATTCAAAATCTCAAGTTTGATTAGACCTTATTAGGCCTACATCGTAAGTTCTGGTTTAGTTTTTATTATCCCCACGTGACTAGGACTGACAGAAAGTAGGATGTAACGAGGCTACATTGAATTGGTTTATATAAAAAAAATATATCAACTTAGAAAAAAAACTATCTATGAAAAAAAAAAGATGTAATGTTTACATTTGTCAGTATTTTAACCGTTGACTTTCATTGTAGGCTTGCTGTGTTCATTTTAAATGTCATATGAAAAAAAATCTCAGAAAAATCGGAAAAATCTTGGAAGACAACAGCCACCCGCTCCATCACAACTAAAAGTCGTAACTACGTCAAATCTTCGCGAAGTGGAGGACTTCTGTCAATCAAGACAAGAACCGAGCGTTACAAAAACTCATTTGTTCCTTACTCGGTCAGACTATATTAACGCCACTCGTTCATCAGGAAACTTGAAAAGGATCAAGACGCCTGTGTGTAGTCGCATATAGAACTCTTTATGATTTGTATGTTCTATTTTATGTGAATGTTTCTGTTGTGTTGTCTTGATATGAGAAAAGAGTCCTAGTAATCACAACAAATTTCTATAAGGATCAATAAAGCAGTCTTAGTTATACTCTAGCTCTTTATTAAGCAAACAGTAGGCCTACAAACTACAAAGGTTTAGTGGACTAGCTGTCTGGTGCTACAACCCGACGACCGTAGATCAACAGAAATTTTTCACTTGTCCTGGTCAAACGAAACCAGCAGACGCGTGCACAACGACAGAACAATTCACGAGTTCACGATATACCATACACGTTATCATGATTTTAAGGTATAAGGATGTAAGCATATGCGACAAGAATCTTTCAAAACAATATACCTGCAGATGAGAAAAAGTGGCACTGGATAGATCCACATGGAGAGCGAGCGTAAAGGAAGGGTCCCGGATTGCAGATGTCATTAACAACAGCAGTAGAAAGAAGGTTGAAAGTGGAATGGCGACTGGTGATTACATATGCCCTGTGACCGCAGCTGTGTATCAGGGATCGGCCTTCTTAGTTACACAAGACGTTGCAAAGGGATATCATATATTTATTCTGCGTCCTTGTTAACTTCGTTCAAAGTTAGTTGACCTAATTTACTTTTCTAGATAGTAGCCTCATAATTTCATAATTTATATAAATACAACTTGCCAACCTCTGATAGGAGGGTTATACCAAATTAAACTCTGACCTGCGCTCCCATGGCCCAGGCTGCAATGACCCTACGACACGGTTCCAGACCTTTAGGTGTGTCCTCGTTTTCTGCAGGCCCACTGTAGTAAGGGATCTTCTGACCTGTGATGGTAAATCAACAACCTTTATTAGATTTTAACAGAAAAGTCTTAAACAAACACGAATTTATAGGTCCGAACGCATGCGGGGCATTCACTTTCAGAACAGCCAAAAAAAAACAAAAAAAAAAAACGCATGAAAATATTTTGAGAGAGAAAGAAAAAGAGATAAAGAGAAGAGAGATAAAGTGGAAGAAAGAAAAAAAGAGGAAGAGATAAAGAGAGAGAAAAGAGAAAAAGAAAAAAAAAAGATAGATTAAATATCAAGTATAAATAAACCAAACCTTTCGGGACTTGACAGTGAAAGACTTCCATATGATGGACAAGATCTTCATTGCCTTCAGAAATCACTCCACTATACTGAAACAATGAAAACACCCAGTAACTGGACCTTAGGCAACTTTAAAAACACACTCAGTAATTTGTGCTCAAAAAAATTTTTTAAAAGTCAAAGTGTGAACTACGTCATTTGTGTACACGTCATAAAGAGAAGTCGGCTCATCTTTGCGTACTTAGAAATGGAATTGTGGGTCATATTCTTTCACATAGAAAATAAAATTATACTCATCATTATGTAAGTAGAAAGCAGGATTGTGCTTATTTTTGAGTACATACAAAACATGATTGGAGTAGCCTCTGTGTACATAGAAAACACGATTGGGGTAGCCTTTGTGTACACAGAAAACACGAATGGGGTAGCCTTTGTGTACACAGAAAACACGAATGGGGTAGCCTTTGTGTACACAGAAAACACGATTGGGGTAGCCTTTGTGTACACAGAAAACACGAATGGGGTAGCCTTTGTGTACACAGAAAACATGATTGGGGTAGCCTTTGTGTACACAGAAAACACGAATGGGGTAGCCTCTGTGTACACAGAAAACACGATTGGGTTAGCTTTTGTGTACACAGAAAACACGAATGGGGTAGCCTTTGTGTACACAGAAAACATGATTGGAGTAGCCTTTGTGTACACAGAAAACACGAATGGGGTAGCCTTTGTGTACACAGAAAACATGATTGGGGTAGCCTTTGTGTACACAGAAAACACGAATGGGGTAGCCTCTGTGTACACAGAAAACACGAATGGGGTAGCCTTTGTGTACACAGAAAACATGATTGGGGTAGCCTTTGTGTACACAGAAAACACGAATGGGGTAGCCTCTGTGTACACAGAAAACATGATTGGGGTAGCCTTTGTGTACACAGAAAACACGAATGGGGTAGCCTTTGTGTACACAGAAAACACGATTGGGGTAGCCTTTGTGTACATTTAAAACAGTATTGTACTAATCTTTGTGTACAGGTTGTTTTTATCTCTATGTACATAAAAAAAACAGAATTGTACTAATCTTTGTGTACATAGAACACAAGATTGTATTAATGTACGATCCACTAGCTAGGAGGAGGTTTACATTGTTGCCTCACCTTAACGATATGATGATTGGTGGGTATGTGTGGAAGTATAGTCGTGTGCCACCAATATGTTGTTTCTACACTTGGGATCAGAATCTATAATAAATAAAAAAAACAACACAAGAATGGCGTCTTGTGTACTTTGATCTAATAAAAAATTATAACTTTAAGACAATCTGAACGTGGAATAAAACACGATTACTTAATCGAAACTGGCTCGAAACCACGAACAACATAAACTCCTCTAAACCGTAAAATATATTTTCCTTTTTTTTTTTGGACACACAAAGTGTCAGCTTTATAAATAATAATGTCACACATGTTTCTCAGTTAAGGAAATAGCATCATTGAACATTATACGTTTATATATATATATATATATATATATATATATATATATATATATATATATATATATATATTTATAGTCTAAATGTCACAACATTAGTTCTTTATAAAAGAAAACGTCCGTCATTTTAACTAAAGACTCACCTCGGAGGCCCTGACCTCAAACATCCAGGTGTCGTTAGGTAACACCGGTATAGGTAGCTCAGGCTTGAGCAACTGAACCCGCTTGACTGCATGGCCCAGGCTGCTAACGACATGGCCAAATGGAAGCTCATTGCCATACACTGACTCAAAGAAAATGACATGGGTGGTTCCGTTCTGCAATATATCGAAATTTTATTCTATATGATGGAAACTTGAGAACAAGGGGAAGTCGTGTCAAGTTTTATTTCGCATTTTATTACAACCATAATTTATCTCCCCAAGAAGTGTTTGTGTGTGCGTGCGCGCGCGCGTGTGTGTATAATATATATATATATATATAGGGAATAGGTTATGATGGTTAGCGGGGTTTAAACCCAGGACCATCGAGACAACATTCTGAAGTGTAGATACGACCAGACAATATTTGAAATGACCACTATTAACGGTCATGCATTCTTAGTAAATTCAAACGATTCTGACAACTGCTTAATAAAAAGAACTACACCAACTCTGATAAGTTAAATGTTTTAAAATACTAAAAAAAAACAACTCGTGTATAAGGGGAGGAACTCCATATTAACAATTATTTCTTTCAATAATGTAGAAGTTATATCTCTTTTACAGACGAAATAATTAACTACCAATGATTAATTGATTATTTTGGTAAAATGTTTAGTTGATTCATGTTTAGTAATGTAAAATACATAATTGTTTAAAGTTATAACTTGATCCGAGCTGGGCCTTAGGCATAGGCAAACTAGGCAGCCGCCTAGGACCTCCGATTGGTGGGGGGCCTCGTTTAAGACCAAAATTATTGCGAAACTTGTATAAAATATGAAATATAACAGAGCACTAGGGCTCGACGTCTACAGTCGAACTCAAAGTATCTGCATTGACTCAATGTTTATTGACTAAGGAGCCCACAGTCTGTGACGTACCAACCACGGCGCAAAGGGATTTATTGCGTTTGGGCCCATGACTCATGACCAGTTGGGGCCCACATAAGCCCTTGAGGATGGCGCCGAATTGGAATACATAATTGCACTTTCGTAAAGGCGATTAAAAAATATTCCCTTAAAAGCCTTCCCAAAACATCCTTATAACAAACGTCAACTTCAAAACGTTAAACCGTACTAGAGTTTGTATAGCAGCAGCCTAGACTGCTTTAATGTAAAGATCTGCTTAATTTTATCAGGTTTATTGTAATGGTGGCTAGCCCTAATCGTGCGTGTCAATTGTTGCCAGCTCGCACCATTTTTACAAAGCTTATTTCAGCTCACTCTGTCTATCTGATTAAAAAGTCTGTACACGTTGTTTCTCCCTCACCCATTCTCGGATCAAGCTGAAATTTTGCAGAATTATTTCTTTTTTTTTCTGACCACACAAGAATCAATAATATTAATAAAAAACAAACAAACATTTAGTTAATTAACTATTGGGTTAGGTATCTCGAACAAGGGAAATTCGACCTGATTGACACGAAGACAAAATTTTGACACAGTTGCAAATTATTCAACTTTCGCAAAGCTCAATCTGTTTCTTTCTTATTTTCTGCATTAAAAAAAAAATTAAAAAAAAATAAGTTTTATGAAGTACAATAAATGCTTATAAGATACAATGGGATCGGTAAAGATTGACCATTGTATAAAATACTCAGAAAGGCACATTCCTCATCCCATTTGCTAGTACAAATTTGTATAAATAGTCCTTCGTCACTAGTGCTAAATATTATTATATAAGATTAGGTTGAACTTTCTATCATAGTTCAACAACATCATATTAATATAAAATTTTCATTTAAAATTGATATTGAGATATTTGACAGACAAGCAAAAAACGAGATATGCCAAACTGCGAGGCCAAGGCGATGATGATCATTTCAATTTGCAATACTTGCACTGGAATACTGATTTCTAAATACATTCAGTTTACTCGAGTTTTTTTTTTATTACACATTAAATTAGTCTTTTTTAGGGTAATCAGGTACCCATAAGGGTTGGGGGGTGGGGGGCTCAGGTGGGGGAAGGGTCCTAAAAATAACAAAACTAAACAATCCCCAGTCTTCACCAGGATTCGAACTCAGGAACCTAGGATCGGAAGCCAAGCGCTTAAACACTCAGCCTTACATAGCCAGATATAACTAGCCACGAAAAAATATTCATCGCTGTTAACGTGGTATTATTAATTTAATGCGTTTCTTAAATTAAGTTTCTGGTAGGAAAAATTGATAAAACCTAGGGAATGAGATGAGCTTCGATGTCGAGGGTCACTCAGCAGCAAGGTCAACTTACATCTAATGTGTAGTCCTGCTCGTCACACGTGTTGAAGCGCCTGTAAAAGTCCAACACCACTGCCCCGTGGTCAGCCGCCACAGAGGTCAAAAAATAATCCTGCTGGTCGTCGGGTAGAATGATGCCGTGGTCATTAGTGTAGCCATCCTAAACAAAGAAACAAGAAATTCTAATTAGTTTCCTTCTAAATACTTTTTATTCTAGACCAGTGTTTCCCAAACTGTGTTCCGCGGAACCCTAGTGTTCCGCCACGTCTGAATAGGTGTTCCACGAACTCCCGAAATAATTTACTTGTAGTCCTCCTTGTGAATAAATCTTTATATAAAAAAAATAATAAAGTGTTCCGCTAAATACTCACAGTGTTCAAATAGTGTTACGTTAAGGAAAAAGATTAAGAACCACTGTTCTCGACTTACTGCCTCAGCATATGTCAGGTATCCATTAGAGCTGGGTGGACTTCGAAAAATCCTGAAGTTAAAAATCCCAGGTTGAACTGGGACTCGATTCTAGACCCCCCCCCCCTCAAGCGCTTGACTACCCCGCCACCACCCGTTGTCTATATTGTCGTTAAAGATCCAAAGGGCGAATCCTACAAATAAATTGTTCATAGTACTGTATGCGCATGCGCGTAAATGAGATTAAGCTTATAGAGTCCCACTATCATTAAACATCAAAGAAAAGAAAAAGCGCTATATTAACTGCAGTGATGCCCAAACAATAAGCCACATCCGACCCACATCTCAATGCTATCTGACTTCTTAGAACTAAGCCAATATCCTAATTAAGCAGAAGAGGCTGGGTTACATTCAGTTTACGATTTTTTTTTTTTTGCCCTGTTGTGGTCCGTGACTATCTTGTTGAAAAGGAACATGCCCTCCAGGGAGAAAAGAGTAAGTACCAAAGTATACGACTATTGTATTTGTGTTTTAACAAAAATATGTCGTCCTTGCACAATGATCACGGCCTTACGAGCTCATATAAAATAATTGAAATGATAGTATCAGCTGCTATAAAAGATTGTGGCTTTAAATTAAATTGTTCTTCTTTGTGATTTTGTAAGACCTCAGTGGCCAGGTTTTCTAACTCTATACCAATGAAAGCTAAACTCCACAAGTCTGTCTGAACAACTGTCTGGAAGGAATCTTCTATCCCCCCAGTGCAATGGACATTGTCCTTTAGGCATCCTAACAGGGTATATGTTTTAATTAATTATCCTTATTGGCCACATAGTTTCCATCGGGGCACCACTGCTTGGCAAAGAACTTGCCCATTCTTTAAATTACATAAAAAGTACACTATTTACAAATATAAATATTACACAAAAGTACACATATAAAAAGAACACAAATAAAAAGTACACATATGAACAATACTAAAGAAGCTTTGTAAACAGAAGGAAAACCTATATAGAAAATTTAAAGAAACCAAGGCAGAAAGAGTTCACAAAAAGTATATAAAAATTAAACACCTAACCCAAAAAGTAAGCAGACAGCTGCAGAGTGAATACATAAACAATGTAATATCTAAACATAACAACAAAAACCTATGGTCATACATTAAGTCTAAGAAAATGGAAACAACAGGCATAGCGCCATTAAAAGATGAACATAACATAATATATATTGACAATGAAACTAAAGCAAACATCCTAAACAAATACTTTGCATCAGCATTCTCAGCCCCAGGAGACAAAGACATATTTCTTAATTTGAACCAAGTAGACAACATAGAAGATTTAGTAGTACAATAAAATGGAATTCAAAAACTATTATCCAACACCAAACCAAATAAAGCATCTGGACCTGATGGTATTCCAGCTAGATTACTCAAAGAACTAAGCAATGAGCTAGCCCCAGTGTTCAAAATACTCTTTCAGGCATCGCTTAACCAGGGCAGAGTACCAAAGGACTGGAAAGAAGCTAATGTCACCCCCCTATTTAAAAAAGGAGAAAAATCTGATCCAGGAAACTACAGACCAGTATCACTTACCAGCATCACATGTAAAATCCTAGAACACATAATATGTAGCAACATCATAAACCACTTAGACAAACATAATGTTATCACCCCATACCAACATGGCTTTAGGAAATATAGATCATGTGAAACACAACTAATAGGACTAATTGACGATTTTTCAAAAGGTTTAGATAATAGTGAACAAATAGATGCTATTTTACTAGATTTTTTCAAGGCTTTTGACAAAGTTCACCACCATAGTTTGCTTAAAAAATTAAAATATTTCGGCATTAATGGTCCACTGCATCAGTGGATTAAAGATTTTCTGATAGGGAGAGAACAAACTGTAATAATAAATGGCTCTAAATCAACACCGATAACAGTAAACTCAGGTGTACCTCAAGGAACAGTCTTGGGTCCACTACTATTTTTAATTTACATAAATGATTTACCAAATTGCATTACTTCAGGAACAAAAGTCAGAATATTTGCAGATGATTGCATAATATATAGAACAATAAAAACAACACAAGACACAGATATTTTACAAAGAGAATTAGATGAATTACAGAAATGGGAATCAAATTGGAGCATGTCTTTCCACCCAGAAAAATGTCAGTTGTTAAGAGTAACAAAAAAACTAAAACAAATTAATTCCACTTATCTTATTCATGGCAAACTAGTCATGGAATCCACATATTGATGAAACTACAAAAAAATCCAACAAAGCATTAGGGTTTATTAAAAGAAATTTCTATAAATCAAATAAGAACATAAAACTAAAATGTTATTTAACCTTGGTTAGGCCAATAACAGAATATGCATCCACCGTGTGGGACCCCTCAACTCAAGAAAACATTAAGAAACTGGAACAAACACAAAATAGAGCAGTGAGATTAATAACAAACGAATATTCACATTTGACTAGAGTAACACCATTAGTAAAATCACTAAATTTAGAAAGCCTTCAGGACAGAAGACTCAAAAGTAAAGTAGCAATTATACATAAAACACTGAACCATAATCTTCAAATACAAAAACAAAACTTAATGAAATACTCTGAAAGACACAAAAATAAAGGCACATTCCTCGTCCTATATGCTAGGACAAATTTATACAAATACTCCTTCTTCCCTAGTGCTATTAGAGCATGGAATGGGTTGCCTGAGCTAGCCAGAAAAACCAGTGACTTGGCAGAATTTAAGTCATTGGTTAATATGCATGACTAAATGCATGACGCGTAAGACGTAATCATCTTCTTTTTTGAAGTAACGTCTGTATTATATAAGACTCAAAGAGCAGAACACATATAAATAGTACACAAAAGTAAACATATAAATATAATCTTGTCTTCGAGTCCAAAGATTAATGAGGAATGCAGTATTTCCCGTGAAACACTCAAACCATGTAACAGCAGTGAAACACTCAAACCATGTAACAGCAGTGAAACACTCAAACCATGTAACAGCAGCGAAACACTCAAACCATGTAACAGCAGTGAAACACTCAAACCATGTAACAGCAGTGAAACACTCAAACCATGTAACGGCAGTGAAACACTCAAACCATGTAACGGCAGTGAAACACTCAAACCATGTAACGGCAGTGAAACTCTCAAACCATGTAACGGCAGTGAAACATTTAAAACGTATAATAGTAGTGAAACATTTAAAGTACAGTGACTAGTATGAAGTACTGACCACAAAATGATGATTGCCGTGTCCATCAGTCCAGAAGACTACCAAGTCAGCAGACGTCACGCTGCCGTAGTCAGAGAAGCCAACAGCGAACCAGATATCTTGAGTTACCTAAAGAAATATCCATTATCAAATAGGCATACCATGACATATATACATACATTTATAGGGTGTTCCTATGTATTGGCGAATGAAGTCTGATGTAAGTTTGAGAAAGATTGACTCATGAGCACTATATAAAAGAAGAGCTGATGAGTGGTGAGTGGGAGGGGAGAGAAAAGGAAGAGCGTCAGAATTCTGGAGAGTAAGAAAAGTAGGTGTTATTTTTAGATACCCGGATGACACACTTATTCTTGCGCAAGTTAAATGTTGAAATGATTCCTCCAATCTGCAAATCTATGTGACAACAATGGAAGAAACATTCACGCTGGCAATGAATTTTGACAACTAGCGTTTATATCATCTTCATATGGAAAGTCTTCAAATCGAGCTGATAATTATTTTATGCAGTACTTGATATAAGTGTATCGTTAATAATAAAGTATAGGCCTAGGTCTACAACTAGTTAATTATTCTTTTTTTTTTATCATAAACAAAAATTAATTATTTTAACAATATTTGGGGGGCATCAGACCAAGCACTGCAGGCCACATGGAAACCTTTAATGGGAAATATGTGTCCCGTGGTCCGATTGTTGCAGACCTATGCTATTGAGAAACGAGCCCACAAAGTATTAAGCTGTTGACGTCTCAACACTTGTGCGTTATTCACGTTTAACTCTCATGTTTCTTCGTCTTATAGATCTCACTTCTGCAAGATTCAAATACTCTCAAACGAAGAGCTCTGATAGGCTCAAATCGCACGAAAACCACTTGGCTGACGACGTGCGATTGGTTGAAAAGTTCCTACTCTCTAAACGGAGGAAGGAAATTGAATTCTTGGAATACAATCAAACAGTCTGCGATGGTCCAAGAGAATGAAAGAAAAAAAGACAGTGATTTACTTCCGGTTCAATACATTCATAAGTGACCATCACGTTGATGAAACGCGTGGGCCACTACGAGCAGAGCTCATGCATAAGTCAACACAGCAGATGGACTGACACGAGATGTTTATGCAAGGGAGTTAACAATTTAGTTTTGTTAGGTTTTGGTTTCCTTGTAGACTAACTTAAAAATAGAATACTCTAAGTCAACAAAAACTTAAAAGGAAAAAAATGTTTTTAAAATTTAGTTTCTCTTAATTTTAAAATATATTCATGCTCCCTTAATAACCTCACTTCCCTTTAGACAAAAAAATATAAATTGAAAATTATCTTAACATGCCTGCCACTTTTCGTCATTTTATTCAAAAATACATATAAAATAGGATTACATGTTGCTTAAAGAAGTGGAATGTGATGCACTTGAACTTAGCTTGGCTACCTAGAAGGGGGCTCGAGGTTCGACATCCGACTCGGGCAGAGTTGTGTTTACTGAGCGCCTAAAGGTAGCACGGAAAACCAACTCCTAGACACCCCTTCTCCCCCCCCCCCCCCCGGCTGGTCCACAAATGAGATTGGACCAAAGCGCTCTGAGCATGCTATAATCTTGAAAGTAGCGCTATATAAAAGCTATAATAATAATAAATCTTTCATGTAGAAGGAAGTGCGATGTAATGATATGGGTATGGATCATTAGCAAAAGATCAAACCCGAGCTATGTTGACTTGCTGAACCTTGAGGACCTTGTATTATAGCCATAGAGTTTTAGTTTGCGTTTTTAGGCAGTTCAACGATTGATTGGACCTTAACTCTTGAACCTGTCTACCCCATATGTTCAGAAAAGAGCTTAGACAAGATCGTTACCACCGAGCTAGAGGAGCATGGAAAGATTGCGATATCAAAGTAAATAATTATAATATGGCTTGTCTTCGATTCCGAAGATTATTGAGGAGTGCAGTTTTTCCCATGGTTACGTAGCCACAGCTGTGACCCACATATTTTGCTCATCCACCGCAGGCATAACCTTTGTCCGCCGGTGGTCGATTTAGATTTTCTATTCGTCGTCTGCGTCTGTCCTCGCCAGCGGGTTTTCGTTTGGTCTCGAATGTGTATCCCGCGGCCTATGTGAGTGACCTCCAGCTGTCTCATTCTGAGGCCGCATGCTCTCTTCTTGCTTTAAACAACATCAAAGTAAATATAATAGTAATAATTACAATTTTGAAGCATTTCTTTCCCGTAGACCGAAGTCTTATTGCATTTGTCTTAGAATCTTAGTCCATGGAAGTTTATGTTTTTTTTTAAGCGAATGCAAGTGTAGCCTAATGTAAATGCGACGAAATAGGGTACTTTAATACTAAGTTTGCCCATTGAGGTGGGCAGAAAGGGCATACCATGGACGCTTCCCCCCCCCCCCCCCCCCCATGTAGATGGGCAGTTTGGTCGTGGGAGATTTAGCCGAGTTTGCAAGTAAATAGTTCATGCTTGAAAACGGTAACTCAAACACCCAAACCTTCTTCCCTAGTGCTATTAGAGCATGGAATGGGTTGCCTGAGTCAGCCAGGAAAACCAGTGACTTGGCAGAATTTAGGTCATTGGTTATATGCATGACTGAATGCATGACGCGTGGGACGTAATCATCTTCTTTTTTAAATTAAAGTCTGTATTATATAAGATAAGAAAGCTAAAAAAAATGTCTTCGTCCAAAAGATTTATTCAAAATATTAAATTGAAAAAAAAATCTGTTCTGTCTTATTGAGTCGTGCCATTGAGCTAGTTTTGACCGGCATGTTCGTCCAAACTCCAACGCTTCGAATCCATACTATTTAAAATTATAATTAAGTACATTAATTGCAACGTTGCATTTTTCGACATGTAAAACATATTTATTAGAGGTCAATATATTTTTTTTGAGGACCAATTTTCACATAATTCAATGTCTTTTCTTCAATGTTGAATTTTATATGACAACAAATATTTAACTGTGGTATAAAAAGACAGCATTAGAGGTTTGTTTACATTTGTTAAAGAAAATAATTTGTTAGCTTAACATGACGCAAGCTTATACTATAAATTGCAAAGTTTGAAAATAAACATATTTTTTTCTTCTATGCTTTTTTATCGCATGTTTGTACAGACAATTACAATAATAACTTAAGTATATCAATTTGTGAAGCATGTTCTTTTTGACACTGTAATTTGATTGAACTTTTAAAAAAGTAAAGTTCCCCCCTTTCTGACCTTGTGATCTATAGGGTAGATGATGTAAAGGTCATCTGTTAAGTGGCCTACGGTTAACGAGGGTGTCATGTGGCGAGTATAACGACCAACCGACTTTACTTTTTTCCCAACTAATGTCAGGCACCCTTTAGAGCTGAGTGGACTCAGAGGCGCCCCAAAGTTTCCGAAATTAAAAATCCTAGTTTTCACCAGGATTCAAACCCGGGACCCCTGCTCAGCCACCGCGCTCGATTACACTTTAAGACTCATTTTAAAAAATTAGGACTTACCTTTGCTGTAATCTGGACATTCACAGTGTTCTTTTGGTAGTCCACTGACCACTCGAACAAATAGCGACCATTGGAGTCCAGATGCAGCTTGTACTGAAACGCCGAAGCCCATTTGACCATCTTGAAAATCAGCAAACATCCAATGATGCTGGACAGCGCGTGGTGACATCTCCTCATGACCAGTTGAAACTGATTCGTTAGGCCAAAAATCACACAAAATGTTGATCACTTGTTGGCGGACGTAGAATTAAACATATAGACAAACAAGCGTGATAAGATATAGAGTGTACTATTCCTTTACCTACATTTAGACTATTGTTTGTTATATATATTTTAAAGTATAGATCGAATATAAGTGATTATTTCAATGAAATACATTTACAATGCTATTATGAAATCAATTATTATACCATATAACAATTATGTATGTAATGGGGTCGTCAAGATTGGTAGCACAGGTGTTGCCAACTTCTTTTGTCATCCCTAACATTATCTCTCTCTCTCTCTCTCTATCTCTGTCTATATCTCTATCTATCTATCTATCTATCTTTCTATCTATCTATCTCTATCTATCTATCTATCTTATTTTGAAATCAAACAAAATAATTAATAACCAACAATTAATTACATTTTTTTATATCTAATCAGGTTAAATGAACAAGTTTGCCACGTTTTAACTTGATCCAAGAATTGAAAATGGGAGAAATAACATGTTCAAACTTTTTACCTGGCAGACAGACAGACGAGACAGTGGGAGTTGATATAAACTTTGTAAAAAAAATATATTTTAAAACATCCCACTGTTTGTGACTGGTAAACACAATTAGTGAGATAAAAGACTGGGACTAAATTATGGTAAGAAGGATGTCGTGTCGCCTACACAGCACCCCCCCCCCCCCTTCTACATAGCCTATGTGTCCAGAAAACGGCAAATATCCGATAAAGTAAGGCATCACTAGCGTCGCAGGTGCAGCAAGCTGCGTAAAGAAAACCAAATCCTTATTTTGTCGTCTGGGCTGTCTTCCAAAGCCTATCTCATGTTTGGGTAAAGCCGCGCAAGGCAGCGGAAATTTGGATTCAAAGTTTTCCTTTTAGCTGGGTAGCCAGCTAAGGGTAACGAGCCCCTCCTGCCCAATCAAAGCCTACTGGTTTAGTCGCAATATGCTCCGCTTTGCCCCTTATATATTTTTTTATAACAATTCCGCCGGAACAGTAGCCTCGGTGTCTCTAAAAGAAGCGAGTTATTCTATACATTCTATTACAAACAACCTTTGATAAAATCCAGATAATATAATTATAGATATATTGAGTTAGAAGAAATATGTTTATTTAGAAACACTATTTTTATTTACAATCTCGGCCATAGATGTCATTTTTTAAAAGTCTTCTGTGGCATTTTACATCTCTAAAGACAATGTTTTCCCTTTGCAACCTCTTGTGTGACTAAAGAGGCCAATCCTTGATACACAGCTGCGGTCACAGGTTGGGCATATGTAATCACCAGCGTTGCATTTTCACCCTTCTTTGTGCTGCTGTTGTGTATGTCATCTGCAATCTGTGACCCTTCTTTTATGCTCACTCACCGTTCCATATGGCTCTACCCAGTACCACATTTTTACCAGCTGCTAGTGAGATTTTAAAGAGCTTCATGTTACGTTTGCATACATCCGTATACCGTAAAAGTAGGCGACCAGTGGCTCTCTTGCCTTCTGTTAGATCACCATACACATCACCATACAGAATGTCTTGTGGAATTTGACCTTCTGGCATTCTATGAACGTGACCAAGCCAGCCAAGGCGTCTGCTGCTGATAACACAGCGGATGATCTGGCACCTTGCTCTTCGTAGCACTTCCTCACTGTTTTTTTTTATCTTGCCACCTTATTTTATAGCCCGCCTTAGGTATCGGGGTTGGCAGATATTTAGCTTTTTTTTTCCTGCCATGAGTAGGTTGACCATGATTCACTTCCGTATAGCAATGTGCTCATCACACAGGTCCGGTAGACTAAGGCTTTGGTATTGCTAGTCTGCAGGGTATTTCCTCACACTCTTTCCTGCAACAATGACATGGTACCCATTGCTTTGGCTATTCTGTTAATGTCCTTATCCAGTAGAAGTCTACATATATTGAAAAGTAGGTTATGCTTCCGTTTTCAAGCATTTAACTTTTTATGCTTTTTGCTTTTAATCTCCTCGCATATTAACAGCAAACGGCTAGACCATCAGACTTTTAATATGAGGGTCAAGGACTCATGTCCATTATAGCGCGCTAACTTTTTAAATTTTTAAATAGCACTGTCTCACAGTTTAATTTTAATCATTTGATCTACATCAAAGTGGAAACAAAATTTATAACCTCGAATCTGATACAATTACGATGATTTCTAACACATAATTAAAAAATTGATGATGTTTGAAAACACCAGAGAGCCTTTGAAATATATCAACGCTAGGCTGAAAAGTCAAAAAGTACACAGTGATTACATGTTGGATTATTTTCTAAGGCGTGGGGTATATGTATGTGTGAATAATGTTATACTTAGGATAGCTGTAAAAATTATTTGTATATTATTATTTTCTTTTTGGTAATCAAATCCTCAAAGAACTCGTGATCTGTTTTCAAAAACACACAAGCTTTTTTTTTTAAATATAGATTAGTAAAACACAGAATTATGTTTTTCAATGTAATCTTTGAAAACCTATAACAATTTTTTTTTGTTATTTAAAAAAAATGTTTGTGAAAGACAAAAATATGTTTTTAAATCTATATTAGTAAGACCAGAAACTTACCCTGTCGATGTGTTGGAAAACTTTGTTCAACCCAAACTGTCTAAGTTTTAACTATCAACTTTTTGTGTCTCTAACAGTTGGGGGCTGGTGGGGGGGGGGGGGGGCTGGATAGGAAAAGAGAGCACTGGTTATTGAAATGAGAGCTGCTCGGCTGTCCACTGAGTTTGACGTGAAGAGGACTTAGTTAAAGAGGCTGTCAGGGTGCAAAGGTCAGCGTGAAAAGGTGGGAGTGGAAAGGGAAGAGAGGGGAGTTAAGTCGAGACTATTCGTTGTCATGAAATGTTCTCTTCTTGTAGTCTTTTCTTTATTATTTCCTGTTATTAAGTGCAATGTTCTGTTATTGTTTAGGTATTCCAATCACAATGAATTTTAATTTCTTTGTCGATATCAATGACGCTTTATAGAGATTACTATTTACATGAAATCCACCATAGCAAAAACAACAACAAACTAAACATGATCTGTATTTTTTTACTTGTCTGTTTAATTTTATAAACATTTCGGTCGGTTTGGGCGTCGTAATAATTAGTCAATTAAATGCCTCTGGATTTTGTTTTCTAGAAATCAGTTATTATTATTTTTTAATTAATTTTTTGTTTGCGATTAGGCATGCTTTTCTCGATGGCTGTTTTGTTGGCTGTCTCGTAAGCTCTGCAAATGTCTCTGCAATTTTCCAATGTTAGATTACTATCTTGAAATAATATCCTTTTTCGGGGTGAAATTCGCCACTAGAAATTATGCAATTCGCCACTTTTAACTCATGCGTCATAGTTTATCCACTCCCTGGTCTAACATATTACATTTTGAACCGTCAATGCTTTAGTCGACTCGATAATTTCCCTTTCTTTATGGATATATCTGAAGTTCTTTTTGTAAAAATTTAAGGGAACAAAATGTGTAAGCAGTTGTATGAAATTGTCAGCAGTATTCATTACAGCTTACAAGACAATCTGTATGGCGATCTAATAGAAGGCAGGAGAGTCGCTGGTCGCACACTTTTACGTTATACGGATGTATGCAAACGTAACATGAAGCTCTTTAAAATCGACACTAGCAGCTGGATAAAATCTACATGGAGAGCGAGCATAAAGGAAGGGTCCCGGATTGCAGATGCCATACACAACAGCAGAAGAAAGAAGGGTGAAAATGCAACGGCGCCTGGTGATTACATATGCCCGACCTGTGACCGCAGCTGTGTATCAAGGATTGGCCTCTTTAGTCACACAAGAAGAGACTTAAAATGCCACAGATTCATTACAGCTTTCGGTATGCGAGTCAGATAATTTAAGAACAATTATATTAACCATAACTATCTTTTATAAGTATCAGTCTATGTAACGATACATGTCATTTCAATTCTAACACGAATTATTTTTTATTTTCTTTGAAATAGTACGAAACAAATAATCAACCATCTTATACATATATATATATACACGAGCTAATGAATGGAGAGTGGTCACAAAAATACTACTCTGTAGAGGTGAGCGTTATCTACGAATTCCAAAAGCCATTCGCTATCTTGCTGAAGGTCGACTGCTTGGACATACTGTGTTTTTGGAATCCTAATTCAAATTTTGTTGGACACACAAGCCAGCTAGGTCTTGCATCAAGCTTCAGTAGCCGTGGGACATAATGGTTAGATGGTTTTCCTTTTAGCATGCTACTTTTTAAAATTCCATTTAGTTACTGGAAATTTAAAGAAAAATTTCTCCCAGAAAAACTTAACGTTTCCCAATGACTGACACCAGGGTCGGACTGAGTGCCGAAATCGGCCCGGAAATTTTTATACAATCCGGCCCAAAAATTATATATGATGGGCATCCAATTCTATGTCTACCTGTCTTCAAAATCATTAAGTTTTATAATGTATCGATATGCATGCATACAGTGACCTCTTTATCTTTATAAGAAATATAGGCTTTACGTTGCTTTTTAATCGCTACGTATGTGGGCCCTAAAATGAAATCTACTAGTAGACTATAGCGGAAAATGTGTTAGATTAAAATAGTATTACACTGTAGAGTCTGGTTTGGGTCACACCATTATCTACAATGCAAACTTCAAGCCTCTAATGGCCACGTTCCAAATATATGACTACTGAAAACCATGTTCGATGATCAGACCACAACAGCTTCTTGGAACTAGTTATAGCTTCCATGTGGAACGGTGTGTTGGCTTATTTGGAATGGTTTAATTTTCATTGAACCTCCCACTCTGGGTATCGGATACTTTTGCATTCCGTGCATTGGTTCCCATATTTCCATGAGCCTGTTTCGCTACCCGTTCCTCGCCTATCCGCCTCCAATAACGGACGTTTTCCAACGACGGACCACATTACGCCCACGGGAACTGGAATATGCTGGGGAGAATTTTCTACTTTCCTCACTCCTCGTGCACCGCAAACTTTGGACACAATTTGTTTTAATTGAATATCATTGTTTGTTTGAATACAAAAAGTTTCATTGTGTATTTTGGTATGTTGGTAGGTCTTCAATAACTTCTCTATTATTATTTCTTACACACAAGCTACGTGTTTCACAAAGCTATTATCCTAGTATCGTTCAGTGATAAGATAGTATTGTCAGCCAAGATTGCGTCAACAAGATAAACTCGGAGAATTCAAATATTGAGAGTGATTATAGATTGGCTTTGTAGGCTTCTTTTACATGACCGACTTCAAAACTAAAACAATACAAACATAAAATCACATTAACTCTTTCTCTCCTAACTGACGATGCCAACGTTGATTCCACCAGAATGTGGTAAATAATTACGGAGAGAAAGAGTTAAGACGATGTTGAAACTGAGGAAGTGTGCGAAACTCACAAGAAAACATCCAAATTTTCTTTATCAGAATCCTTTAATAGCTGTAATATTGAGTTGGATTTTGTTACCTTGGCTCTATCATATCCAACAACACTCTACTGGATAAAGACATAATCACGGTTGCAGAAAAGAGTCTGGGACAACATATTGCTGACTAGCAGTACTAAAGCATTAGTCTACCGGACCTGTGTGTTGAGCACCTTGCTGTACGGAAGTGAAACATGGTCAACCTACTCATGGCAGGAAAAAAAGCTGAATGTCTTCCACCTCCGATGCCTAAGGCGGATCTTTAAAAAAAGGTGACAAGATAAGATAACCAATGAGGAAGTGCTACAAAGAGCAGGGTGCCAGGTCATCCGCTCTGTTATCAGCAGCAGACGCCTTGGCTGGCTTGGCCACGTTCGTAGAATGCCAGTAGGTCGACTTCCACAGGACAAGACATCCTGTATGGCGATCTAATAGAAGGCAGGAGAGCCGCTGGTCGCCCACTTTTACGTTATACGGATGTATGCAAACGCGACATGAAGCTCTTTAAAATCGACACTGGGAAGAGGTGGCACTGGACAGATCCACATGGAGAGAGAGAGCATAAAGGAAGGGTCACAGATTGCAGATGTCATACACAACAGAAGCAGAAAGAAGGGTGAAAATGCAAGGGCGCCTGGTGATTATATATGCCCAACCTGCGATCGCAGCTGTGTATCAAGGATTGGCCTCTTTAGTCACACAAGAAGTTGCAAAGGGAAAAGATCGTCTCTCGAGACGTAAAATGCCACAGAATTGAGTTGGAGATTCCAGGTCAAGTACAATTTCTTCCCCATGTTTTAATTTCAACTAACTAATAGGTTATTTCTTTTTTTATATTGATCGATTCTTGTTTTGTCTGGTACAAGAAATAATTGTGCAACTTTCACTTTGATCCGAGAACCAGAGAGACAGAGTTCATATGAGCTTTATAGAAATTAATACTGTACAAAAAATAATACAAACACACATAGAAACCATAGAAGAGACAAAACATTCTTCTAAAAAATATCTCTCTCTCTCTATCCCTTAGTCTGTTGGACCGTTGGGGCACCAAGCAAGACCTGTTGACCGTCTTTTACCATTCGTCTCTGTCCTTTGCCCTGTTTAGAACCTCTCTCAATGGCAGGCCCGTCCATTCTTTTATGTTGTCCTCCCATCGCTTTCTCTGTCTGCCTCTTCTTCTTTTTCCTGGTACTGTTCCCTGAAGGAAGGTCTTTGCAAGCCCCGAAGATCTTGTAATATGGCCATAGATTTTAAACTTGTGTTTTTTTCACAGTAGTTAGCAAGTCATCATGGGGTCCGATATCTGCAGTAACCCTGTCTCTAATCTCTTGGTTTGTGATGTGGTCTTTGAATGTGATGTCTAGGATCCTTCTGTAGCATCTCATTTCCATTGCTAGGATCCTCCTCTCTAGCTCTGCAGTCAGCGTCCAAGACTCAAGGGCTGATGTGGACTATGCTATTCGGGCCAATAGTTCGGGTTTCGTTCCCTCATCTGAGACAATAGCTCCCAGGTATTTGAAGCTGCTAACGCATTTCTGCATTTATTTGCACGCCATATGCTGCGGAAGTCTTTTCAATGCGCATCACCAGGTCAGGTAGTTCTTCTCCTATCCCTGCTAGGCCATCAATGCCATCTGCGAAGCGCAAGTTAGTCATTCTTCTTCCTCCAATGCTTACAGTACCTTTAAATCCCTCGAGAGCATTTTCCATTATCCTTTTAAGGAAGATATACTGTACAAAAAATTAATGCAAACACACATAAAAACCATAGAAGAAACAAAGCATTCTTGTATAAAAACAGAGCATAATATTGAAATCGTTGTGACATACATGACAAATACAAAAATTGCTGCGCCAAAATTGACCACTGCGCCTTTACGAATGCACCTAAACGTTCTGATTCATCATCATCATCAAACTCCATTAGAGTGAGGGCTTGAGAGGCTCAAAACCTCTTGCAAAAGCCCTGGACAGAAACCCTGCTGTCTTGCGTAGTGCATAAATGTCGCTATACAGGTCGAGAATTTTGGGTTTCCCAGAAAACGTCCTGATTAGAAATGTTTAACCTTTTTCGTTAAAGCTTTCCCGATTTTAAATTGATGACCACCGAATTATGGTAGCGTTATAAATACATTATAACGAATTAACAGTAACATAACGTAATGCTTACATCATCAGATAACAAAATAATGATAAAACCTAATTCAAAACTATAAACAAACATGCCTCACATGAAAAGCAGTTGGCGTTTTATGTGTTAAAGTATTTCCCTTTTTTTCTACTTACGACCTAGACAGTAGTTAACACACTAATATAATTATACTTGCTGTGCACAGGTTAGGTTACGCTACACAGGTAATACTAGAAAAGTAAGAAATGTATATGAAATTATTTATATATATATATATATATATATAAAGAAAAAACATAAAAAATAATGTAAAAAACAACACAAAAATAAAACAAAGTTTATACAAAATGTAATTGTTTCAATTAATTTGGATATGTCATGTAATTCATTGTAATAGGTCTAGAGATCATAGACCAAAAACCAATAAACCTGTTCGATTAGAAGTATTGTTATCAGTTGTATTTTGTTTAGCGCTATTTCATGCTTTTGGCTTTCTCACTACGCTAGGATCCTATCCTCTGAGAAGGCGGGGAGAAAGAAAGGGATATCTGTGTGAAAGTATCGTAATCGTTGTTTTTTTTTAAAGGGAACAACCTGAATTCGAACTCATGGCTCACGCTTCCTCAAGCCACATAAAAAAACAACTTTGCTAGAGAGGTGCTTAAGAAAATAGAATGTATACTTATGTATCGTTTGTTTTGAAGCTTACTTTAAATCGACGTCCTATAAAGGGAAATATTTCAGCTTTTATATCACACTTTAGTCAAGTACAGTTTCGCTTTTTGGTTCGAGATACCAAACGAAAAAATTACTTACTTTTTTCACTGGTTCTTGTGAAGTCAGGTAAAATATATCAATGTGCTATGAGCAAAAATAGACGAATTTATTTTCTTATACAAACTCTTAAATTTCACTTATTATCCGCTTCCCTACCCAAACTTGGCCCCACGAAATTCGATTCGCATAGGGCCCCACAATGGTTAAGTCTGGCCCTGCTATTTAGTGACGGGTGAATATACATATGAGGTTACTTGTTCTCTTCCATGACTTCTTGGTCACAATGGTTAAGTCCGGCCCTGCTATTTAGTGTTTGTAAAATGTTTCACATGTTTCGGATGTTCCTTCCAGAAGATGCATGACATGTTTTGATTATATTTGGTCCTAGTCATTTGTTTTACGTTCTAATAGAGCAGGGGCTCTCAACCTGTGGGTCGCGACCCCTTTGGGGGTCGAATGACCATTTGCAAGGGGTCGCCTAAGACCATTGGAAACTTTAGTTTTTCGTTTATTTAAAAAAAATAAAATATTTTTTTGGGTCATTTCTAACGTGTTGTAACAAACACAATTGCACCATAGATGGTATACAATTACAATCTAATGTAGTAAGTAAAGGGATATAACTCAGATTAGCATCATTTGCAGTAATTCATTCAACGATTTTGAAGTGTCAATGAAATGAAATATAAATTGATGGGGGGGGGGGGGGGGGAGACATAGTTAAAAACACGAACTTATCACAAGACGATACAGATGGCACCATTAGTGAGTGTAGCATCATTGTTTGAAGGTAGACATAGTTTTCCATTGGTAGTTCGGCTACTTTGTTTCTAACGTTTTGTTGAACTCCATTACGGAATCAAACATTATTTCAATGGTGAAGATTTGAGCTCGTCTTGAAACTATTAATGGGAACTATTACTACGTAATTATTTTCTAGTCCATGTTATTGAAGAGAATATATCCAGGACGAACCATCCCATGAACATGGCTCTTCAACAAAAGAAGGTTAGAAAAGAAAATATAAAGACGATCTTTTTGCGGCCTGGTTTTATGAAGTCAGAGCAAACTGAGACGTTTAAGTTTTGGATATAAGCACATCTGGTAGTTTAGTTTTAAAGCTCACTGAGTCAAAAAATCTAAACTCATCATCAAAACAGCAGCCGTTATCACTTCGTATTTGGTAGCTCTCAGACTTGACAGATCTATCAAATCTCACACCATTGCCGAGGAGTTAAAAATTGCCAGCGGTCAAAGACATTGGTCAAGTTATGAATGGAGTCGAATTCGTCACTAAATTTACTGCGTTTTTTTTTTTTTTTATCTAATAACACTTTTCCCATTGAGAATAGTTCTGCTGAAATTATCAATCAGGTAATTCAGGAAATGATATCTTCTCCGCTTCCAATATTAAGCATTCAGCTTGATGAATTCACAGACGTTCCAACTTGTTCACAATTGCTGGTTTACATGATTTTCAAGACGAGTTTCTATTTTACAAACAGATGGTGCTTCGAGTATGTTTGGATTTCGTTTTGATTTCAACGTCTGGTTCTGAATGAGTCACTAAAAGTCATCGAAACTCACTGTAGGATTCATGGTTATGTATTAGCAAAGAATACACTGCCACCAGCATTACACCAATAACGATGCAGCTGAATTTTTAAAATATTTTCAATGTTATTTATTCAACTCTGAATCATGTACTTGCTGACATCTTCCGTTCTACCTGAGATTGTTTTGCGCCTTCTTCTTCCATTTCCAACAACATATCTCTGCGAACCATGTTTCTCCAGTTTGCTAGTTATCAATTCAGAAATAGACTGAGTGATAGACTGATGCTGAAGATGACATTGGTTGGGATCTTGCAAAGTCTGTCCTGAACTGGTGAAACAGAAACACTCTCAACATTCGTAATGACTTTGGCTTGTTGGCAAATACTGTTACAACAAAACTTTTGTAGCAATATAGTTTACTGTATCAGAGACTGTAGGCTAACGTTTTACATACTTAGTCATACATTTCAAATTGTCACTTAATTATGCAACATGAATATAATGAACATTCAATAGAAAAGTCATAACAGCAATTTTTTTAATAGTAGTTTAAGCTCATATTTTGTTATACAATGATATAAAGCTTAAATAAATCATAAATTTAAAATTTGATTATGTTTTTATAACGTTAGCAAAATCACATTTAGGGCTTGCTTAGGCCTAAGGCCGAAACAAATTTTATGGTTGGGGGTCGCCGCCTAGTGGAGAATCGTATTAGGGGTTGAGAACCGCTGTGATAGAGGATTCTGTTCAAAACAAAGCTTATCTAAGGAAGGCAACAGCTATTTACAGCTATTTATCTGAAAAATTACGGGTTTATCTCCCTTTCTGTTATAATTAATAAATAAATAAATATATATATATATATATATATATATATATAACGAAATTAATTAATTAGTACTAAATGGTTAATTAATTGGTTAGTTCTTGGATTGATTCGTGTATTGTTATCCAATTTGAATAATTCTGCAAAATTTCAACTATTTTTTCCAGCTATGGCAAATCAACAGGCTGCATTATTTTTGTTGTTCCTTTTACTTGGACAACCTTTGACCTCAAACGCTTACTGGGAAGAGGCGGTCGGTTTTGTTGTTGGGGCCGCAACTGTAGGTCTGATTGGTCCCGTAGCGCTCGCTGGTATGGGCTTTACATCAGGTAAGCGATAAATGCCGATTCAAAAGTCAATTGACTTTAGCTATATAGAGCAATTGCCTGTGTATAACTGCATTAGTATAACAATGTAACAATAACATCAGATATCTGACTATTGACAAGATCAATTAAAACGTAAGTAATTTTCTCTTAGTTCAGTTTTCAATTTAAAAAAAAACAGATATTTATTATTCAAACAATATTTTCAATATACTGTGATCCTATCCCTTGTCTGGACCAGTTGGAAAAGGGGGAGGCAAGAAGGAGGTATCCCATAAGGTTACTGTGATCGCTTTCTAACTGCATAAAAAAAATTATAGACTTGAATTTAAAATCAAGCCTCCTCAAGGAAACTAATTTAACTTATACCACCACATCTGTCAAGTACGATTTCTTTCCCATGTTCGATACCAAACAAAAAATTAATTACCTATAGTTAATTAACTAATTAAAAAAGTGATTTCTGCTTTGTCAGGTACTAAATATAATTACGCTAAATTTCAGCTTGATCCGAGATTGGGTGTGGGAGAAATAATATGTACATACTTTTTACCATACAGACAGTCAGACAGACAGACAGAGTTGATATAAGCTTTGTAATAAATAAAAATAGGAATAATTAGTGAGATTTTGAATGATATAGATAAACTAAACAAAATGTCTAATAACTAAATTAAAAAGTCACTACCATCTACTAGATAATACAATTACTTTGAACTACTAGTGAAAGATCTGAGACACTTAGCGGTCAGGACCGGATTTTGACTTAATAAAGATAATCAACAAAAGCAATTTTTCAATTGGGGGGGGGGGGGGGGGCTTATATTGCATAAGGGGTGAATCCAACACTTTTTAAGGTACTAAAAAGTGGATACAAATCAAGATATACATCTTAAAAGTACATAGCTTATCTGGGCTTATCAACAGGTCCAATACCAAAATAGCTAGCTACCAAAGATGTTACTATCCGTTATAGTGTCTTTCAATTTTTTAAAAAATTTTCTTTGAAGCTGGTATCACGGCTGGATCAATCGGAGCAACCCTGATGTCTTACGGTGTTCCAGTAGGAGTGCTGCAGTCAGCCGGAGCGGCAGGCATTTCGTATTCTGCGCATGTCGCTGGCGGAGTGCTCGGCTTAGGAACTGCACACAGCGCCAAACATTATGCAGATGGTGTTAGTAAAATAAAAAATGTCGCCTCAACAATGTGGAACAAGATTTGGAATTGGTAAAAATAGATTGTAAAACGTAAAGGGAGACGAATGTTGTAAATAAACAATGAAAATATCTCACTAGTGGCTCATGTTTTCAATGTAGTTTCTCTCTCTCTCTCTTACTTAAGTATTTAATTCATACAATGCCGTATGTAAGGCGATAAATGTTTATAAAGATAAATAAGCAAAATATACAAAATCATTTTTGAAAAACAAAGCTAATCTAACAGAAGAACTGTGCGCACTTACAACTAAATATATCAACTAGTCCACCGGCGGCGTAGCATATGCCACTATAATTCAGGGCTAGCCTTAGGTGACCGCAGTGGGCTCCGCTCTTATGCGATCGCAGTGGGCCCCGCACCTTCATAGGACCCGCACTAATTCTAGGTGTATAAATTATTAAATTAAACTATTGTCAAACTTATAACAGATTTCCCGCGGCCTCCGGTCGATTTACCAGGAGCTCCTGGAAATCTCTTGATATTGCAAAATATACAAAAAAGTCATGGAAATATCCGGAAATTATTAAAATCTTTAGAAAACTTATACGAATCTCCTAAAATATATAGACAAAAGTTGTCATTTTGGGGTGTCATTCAATAAGGAATATGCCAATCCTACACGCGATAAAAAAAAAAACGGCATTATCCCGTAATTTTGGAATCTGGTGAAAGAAGCTTCTCGCGCTTGAAACTAATGAAGAATTACTTTAGCTCAACAATTCTCGTAGATAGATTGAAACATTTTGTATTTCTTGCTATTGAGCGTGATCTATGTAGGAAATAGATTTTTTTATGATATACTGTATGACTTCGCTACACGCAAGGGTCGTAAAGTAATTCTGAACGTAGTAAAGAATGAATAAAATGCAAAAAAGAATTTATTTTCTAATATAAACTCTTAATTTTCACTTAGAATCCGTATCCCTACCCAAACAGGGCCCAGCGAATTCCGTTTCGTATAGGGCCCCACAATGTTTAAGCCCGGCCCTGCTATTTAGTGACGGGTGAAAACAGAGTAGATTTCTTGTTATATATATATATAGTCGACCCATGGCGAAGATACGCCGCTATTTTGCAGGGCCGGCCATAGCAACCTATCCGACCGCATTGGGCCCCACACTTTCATAGGACCCGCACTAATTCTTTGTGTAAATTATTAAATTAAACCACTTTATAACTTATAACAGATTTCTTGCGGCCGCCTGATTTATCAGGAGCTCCTGGAAATCTTATGCAATTGCTAAATATATGAAAAAGTCATAGAAATCTCCGGAAATTATTAAAAATCTTTGGAAAACTCATACGAATCTCATGAAATATATAGACAAAAATTGTTATCTTGGGGTGTCACTCAATGAGGAAAACGCCAATCCTACGTTTTTAAATAAAAACGGCATTATGTATTAGCCGTAATTGTGTAATGTGGTGAAAGAAGCATCTCCCGCCTCAAACTTATGAATAATTACTTGAGGTCAACAATTCTTGTAGATAGATTGAAACATGTGTCAATTCTTGCTATTGAGCGTGATCTATGTAGGAAATAAAATTTTCATGATATACTGTATGACTTCGCTACACGCAAGGCTCGTAAAGTTTGTAAGATAACTCTATCCGCAGAAATAATAGAGTGATCTTACTTTACTTCTTGCTTCTCGTCCAAACTGTTGAGGGAAGAAAATAATTATATATATATATAGAGAGAGAGATAATGTAGAACTCACTAGAAGTCATACTATTTGATATCAAACAAAATAATTACCATTAATAAATTGACTAATTGGTTAATTCTTTTAAACAGATATATTTTTGTTACGTACAGATAAACAGTACAAAAAATAATAGTTTAAAATTTGAACTTGATCCGATAATAGGTGTGTGAGAAATAATGTGAACAATTATATAATAGGACCAAGCCTTACATGTTCAGCCATATCTGTGAATACTGAAGAATTAATTTCATTGTCGGTATCAAACTGTTATGAAAATTATATGCTGTATCGGTTGTCGTTCTTATGTTTACATGTGCTTCTAATTCGTCCGTAAGAATGTGTTCACGAAATGTGTGTTGTGTAGTCATACAGTGTATTAAAGCAATACTAAGCTGACATGGTTTTCTTGACTCTGTTATCATTATGTTCATAACACAAACAAAATAATGAATCAACAGTAGCTAATTGTTTCATATACTTTTTAATGGATTCATGTTTTGTTAGGTACAATAAATACATGTGTAAGGCTTCTACTTGATCCGAAAATAAGCGTGGAAAGAAAAATGTGTAAAATTTTCTAAAGGGACGAAACCACACAAATTCAACCATATCTCTTAATACTGAAGAATTTTTTTTTCTACAATAACAATTAACAATATCAGCAATTAATTGACTAATTTGTTCTTTTTAGTGATTTTCGTTTGTTAGGTACAATAAATGGTTGTATAAAGTTTTAACTTGATCTCAGAAAGAGTTCCGATTCCGATACAGAGTGAGCTGATATAAGCTTTGTTTTTTTAAAACAATAATTACAATAAATTTTAAAGATGCGTAGTCCGCATATGGGGGTAATGTTTTCCATGTTGCTGATACATTTTAGTAAAATCACTAAATTTAGAAAGCTTTCAAGATAGAAGACTCAAAAGTAAAGTTTTGACAAGCATAAGTTATTTCTTCGATATGCACGAACTATGAATTTAATTTGGAATCGAGCACATAAATAAATATTCAATGCCTAATCAAAGAATCCCATCGTGACCAAGAGAGTCGGTATTGACATTGTCTATTCACTACAAGGCCAACCCACTGTAGTTGAGACCATCACTGCCACTATGAATATGTTGATAAAAGAAATTCTCTGAGTGGCCAATGACAAACACTGCCGCCCCACTGGTACCACGACAAGTAGGAGTCGAATAGAAAAATTGTCTATACAGCTGACCTGATCTCCTTGCCCTGTCGAGATGACCAACAGTGACCCTCTTATAATGTCCATGCGGATGGGACACGATGCAAACAAGTTTGCGCTTGGCTTGATGATGCTTGTATTTGTTATGCGCTTTCTTCCAAATTTGGACGAAGTGATCCATATTCGCGTTCAACGTCTGCATCAGGCTCTCCTCACACGTCGCGCATTTGAACAGACATCGATCCTTTTCCATGTCTTCGTATTCAACATCAAATCCAGAGACAACGACTTCCGGGCTACCTGCGTTGTCATAGAATAACTTACAGGAAGCTTTCTTGGCTTCTTCAGCATCAAAAACCACGTGTTTGGCAGTCATGACTCTAATCCCCATCCAAGTTTTGCTGGGGCTAGTGGACTCCTGGCACTTGAAGCACGAACAGGGATCCTTCTCATCTCTGTGCCAAACTAGAGAATCAATTCTTCCGCTTCCATTCCTAACAATCTTGCTCCCGTGTCTCTCGCCATACGGGTACTTACTAGATTTGTGATATCTCGGCCTCTCAGAGCTGACCAATTTAACAGAGATCTTCACTGTCATCTGCGCCAATGCTTTCACACAGTCGTAAAGTACTTTCGAGCGGTGTGATTCTGGCAAATGGTCCTGAGAAAATGTTTCCAATGTTATGAAGGTATCATGACCAGGATTTTTGGAGCAGTTCTCAAACTTTCTTGCGTCATCTTCGTCGTCATTCTCAAATTCTTCGGTTTCATGTCTATCTGTTGTGACAATATTAATAAAAAATAAAATACGACATTGCTGAAACATGGCTGATACCATAACGAAGTAACATAGTGTACAAATTTAAATATTGCTTAAGTGTAACAGTGTGAGTCCGACCTAACAGTGTCGCTCCAGTAAAACTGTTTGACTCCAACCTAACAGTGTGGCTCTAGTAAAACTGTTTCACTCAAACATAACAGTGTGGCTCCAGTAAAACTGTTTGACTCAAACCTAACAGTGTGGCTCCAGTAAAACTGTTTGACTCCAACCTAACAGTGTGGCTCTAGTAAAACTGTTTGACTCAAACATAACAGTGTGGCTCCAGTAAAACTGTTTCATTCCAACATGATCGCAAGGAGTAAAACAAACCGGATTGCTATAGAGAGTGTGTGTGCGTGTTTCTAATGCAATTAGGACTAAAGCTGGGCCTTAGGCATAGGCAAACTAGGCGGCCACCTAGGGCCTCCATTTTTTTAAGGCCAGCCCTAGGTAAAGATGGGTGGATGTAGTTTTTTTTTTTCTGTAGACTAAATGCCTTGTGATGTAACCTCAAGCAGGTCTGTCGTAGTTGAATTTATAAATAGCGTATTGAAGTCGAAATAGGAGGAGAAGAAGCAAGAAGTTAGTGACGGAAAGACGTCTGTTTTTAAAGTTCCTGCCTTTTTAAAAAAAAAAAATTTCAAGATAATTTTAACGTTGTGTTTTAACATACATCCACATTAAAGATGAATCTGCAAACATTTTTTCATAAAAGTTACGGTCATTATTTCTTTAGAAAGTAATTTGTTCAAGTTTGTTTTTGTTTTTTTCGAGTTCTGTATTAAGAAATTAACATGCCAACAAGGTATATTGAACTAGCTGTCTGAAGTTACACCCCAACAAGCGAGTAGTAACAAGCGTGACTCAGACATAAATGTCTCATACAAAACAACATGTCGTAAGAATGGGCCAAACATAACAAATGATTCAAATATAAAAAACATATCTCAAAATTAATAGTGCAAGTAAAAAAAGAACAACAGCTTGAGTTACTAAGTAGAGTAAGTCGTTCCCCTTTTAGACCTATAAGCCAGATGATGTAAAGGTCATCTGTTTCTGTGGCCCGTTAACGAGGGTGTCATGTGGTCAGCACAACCACCAATCCTTTAGGCCTATCTTTGGAATCAAAGACATTGCCATTGTGATTGTATTTGATAAAACATTGTTCAACAATTAGAGGCTTTTAAAAATTACTTATCACAAGTTTGACTGCAAAGTTTTGCTCAGGCTGTAAGTAAAATAACAAATAATGTCAGGAACCCATTAGAGCTGAGCGGACTCTGAGGTGCCTAAAGATCCCGAAATTTAAAATCGCAGTCTTCACCAGGATTCCAACCCGGGACCCCATTTTGGGAGCCAAGCACTTTACCGCTCAGCCACTGCGCCTTCCAAACATCATCCAATTTTTTTGTTGTCTACTCAAAATTGAAACTCTTGCATAAAAAACGTTTGCTACTTTAATGAAACAATACTCATACAAATATATTTAAGAAGTCAAAGGTCATTCTGAATAAGATTTGGTTACCATTTAGATCTTTCAAGACATCAGCTTCCTCAGTGTCCTCTTTCAAGACATCAGCTTCCTCAGTGTCCTCTATGGTATTCATTTGTTAGGTGTCAACAGAAATGTCAAGGCTTTCAAACTGTAACATGGAATATAATTTCACACACACAAATTATTCAGAAATAAATATTAAACATTTACTTGGAATAAATTTCATTTTTTTAATACATCTTAAGTGCTTTTAAAAAACCTGCATCTTGTGGGAAGCGTGGCCAAGAGGCAAAATACGTTTGAACTTGGCTTGGGGGCTCGAGGTTCGACACCCGACTCAAGCAGAGCTGTGTTTACTGATCGCCTAAAGGCAGCACAGAAAACCTTCTCCCAGATACCCCCCCTCTCCCCACTGGTCCACGAATGAGATTAGACCAAAGATAGATAAATAGATAGATAGATAGGCAAACCAGTAACACAGACTAAAAACGCAAAATACCTAGGTGTTATAATAAATGAAAAACTGTCATGGAATCCACATATTGATGAAACTATACAAAAATCAAACAAAGCATTAGGGTTTATTAAAAGAAATTTCTATAAATCAAATAAGAACATAAAACTAAAATGTTATTTAACCTTGGTTAGGCCAATTATAGAATATGCATCCACCGTTTGGGACCCCTCAACTCAAGAAAACATTAAGAAACTGGAACAAACACAAAATAGAGCAGTGAGATTCATAACAAACGAATATTCACATTTGACTAGAGTAACACCATTAGTAAAATCACTAAATTTAGGAAGCCTTCAGGACAGAAGACTCAAAAGTAAAGTAGCAATTATACATAAAACACTGAACCATAACCTTCAAATACAAAAACAAAATCTAATAAAATACTCTGAAAGACACAAAAATAAAGGCACATTCCTCGTCCCATATGCTAGGACAAATTTGTACAAATACTCCTTCTTCCCTAGTGCTATTAGAGCATGGAATGGGTTGCCTGAGCTAGCCAGAAAAAACAGTGACTTGGCAGAATTTAAGTCATTGGTTAATATGCATGACTAAATGCATGACGCGTAGGACGTAATCATCTTCTTTTTTGAAGTAACGTCTGTATTATATAAGATAAGATAAGATAGATACTTGGGATGCGTGGTTGAGATGTTGAGTACGTTTGGCTTGGCTACCTATGAAGGGGGCTCGAGGTTCGACACCCGACTCGGGCAGAGTTGGGTTTACTGAGCGCCTAAAGGCAGCACAGAAAACCAACTCCTAGATACCCCCTTCCCCCACCGGTCCACAAATGAGATTGGACCAAAGCGCTCTGAGCATGTTATAAGCATGAAAGTAGCGCTCTATGATTTTTTTTTTTAAAATCTTCCGTGACCGTATTCGTGACTTTTTTCCTGCATAATAGCCCGAACCACTTCTCTTAACAAGTCTAAACTTTTTTTTAATAAACCTAGAGTCGGAATAAAAACTTAGATTTAGTATAGCAGACAGAGAGCAATAGAGGCGGCGCCTTCGACATGCACGGAGGTCACGATAGAGGTTTGCAAGGTTTGAGATATAAGTTTCGCAGTTTTTTCTAGAAAAAAAAGTTTTCTTATGCGAGGCCCCCACCAATCGGAATCCCTAGGCGGCTGCCTAGTTTGCCAATGTCTAAGGCCGACCCTGGTCCTAAAAAGCGATTTTAGCATTACATACCAAGGCTCTTTGGTGCTATGATTTCCGGCTCCTCAAGGCTTCAACTGGATTGGAAGATTTTTCGAGGGTAACACAGGTGGAGGGATAAAGTTAAGGTACCACATGCCTATACAGTGCTGGGTAGTAACTAGTTACAGTAACGCTAGTTACTGTAACTAGTTACAATTTGAAGTAACTAATTCTGTAACTAGTTACTTTTACTGAACTGTGACTAGTCTAAGTAACTAGTTACTTTTATCAGTAACTAGTAACGCAAATTGCTAGTTACTTTACTAGTTACTTTGGTCGTTGTTGTATCATGTGTGCGCATGCGCATGTGTGTTTATTGGCGCCTGAACGAGCCTATGTCAATCAATAATATTTGTTAAGTATTTTTATGTTTATGGTTATAGGAAGTTCTAGTTGGTTGTGAGCGATAAAAAAGCTAATTTAATTTTTGACAAACTCAATGGCGGACTCAAAGCAAATTGAAAATTCTTTTGAACGTTCAGTATTTACCGAATTTTTTACGAAAATTGAAATAGACAACAAAAACGTTCGTGTACGTTGCAAGCTTTGTCCTCCAGCTACGAAACAGACCTATAGCTGTGCGCTCAATTCTACGGCCAATCTCAAAAAACATCTGCAGGTTAGCTAAGTTATGTTATGATATAATTAATAGGCTGAAGATGCCATTGTTTCAAAACATTTACATTTGTAAAAACCAATTGATTATTTTTTATGATTATATTTTTGTACTAATTTTTATTATTAGAGTGTTCATCCTGCGGCACATGATAAATTACCAACACTGAAGAGGTCTGTCACTTCATCAAATGGATTACCTGAAGCGGTGGCGAAGAAACAGAAAACTTTAACTTCATGGACCAGTAATAGTGTGGCACTTCTGTCACAGCAACATGTAAACGATCTGATCATGAACTTTGTTATCGGAGACATGCAAGCATTTTCAGTTGTTGAATCACCTGAATTCATTAAATTGGTAACTGGACTTCAACCCGGCAAAACTGTGATGACACGAAAGACTCTCACTAGTAGGTAGTAGTATTTACAATATATTTTTTATGTTTTGTTTCATTATTTAATTAGTACATTGTGTTGCGATTTGTGTTTGTATAATTTCGCTATCAACATATACAGTAAATTTAGATTTATTAATTTGTAATTGGTATTTAGATTTCAGATTTGTACTTAAAGGCATTATTTGCATAAAATGTCATTTATCTTATCTCATTACAAATTTTTTAAAATAATAATATAAACAAAAAATGTTTATTCTGGCAATTTAAAAAAGGGCTTTTGTTGTATAATTTTAATATACAGGCAACATTGAAGACGAATACTGATGTTGCAGACATTCTAGAAAATGACAAGCAATCTTGCCAAGATGCTTCAGAATTTACATTGCCACCTCATCATCGTTGTGGAGCTCACACAATGAATCTTATAGCAGTTTCTGATTCAGAAAAAGCAAATGATGATTTTAATTACAAAAAGTTGAACCGCAGCACTTTTGCTAAATGCGCTGCACTCTGGAACAAGGCAAGCAGAATTCACAGGCAGCTGAAGTGGTGCATGATTTATCCAATTTAACACTTGATGTTCCAAATGCTACACGATGGAACTCATTTTATAATTCTGTTGGCAAGGTCTATTCCATTGTTGAGCAAAAATCTGCAGCTGTGTTAAATGACATATGCAGCAAACTTTCTCTAACAAGTTTCCGCCCAAATAAATAATTTTCATGGCCGAGTACATCAAGGTTATGCAACCATTAGCCATGGCTCTGGACACGTTGCAAGCTGATTCAACTGTTTCATGGGACTACTCTTACCAACAATTTCTTCCTTGCGTTCACATCTTTCTTCAATGAAGCCCTTATTGAAGTTTGCGGCTCCACTGGCTGATGCATTACTTAGTGGAATCAGTAAAAGATTTGGCCCACTTGAAGGTGAAGATGATTTGATAATTGCAAGTGCTACTCATCCACAATTCAAGCTCCGATGGATACAGTCTGACGCTGAAAGAGTTCGAGCTAAATATTTGCTGCTACAAGCAATGCAGGCCATGGCTGACTGTGATGCTGCAGGCAATGCTTCCAATGATGTTACAACTGCAACGACTTCATCATCTCATGTAGGAAGTTTCTTCTGTTTTTATGAGTCCGATACTGGAGGTAGTACTGCTCAGTCTGAACTTGAACTTTTCCTAAACGATTCTTCAAAAGACAAATCTAGTCTCCAGCACTATCCACTTGTGAAGCAAGTATTTGTTCGTAAAAACAAAAGTCTTCCGTCAAGTGCTCCAGTGGAAAGGCTATTTAGCATAGGCGGGCAAATACTGACTCCACGAAGAAAGTCTAACGGATGATCATTTTGAAATGATCTTACTGCTAAGAGCCAATAAAAAACTGATACAGTGATTATTGATTAGTTCGTTATACAACACAACGATTAATAGTTTTTAATGATAGGTTAATTTTACACTTTAAACTGGTTGATGTTGCTTTGACTAATATATTGGTGAATGATTGTTTTTTTATAAATACTTATCATACTGTTTTTAATAAAGAAATATGTGACGTATTATAACAGTTGTTGGAGAATCATACAACCCATCGTTGACAATCCCAGTAACTAATAGTAACTATTTAGTTACTTTTTGGAGTAACTAGTAAAGTAACTAGTTACATTTTGAATAGAGTAACAAGTTATATTTTATCTGTTGTAACTAGTAACATAAACGAAGGTGTGTTTCTCCATACAAGATCCTCTGGAAAACTATTTAACGTATCAAGGCTGCGGGCAAAAACCAAGGTTAGGAAGCTACTCGTCAGGGAACTCCTGTATGCTGATGATGCAGCTATTGTGGCTGATTCTGATATTCAGCTACAGTGCCTGGTTGACAAATTATCTGCTGCTTGCCAGAAGTTCGGCTTAAACATCAGTCAAAGCAAGACTAAGATACTTGTCCAAAACACAAACACTGCACCTCAAGTAAGCATTAATGGCCAACCACTAGAAATTGTTGATCACTTTTGTTACCTTGGCTCCATCATATCCAGCAACACTCTACTGGATAAAGACATAAACAACAGGATAGCCAAGGCAATGGCCACCATGTCACGGCTGCAGAAAAGAGTCTGGGACAACATATTGCTGACTAACAGTACTAAAGCCCTAGTCTACCGGACCTGTGTGTTAAGCACCTTGCTGTACGGAAGTGAAACATGGTCAACCTACTCATGGCAGGAAAAAAAAGCTAAATGTTTTCCACCTCCGATGCCTAAGGCGGATCTTTAAAATAAGGTGGCAAGATAAGATAACCAATGAGGAAGTGCTACAAAGAGCAGGGTGCCAGGACATCCGCTCTGTTATCAGCAGCAGACGCCTTGGCTGGCTTGGCCACGTTCGTAGAATGCCAGAAGGTCGACTTCCACAGGACATCCTGTATGGCGATCTAATAGAAGGCAGGAGAGCCGCTGGTCGCCCACTTTTACGTTATACGGATGTATGCAAACGCGACATGAAGCTCTTCAAAATCGGCACTGGCAACTGGGAAGAGGTGGCACTGGACAGATCCTCATGGAGAGAGAGCAACAAGGAAGGGTCAAAGATTGCAGATGCCATACACAACAGAAGCAGAAAGAAGGGTGAAAATGCAACGGCGCCTGGTGATTATATATGCCCAACCTGCGATCGCAGCTGTGTATCAAGGATTGGCCTCTTTAGTCACACAAGAAGTTGCAAAGGGAAAAGATCGTCTCTCGAGACGTACAATGCCACAGAACTAGTAACTATAACTAGTTACAATTTGACAGTAACTAGCACAGCACTGTGCCTATAATAGTTCATCATTAGGCTAATGTTACGAATTGGAAGTCTTTTGTCAATCAAATTTACAGAAACTACTTTAAAAAGTACGCTTGGGCTTGGCTTGCTTCGCTACCTAACAAGGGGGTATGAGGCCTACATAAATCACTTATAGGCCAACATAAATCTAGATCTACCTTAGTCACACTAAACTTAAAAAGGGAACAACAGTCATAATCAATCATCACACTCTAGATCAATGCAACTTCAAAAATAACCTAACATACACATCCATAACATTAAAGAAGATCACCCATCACAAATGGAAGTTCTCAATCAGACAGAGCAGAAATAAATACCTATCACTGTTAATATTAATAGCAGGAGATGTAGAGTCAAATCGAGGGTCTAAAGATAGATGCAACATCTGCAAAAAAGTATGCACCATGTAACAGAAAGCCATTCAATGTGACACCTGCGATGAATGGTACCATGCATCATGTCTCCATATGAATACACCTATGTATTATGGGTTAGGCAACAAAGACGCATCATGGCACTGTGTACCGTGTGGGTTACCTCAGTTTACATCAGGACTGTTTGATTCCTTTGATGCAGACACTCCTAACCCATACAATATCCTAAACACCATCCCAAACCAAACTCACCAACCACTAGCCAGATCTACTCCTGTTAAACCTAAATCTACTAAAATTAATACAACAGCCTCACTAAACAAACCTACTAAAGAAGTAATACCAAAATACCTTAAAAACTTAGTAATAAATTTTCAAAGCATTAGGAACAAAACAGCAGACTTAGAAATTTTATTAGAATGTGAGAAACCAGACATAATTGCAGGAACAGAAACTTGGCTACATCCTGAAATTTATAATCCAGAAATTTTCAATAGTAAATATGAAATTTTTAGAAAAGATTGGGCTGATAATCATGGAGGAGTTCTTCTAGCAATAAAAAACACTCTTATAGCAGAAGAAATTACCTTACCTAACTCAAAAAATATAGAATCAACATTTTGTAAAATTAATACCACCTCAACATCCCTAATAATAGGCAGCATTTACAGACCACCTAATTCTAGTTTAGAATACATGCAGGAACTATGTAATCAGATTACTACACTTAAAGAGACAAATAAAAATGCAGTTTTTTGGATTATGGGTGATTTCAACCTACCTGATATAAATTGGAAAACACTAACCATAGATAAACACCAAAACCTTAAGGACATAAATGAGCTTTTCATAGAAACTTTACACAACCTAAGTTTAGATCAAATTATTAAAAAGCCAACTAGATTAAACAACACATTAGATCTCTTCTTAACCAACAGACCTGGATTAGTAGTTATGATATTATCCCTGGTCTATCAGACCATGAGATCATAAAAATACACAGTCAGATAAAAGCAGTAGCCAATTCAAAACCCAAAAGAAAAATCTTACTCTGGAATAAATGTAACCTAACACAACTACACCAAGCTGCATTAAACTTTCAACAAACATTCTTATTAGAAAAATACATTAACCAACCAGTCGATGACCTCTGGAATTTCATTAAAAACCTTCTTAAAAGCATTATAGATAATCATATACCAACTAAATACACATCAAACAAAATAAATAAATGCTGGTTTAATAATAGACTAAAGAAGCTTTGTAAACAGAAGGAAAACCTATATAGAAAATTTAAAGAAACTAAGGCAGAAAGAGTTTACAAAAAGTATATAAAAATTAAACACTTAACCCAAAAAGTAAGCAGACAGTTGCAGAGTGAATACATAAACAATGTTATATCTAAAGATAACAACAAAAACCTATGGTCATACATTAAGTCTAAGAAAATGGAAACAACAGGCATAGCGCCATTAAAAAGATGAACATAACATAATACATAATGATAATGAAACTAAAGCAAACATCCTAAACAAATACTTTGCATCAGCATTCTCAGCCCCAGGAGACAAAGACATATTACTGAATTTGAACCAAGTAGACAACATAGAAGATATAGTAGTACAAGAAAATGGAATTCAAAAACTATTAGCCAACACCAAACCAAATAAAGCGTCTGGACCTGATGGTATTCCAGCTAGATTACTCAAAGAACTAAGCAATGAGCTAGCCCCAGTGTTCAAAATACTCTTTCAGGCATCACTTAACCAGGGCAGAGTACCAAAGGACTGGAAAGAAGCTAATGTCACCCCCTATTTAAAAAAGGAGAAAAATCTGACCCAGGAAACTACAGACCAGTATCACTTACCAGCATCACATGTAAAATCCTAGAACACATAATATGTAGCAACATCATAAACCACTTAGACAAACAAAATGTCCTCACACCATACCAACATGGCTTTAGGAAATATAGATCATGTGAAACACAACTAATAGGACTAATTGATGATTTTTCTAAAGGTTTAGATAATAGTGAACAAACAGATGCTATCTTACTAGATTTTTCTAAGGCTTTTGACAAAGTTCACCACCATAGTCCACTACTATTTTTAATTTACATACATGATTTACCAAATTGCATTACTTCAAGAACAAAAGTCAGATTATTTGCAGACGATTGCATAATATATAGAACAATAAAAACAACACAAGACACAGATATTTTACAAAGAGAATTAGATGAATTGCAGAAATGGGAATCAAATTGGAGCATGTCTTTCCACCCAGAAAAATGTCAGTTGTGAAAAGTAACAAAAAAACTAAAACAAATTAATTCCACTTATCTTATTCATGGCAAACCAGTAACACAGACTAAAAACGCAAAATACCTAGGTGTTATAATAAATGAAAAACTGTCATGGAATCCACATATTGATGAAACTATACAAAAATCAAACAAAGCATTAGGGTTTATTAAAAGAAATTTCTATAAATCAAATAAGAACATAAAACTAAAATGTTTATTTAACCTTGGTTAGGCCAATAATAGAATATGCATCCTCCGTTTGGGACCCCTCAACTCAAGAGAACATTAAGAAACTGGAACAGACACAAAATAGAGCAGTGAGATTCATAACAAATGAATATTCACAGAGTAACACCATTAGTAAAATCACTAAATTTAGAAAGCCTTCAGGACAGAAGACTCAAAAGTAAAGTAGCAATTATACATAAAACACTGAACCATAATCTTCAAATACAAAAACAAAATTTAATAAAATACTCAAGATACACAAAGATAAAGGCACATTCCTCGTCCCATATGCTAGGACAAATTTGTACAAATACTCCTTCTTCCCTAGTGCTATTAGAGCATGGAATGGGTTGCCTGAGCTAGCCAGGAAAACCAGTGACTTGGCAGAATTTAAGTCATTGGTTAATATGCATGACTAAATGCATGACGAGTAGGACGTAATCATCTTCTTTTTTGAAGTAATGTCTGTATTATATAAGATAAGATAAGTCACTTATAGGCCTACATAACTCACTTATAGGCCTACATAAATCATATAATGTACATTTAAGTAGAGAAATAAAAGCTAGACCTATCAACTCTTGAAAATAAAATAATACTGAAACAATGCATTGGACATGCAGGAGTAGATCATGTTATTGGGGTTATTTCAGTTGGCTGCCTGGTTGTGCGATATACGCGCTGGACTGTCGTTCGGACTTCTCGATGGTCCCGGGTTCAAACCCTGCCCGCTATCAGCCTCCGTCGTCCTGCGGGAGGTTTGGACTAGGAAGTAGATTAGCCTTAGGCCTACAGAGTCAGAGTTAAGTTTTTAATAACTATAAAATAATGTTTAACAATTCTTACCAGAAGTTTAACGAAAGTCTTATAAAAACACCTACATCTAGTCCAAATCTAAGCTTTGCTAGTAATTGGCTGTGGTATTAATTTAACTTTTTTTTACACCAGTGGGCCTAGACTTCCATGTGGTCGTAATCTTATGGGTGAGATTTTTTTTTTTTATCCTTTCCGAGGCCTTTCCTTTCGTAGTGACCGTTTCCAAGTCACCGGAAAAATATGAATTCCCGTAAATATATTTATACATTTTTGGGAAGCGGTTTCATTTTCACGAAAACCCAAATTTAGAATCCAGTTCTTAATGAAACATTAAGTTAAAAAAAAAAACGAAACAAATAAACAGGAAATGCCCGAAAGTAGGCCTAACTATAATTGTTAAGTAGGGCGCTGTACAGTCTGCTGTAGATCTACAATACACAATCCCTAGACCTATGAAAGGATATTAAGAAGTGACAGAGCTATCGTTTCAGATGAAGGAGCCAAACCTGAACCACTGGCCGAAATGGCACAGTCCGCAGCAGCACTTGCAAAACTCAAAACAATCTGGAAAGACAAAGGCATAACCCTCGACACTAACATCAATCTGGTGGCTCCCTTAACGTTGTGATGGCCCCAGACAGAGAGGAATGGAGAAAGACGGTCAACAGATCTTTTGTGGTGCCCCAGCGGACCAACAGACTTAGGAGACCCAATTGTAGTATATATATTTCTCTGACGCAAACAAAGCCAACATCTAGACATATTGCCTGTATCATAACATCATTCTGGTCCCTAGCAACTTCGAGGAGTTTCATTAACCCTATAGGCGCGTGTGGTAGTTTAGCCTCCAAACATTAGAATTGCAATTCTATTTCGTATGCACTCATTGTAAAACAGCTCAGCACTTTAAGGGTTAACCCCTTCCCTCAGTAAACGTGTATACCAAGTTTCCTGCTTACCATCATTTAGTAAAAGCAGAAATAATGATCGTACATATGTTTACCATTAACCTACAATGTAAACAAATCTAGGAAAACAACAACACAACAACCTGTAATTCCCAAAAGAAATAAGTAGTTTGACTTTAACAACCAGAGCTTAGAGTTGAACATTGACTGTACCGGTAGTATTGAATAATATTCAGATTCTTAGTTCCTTTATATAATGCTTAAACATAATTGTCCAAAGTAAATAAAACCTTACATTATAATATACAACGAGATATAGGCCTTTAGTTTATCATATAATCTTAAATTACAATCTTAATATTTATATTATAAAGTGATTAAGTTGTGAGCATAATCTTAGCTTGGTGATGATTGATTTCAAGGGCATCAAGAGCATTTTTAACCAAAAAGAAAATTACATTAATACATGTCAATTGCATGTTCCTGGATCATTCAGTCGATATATTGTAATGACACTAGAAAAGAAAGGGTTTTCCTGAAATTGTCCTGATATAAGAAACTATAAATGTGATTTTAACCCTGTTTTTTTTTAAAAGTATATAATTGTTGTTATGCTTGTGTAAGTTTTTTTTTTTTTTAAACTAATGCTCTTACTTCTTGCATGGGCAGACGACCGCATGCCAAAAGCAAACTTATTTAGCGAGCTTTAAGGAGAACGGTGCAACAAAGGTGTACCCTGTAAGCACTTAAGATCAACATGTGCGCCATTTTTCCCTTACTGGCATGGAGGAAAATAGCTGGAAGCAGACGGCCTCTGAAAGAGATGGTTGGAGAGTTCTCACGAAGGCCACTGGACACACATTTGAGGCCCAGTGGAAAGCCCTTATTGAACAAAGGTGTAGAAGGCGTAAGCAGGGCCGGTCTTAGGCCAATGCAACCTATGCGGCCGCAGTGGCCCCGCACTTGCATAGGCCTTGCGCGAATTGTAGGTGTAAATTATTAATTTAAACCATTTTAACTTATTATTAAAGGATTTCTGGAATTCTCGTACAATTGCAAAATATACAAAAAAAGTCATGAAAATGTCCTGAAATTTACAAAATCTTCTGCAAAATCATGCAAATCTCCTTAAAAACAGACAAAATTGTCTTTTCGGGATGTCATTCAATATGGAACATGTTAATCATACTTGCGATAAAACAAAACAACATTGTCAGCTTTCATTTAATAAAAATGTAAAAATAAGCCAAATTTTTTTACCAAAACAAGAAGTACTAATACTTAATTTACTTTAATAGTGACTGGCATATAAATATAGATCTAAATCTTTCCCGACCTCTAAAAAACCCCAATATTTTGCTAGTCGATAGTAAATCTAAAAGGCAGATCTGAATGTTTATCGGCTTTTGTTGGAAAACTACTATCTACTGTTGATGGCTCGTAAAGTTAATTTGACAGTGATTTTGTACTTAGAAAAGTATGAATAAAATGCAAAGACAAATATATTTTCTAATACAAAATCTTAATTTTCACTTATTATCCTTATCCAGCGCAATCCATTTCGCATAGGGCCCCGCATTCTGTAGGACCGGCCCTGGGCGTAAGGAAAAGTTTAACTCTGGGCTGACAAAGGCTTTGACTGCATCAGATCTGGAAAAATATGCAGGTCGCAACTGGGTTAGCGTATCCATGTGAAACACTGCAATCAATCCTTTATCTTTGGAATCAAAGACATTGCCTTTATAATTTTATTTGATAAAACATTGTTCAACAATTACAGTAGGCTTTTTGAAAAAAATTTTTATCAGAAGTTTACTGCAAAGTTTTGCTCAGGATGTAATTAAAATAACAAAAAAAAAGTTTAAAATAAACATTTCCTTATTAAATTAAAACTCATTTCTTTATTAATCAAGCCAATAAATGCTAATTTGTTTATAAATAAAGCCTACAAATCATTAATTTTTAAATAAAGCCTGTAAATGCTAATTCGTTTATTAATAAAGTCTTCAAAGAGTATCTATGTTGTAAATATAGCCAATAAATGCTAATTAGTTTATCATCATAACACCATTTAATGCTATATAGGTTTGCAATAAATCCAATATATACCACTTAATCTATCAGTAAAACATATAAATGCTAGTTTATCAATAAAACCAATAAAAGCTATTTAACAACAAAGCCAATAAATGCAAATTAGTTTTATCAATAAGCCAATAAATGTTTATTAGTTTTGTATTCAATTTAGTCACCCCAGAATTTAATTAAAATAATGATCAGTCATACTAAGACAAATGGAAGAATAGAACTATTGAAGGATTTCAATTTTTAAAAACAAAATACTACTATAACATAATCACATTAAAATCATTCAAATTTAAAGTCCGATAATAAAATTAAGTAGTGAATAACATATATAATCTATTGATAAAATTCAAATTTGTGACCCAAACATCTGCTGAACTTACGTTTTGAGCTCAACATATATCTTAATAGAGTAATGATTGACTAGCAACCTAACCCTATCCTGGCATTTGTTAACAAAACCATTCAAAAGCACTGTTGCTTCAGTCATGACAAGATAAAAAGTAAAAGAAAAAAAATCTGAGAAGAGTCAAACTCAGTAAGCTGTTGATGCCAGTATATTAATATTTCCTGTATGGTAGGTATACTTGGACTTTGTCATGCTGGCTATGACTCTAAACCCAACTCAGCATTTTAAAAGAAAGCTCTACAACCAGAGAGTTTCAATGTGACAAGTAAATTGGAAATCCTTCACCCCCCCCCCCCCCCCCCCCCCACACACCAATTTTTTTTTAAATTGCACTCTTCAAAAATATAACATACTATTAATAATTAGGATGTTTTAGAAAATTTCTTACAAATGAAATACAAAAATACTTTAGCAATGATTAGAATATAGAATTAAGGACACGGTGGCCAAGTGGTAAAGCACTTGGCTTCCAAACAACATGTCTCTGGTTTAAATCTTAAAGACTTGAGTTTTGAATTCAGGATTTCCAGGATACCCCTGAGTGAATATATTTCTATTGGACACCTAACATTAGTTGGCGAAAGAAAGTGGGTATGTTGGTTGTGCTGGGCAAACGACAACTCCCTTAACCTTCAGCTATAGAAACAGATGATCTTTTAAGTCCCACAAACTGCAAGGTCTCAAAAGGAGTACTTTACTCTGTTGATAGATATCAGAACGGTTTAGCCACTAAAATGATTACCATTTAGCAAATGAACAAAATGGTCTAATGGTCCCACCAAGTTTGACTTTTATTAATGAAACAAGGCTGACAACAGCTTCTAAACAAATCCGATTGCACTTTGGAATGAAGTATTTGTTTAAATAATAGATAAATGAAGTTGAAAACCGGCACAAACATTATTGCCAGGGAAAAAAAAAGGCAAAGACCTTGAAAGACAAATTGAGAAGTGTTTTCAATTAGATATTGGCACCTTTAAATAATTTAGGACGTTATATTGCTGTTATGCTCATCAAAATATTGCAGAGAGTAAGCTGAGTTAAAGGAGATGAAAACAATATAATATTAGCCCATAACATAACATAATATTAGACCACACAACATAATATTAGCACATAAAACATAATATTAGCCCATAACATAATATTAGCTCACACAATATAATATTAGAACATAACATTAGTCCATAACATAATATTAGCCAAAACAACATTATATTTGTCCATAACATAATATTAGCCCAAACAACATAATTTTGGTCCATAACATACTATTAGCCCACACGACATAATTTTGGTCCATAACATAATATTAGCATATAACAATATTAGCCCACACAACAAAATATTAGCCCATACAATATAATATTAGACCATAATATAATATTTGCCCACACAATATAATATTAGACCACACAACATTATATTAGCCCCTAACAAAATAATTGCCCACACAACATAATATTAGCCTATAACATAATAGTAGCCCACACAACATAATATTAGTTCATAACATAATATAGCCAACACAACATAATAAAAGCCCACACAACAGAATATTTGCCCACAAAATATAATATAAGACCACACAGCATAATGTTAGCCTATAACATAATGGTAGCCCACACAACATAATATTAGTTCATAACATAATATAGCCAATTTTAATTTACATAAATGATTTACCAAATTGCATTAGTTCAGGAACAAAAGTCAGATTATTTGCAGATGATTGCATAATATATAGAACAATAAAAACAACACAAGACACAGATATTTTACAAAGAGAATTAGATGAATTACAGAAAAGGGAATCAAATTGGAGCATGTCTTTCCACCCAGAAAAATGTCAGTTGTTAAGAGTAACAAAAAAACTAAAACAAATTAATTCCACTTATCTTATTCATGGCAAACCAGTAACACAGACTAAAAACGCAAAATACCTAGGTGTTATAATAAATGAAAAACTGTAATGGAATCCACATATTGATGTAACTATAAAAAAATCCAACAAAGCATTAGGGTTTATTAAAAGAAATTTCTATAAATCAAATAAGAACATAACACTAAAATGTTTATTTAACCTTGGTTAGGCCAATAATAGAATATGCATCCACCGTTTGGGACCCCTCAACTCAAGAAAACATTAAGAAACTGGAACAAACACAAAATAGAGCAGTGAGATTCATAACAAATGAATATTCACACTTGACTAGAGTAACACCATTAGTAAAATCACTAAATTTAGAAAGCCTTCAGGACAGAAGACTCAAAAGTAAAGTAGCAATTATACATAAAACACTGAACCATAATCTTCAAATACAAAAACAAAATTTAATAAAATACTCTGAAGGGCACAAAAATAAAGGCACATTCCTCGTCCCATATGCTAGGACAAATTTGTACAAATACTCCTTCTTCCCTAGTGCTATTAGAGCATGGAATGGGTTGCCTGAGCTAGCCAGAAAAATCAGTGACTTGGCAGAATTTAAGTCATTGGTTAATATGCATGACTAAATGCATGACGCGTAGGACATAATCATCTTCTTTTTTGAAGTAACGACTGTATTATATAAGATAAGATAACACAACATAATAAAAGCTCACAAAATATAATATTAGCCCATAACATAATATTAGCCGACACAAAATATATGAGCTTTATATCCAGCTCAATTCTATAATAATAAAAATTTTATATAATATATATTAACATAATGTATGCTCAAATTGTTATGAAAAAATAAAAAAAGACAATAAAAAATAGGATTTAACATGGCATGGTAAAAAAAAAAAGGAATATGGTTGACATACATTTTCTTAGATGTACAAAAAAAAAACAAAAAAAAAACAAAAAAAAAAAACTAGAAAAAAAATGTTCAGCTAAAAAAAACAAGTTTTTAAAAGAGTCCAAGCACACAGCCATTCATCTCAGTTGATAATGTTACAATGGAATTAAAATATGCTAGTTAACTGAAGATTTTAAGTAGAATTCATGGATTTAACAATGTATAAAACAACATTTTTAATATGATTTTGTATAAAGTCTCTATAGTAGGCTTAGTCTCATTCAAAGGAAGTTCTGTATTGTAATCATCACATCTCGATCAGACTTATGAATCTCTGAACCACCTCCTTGTCCAAGAAGCACAAAGCTTCAATCATTGCCTGTGGCAACGTCTGTTATGGGATATAAAATAGCAATGTTTACATACCGGTATAATGATGATGGCCTTTACATTATTTGCCCTATAGATCACAAGGTCTGAAAGGGGAGCTTTACTTTATAATAATGATAATCATACTAAAATGTAGTATTGATACAGTTTAAAATAAGCATTACAAATAGACACTCTGTAATGTCTGAAAAGTGATCACACACACCTAAGGGTAGCCTAAGTATCCCCAAAAAGGTCCTTAAGGATAATGACATTTTTAGAATATTTAAAATATATGAAGCTAGATGATAATTTAAAATACATCCAAGTTATGTGCTATTCACCAAGCTAACCCGCTGTAGTTTAAGTTATTATTGCTATGACTATGTATGTGCTGATAAAAGAAATTTTCTGTGTGTCCGACTACAAATGTGGCAGCTCCACTGCTTCCTGGACAAGTGGGTGTTGAATACACATACTGGAACCAGACTTTACCCTTTTTCACTGTTTTCAAAGCATGACCAATGCTGACCATTTTAAAATGACCATGAGGGTGGGACACTATGCAGATTAACTTGCGTTTCACATCAAGGGATTTATACTTATTGTATGCCTTCTTCCAAATAATTTCAAAATGCTTCATTGATGTGTCTAACCGTTTCATCAGATCTGGGTCACAAGTTGCGCACTTGAAAAGACAGCGATCCTTTTCTTTATCTTCATAGTCCACACTGATTCCATTCAGGACTATTTCCGCGCTTCGTTCGTTGTTGTAAAATAACTTGCAGCATGTATTTTTTGCTTCCTCATCATTGTAGACAACATGCTTGGCCGTCATTACAAAAACCTCCATCCACTGTTTGCTCGGGCTGTCTGACTGTTTACAATTCAAACAGGAGCAAGTTGTCTTATCGTCACCTTTATGCCACATTAATTGATCGATTCTTCCAGTTCCATAACTTTTAAAGCGGCGTCCTCTTCTTTCACTAAAAAGATAATTGTCTGGTCTACTTTGACTGACAAAATAGACATCTATTCTCATTGTCATTAGAGCCAGATAATTGATACAGTCATAAACAACACTGGTTCGATATGGTTCTGGTAGGTGATGCAAGTTAAAATTTTCAACAGGTATAAACTGTGTATGGCCAGGGTACTTCTTACATTTTTCATACTGCATAGGTATTCCAGCTTCTCCAAGCTCACAAACTTCCATTTCATGTGTAACTGTTGGAATTTTGAAAAAAATTAAAAAATCAAAACAATTTATTTTAAACAAAAATCAAAGCAAAAAATCTAAGAATGGAAAAAATGAGAACAAATGAATATTACAGTAGAACTCTGATATAGAACTAATACTGTAGTACTAATACTAAAGTACTAAATTAATATAATTATTATTATATATATTAATAATGAATTGTATAACATAGTCACATTTTTCTTTTCTTTATTTATATTTAACTTAATCAAATTGCCACCACTTTTGGATAAAACTAATACCAGAAGCAAAAAAAATTGTCCAATTCTTTTTAGTTGAACTTACAGAATGTTTACATTGGTTCCCATAAGGTTGTTATTGCCAGGAAATAGACATAAGCGGCACCCCACTACATAAGGAACAAGTGATCTCTAAGCATCTTGCTGCACATTAATGCAGAATCAGTGACACATCAGATTCTCAATTGTATTAAGTAACTGCTGCCGCTGTGGTCAGGTCAGCTATAAGGATAGTTTGCAACTGCTGTAAGGGTTGCAATGCTCTAACCATAGCCAACACCCATACTGTATCTAGAATCTGCTGTTCCGTTGGGTACATAGCTACAAGGATAGTTGGGAACTGCTGAGTGGGTAACAATAATCCGATCATAGCTAACACCCAGACTTTCATCTGTTGCTCCACCAATAAAGGAGGTCAACAACATTATATTTACCCTACAACTTGCTATGTCTATAAAATATGGTATGCTGAAGCTCATTAGATTTGCACATCTTGTCTTGCCTAAATTATTTTGTTGTGCATGTTTCGATGTTCCTTAAGAATCAAAGATTATTACATCCTAGCACAAAAATCTAGCAGGACAGAGGGGGAAGGCAGCAAGCAGTTTTTAAAAAAGCAGTCCAGAGAGCATACCAGCCATCCTTGTACTACCCATGATATGTTAATACTTTTAAATCTATGCTACAACTTGATATCTTCTAAAGTTAAAGCTTAAAAATTGCATAATAAATTTAAATATAATACAATTAATAAACCTTTTAAATCTGTTGAATCATGCATATCTTCTGTGAATTCACTCATTTTATCATCATCAATAGTCCTGCGAATCATCTGTAAAATAATAATTAAAATATATCCTACATTGTCCTAGATGCCAATAGTCAGTATCAGTATCATTAGGTAGTTAAACCTACAAAATGTATTATTATCTATTATAATCTAATCTGTGTAGCCTCTATAGAAATATTTATGTAAACTAAGTACTATAGTCCAATGATTCTTAGTTATGACCCTATCCTAGAAGTAGATACAGTAAATAATGTAAATCTAGATTCTATCTAGTCTTGAATAATGTTGTAGGGATGTGAAAATTCAAAAATTCCTGTGTCAAAAAATGGAGTAAAATTTTTAGACAGATTTTTTTCTTACCGTTACATAGGTCTTTGTTGGAAATTGATTATGCTCAGTATTTGTAAATTACATATCATTGCTATAAAGAGTGAATCCGATTACTTTTAATGATGGAGAACATTTTTTATCTCTGACAATTTAAAAAAAAAAATTTATTGAAATATTTTACATTGAAAGTATATACATTTTTATTTTTACTGATACTCATTAAATGCTGCCACCATTTTGTTCACACCATTCTGACATTTCTTGTAGCTCAGGACCTCATTATTTCTTAATGTCCTTCAATATTTACACTCTAAATAGTAAAAATCATAACTTTCTTACTGTTAAACACACAGTCATAATTTATACATCATTGGAAGTTCTAATGAAGTTCTTTAATGATGTTTTTAACAAAAAAAATTTGTTTTCAAAGATTTTTTTTTTCACATCCCTAAATGTTGATCTAGAATATATAGATCTAGATAATAGATTTAGGCCACTTAAAAGACTACTATTAGCACTTTTATTCTAAATGTTTATAAATCTAGACTAGAATAATTTACTATATTGTATAAAATACTACTACAGATAGTATTTAACAATGATATAGAAATAGATTAGGCATAGTCCACGAACTGCTAAGTTTGTGCAAGGAATGGTTCCCCAGGAATTAAAGGATTCCAACATAGTAACAATTAAAAAATAAAGGGACCGCTCCGATTGTAACAGTTATAGAGGCATTTCACTCCTTACCATAGTTGGAAAGGCATATGCTAGAGTAATACTGAAGCGGCTGCAGATCTTGGCGGAATCAGTTTACCCAGAATCGCAGTGTGGCTTTAGGGCCAGTAGATCCACAACAGATATGATTTTCTCCCTCTGGAAAAGCAGAAAACAAAAGCTGCCACTCTATATAGCTTTTATTGACATGACCAAGGTGTTTGACCTTGTTAGCAGATCTGGTCTGTTTGCCGTATTAGAGAGAATTGGCTGTTCAAACAAGCTACACAGAAACTAGTGTCAGCTTTTCATGAAAATATGCAGGGAACCATACAGTTTGACAGTTCTGCCTCTAAACCATTCTCCATCAAAAGCAGAGTAAAACAAGGATGTGTTCTGGCTCCAACACTATTCAGAATCTTCTTTTCAGTGGTACTCACCAGCGCTTTTAAATCCCTGGAAGATGGAGTATATATCCACAGTAGATCGATGGAGAGCCAATTAACCTGGCATGCCTTAAAGCCAAAACGAAGAGACGCATATCTTGATTAGGTAACTGCTGTTCGCTGATGATGCAGCACTCATATCTCATTTACAAGAAAGATTGCAGAGGCTTGTGAATGCTCTGGCAGCTGCTTGTCAAGAGTTTAGCCTTACAATAAGCCTCTCCAAGACCAAAATCCTGGTACAAGACGTTGCAGAAATACCAGCGATACATATTGGAAATCATACACTTACAGTGGTGCAGGAAGTCACATACTTGGGAATAACAATAGCCAGCAAACTAGATTTAGATACTGAGATGACAAAAAGAATAGGAAAGGCTTCTGCAGCAATGGGAAAATACCAAATTGACTACATCAACAAAAATCCTATACAATGCCTGCGTTCTGAGCGCACTTCTTTATGGCAGTGACATCTGGGCAACTTACATGCGTCAAGAACACAGATTAAATAGCTTACACTTATGCTGCCTGCAATGCATAATGTGCATCTCCTGGAGGGATCATGTCTCCAACCAGGACGTTCTGAAACGGGCCAATATGCACAGCATCTATGCTCTTCTTACACAGAGAAGACTATGCTGGCTTGGTCATGTCACTTTTATGCCAGACGGAAGAATCCCTAAAGACACACTATACGCTGAGCTTGCATAGGAAATCAGAACCAAGGACCGTCCAAGACTAACCTACACAGATGTCTGTAAGCGAGACATGAGAACCACAGGCCAACTTCGCCAAGTGCAAAAGACACAAAGCTGCATCAGTCAAGAGAAAGAAGAAGAAAGCTGCCCTGTCAAAAAGCCCTAAGTCAGATGCATATATATATATTAAACATGCATGAAATGTGGCAAACTCTGCCGCTCCAGAATCGGCTTGATCAGTCACTCCAGATTCTGCCCCATCTCAAGACAAAACCAAAGCCATTGATTCACCTGGGCGCACCCATTGTCTTCCGAGACATAAGCCATATATATACTATATATAGATCTATAGTGACCACAGTCATAGTTAGCTAGTCTAGGTCACATCTAGAGGGATAGTAGATCAAGATAGTAGATCAGTAGTAGTTACACTTACACTGACTTAAATTTAAACTAATCTATACCATAGATAGATCATAGATCTAGATTCTAATCTACTTAATCTAGATCTATTAATTCTATTCTAATTTCTATACTCTATGTCTCTATCTATACTAGAGTATTAAAAGTATAATCTAGATCTAGAAATCTTGATCTAATTCACACTAATAGAGTAATTCAGTAATTGCTAATTGGTAAGTAAAGTATTTTTTATAGACTAGATAGAATCTACATTAATTATCATCAAACTCAAGACAGTCAAGTACACTCCCGTATAACTCTAAGTCAAGTAAGAAGTGTAATTACCATATAGATCTAGATCTAATTCAATTGTATAGACTACTAATACTATAGACTAGTAAAAAATAAGTAAGAATAGTTACACATAACTTAGATTTAGATAATAAGACTTATCTTATCTTATCTTATATAATACAGACGTTACTTCAAAAAAGAAGATGATTACGTCCTATGCGTCATGCATTTAGTCATGCATATTAACCAATGACTTAAATTCTGCCAAATCACTGGTTTTTCTGGCTAGCTCAGGCAACCCATTCCATGCTCTAATAGCACTAGGGAAGAAGGAGTATTTGTACAAATTTGTCCTAGCATATGGGACGAGGAATGTGCCTTTATTTTTGTGTCTTTCAGAGTATTTTAATAGATTTTGATTTTGTATTTGAAGATTATGGTTCAGTGTTTTATGTATAATTGCTACTTTACTTTTGAGTCTTCTGTCCTGAAAGCTTTCTAAATTAGTGATTTTACTAATGGTGTTACTCTAGTCAAATGTGAATATTCGTTTGTTATGAATCTCACTGCTCTATTTTGTGTTTGTTCCAGTTTCTTAATGTTTTCTTGAGTTGAGGGGTTCCAAACGGTGGATGCATATTCTATTATTGGCCTAACCAAGGTTAAATAACATTTTAGTTTTATGTTCTTATTTGATTTATAGAAATTTCTTTTAATAAACCCTAATGCTTTGTTTGATTTTTTTATAGTTTCATCAATATGTGGATTCCATGACAGTTTTTCATTTATTATAACACCTAGGTATTTTGCGTTTTTAGTCTGTGTTACTGGTTTGCCATGAATAAGATAAGTGGAATTAATTTGTTTTAGTTTTTTTGTTACTCTTAACAACTGACATTTTTCTGGGTGGAAAGACATGCTCCAATTTGATTCCCATTTCTGTAATTTATCTAATTCTCTTTGTAAAATATCTGTGTCTTGTGTTGTTTTTATTGTTCTATATATTATGCAATCATCTGCAAATAATCTGACTTTTGTTCCTGAACTAATGCAATTTGGTAAATCATTTATGTAAATTAAAAATAGTAGTGGACCCAAGACTGTTCCTTGAGGTACACCTGAGTTTACTGTTATTGGTGTTGATTTAGAGCCATTTATTATTACAGTTTGTTCTCTCCCTATCAGAAAATCTTTAATCCACTGATGCAGTGGACCATTAATGCCGAAATATTTTAATTTTTAAGCAAACTATGGTGGTGAACTTTGTCAAAAGCCTTGGAAAAATCTAGTAAAATAGAATCTATTTGTTCACTATTATCTAAACCTTTTGAAAAATCATCAATTAGTCCTATTAGTTGTGTTTCACATGATCTATATTTCCTAAAGCCATGTTGGTATGGGGTGAGGACATTATGTTTGTCTAAGTGGTTTATGATGTTGCTACATATTATGTGTTCTAGGATTTTACATGTGATGCTGGTAAGTGATACTGGTCTGTAGTTTCCTGTATCAGATTTTTCTCCTTTTTTAAATAGGGGGGGTGACATTAGCTTCTTCCCAGTCCTTTGGTACTCTGCCCTGGTTAAGCGATGCCTGAAAGAGTATTTTGAACACTGGGGCTAGCTCATTGCTTAGTTCTTTGAGTAATCTAGCTGGAATACCATCAGGTCCAGACGCTTTATTTGGTTTGGTGTTGGCTAATAGTTTTTGAATTCCATTTTCTTGTACTACTAAATCTTCTATGTTGTCTACTTGGTTCAAATTAAGAATTATGTCTTTGTCTCCTGGGGCTGAGAATGCTGATGCAAAGTATTTGTTTAGGATGTTTGCTTTAGTTTCATTATCATTATGTATTATGTTATGTTCATCTTTTAATGGCGCTATGCCTGTTGTTTCCATTTTCTTAGACTTTATGTATGACCATAGGTTTTTGTTGTTATCTTTAGATATTACATTGTTTATGTATTCACTCTGCAGCTGTCTGCTTACTTTTTGGGTTAGGTGTTTAATTTTTATATACTTTTTGTAAACTCTTTCTGCCTTGGTTTCTTTAAATGTTCTATATAGGTTTTCCTTCTGTTTACAAAGCTTCTTTAGTCTATTATTAAACCAGCATTTATTTATTTTGTTTGATGTGTATTTAGTTGGTATATGATTTTCTATAATGCTTTTAAGATGGTTTTTAATGAAATTCCAGAGGTCATCGACTGGTTGGTTAATGTCTTTTTCTAATAAGAATGTTTGTTGAAAGTTTAATGCAGCTTGGTGTAGTTGTGTTAGGTTACATTTATTCCAGAGTAAGATTTTTCTTTTGGGTTTTGTATTGGCTACTGCTTTTATCTGACTGTGTATTTTTATGATATGGTCTGATAGACCAGGGATAATATCATAATCAACTACTAATCCAGGTCTGTTGGTTAAGAAGAGATCTAATGTGTTGTTTAATCTAGTTGGCTTTTTAATGATTTGATCTAAACTTAGGTTGTGTAAAGTTTCTATGAAAAGCTCATTTATGTCCTTAAGGTTTTGGTGTTTATCTATGGTTAGTGTTTTCCAATTTATATCAGGTAGGTTGAAATCAACATACCGTATTTTTCGCCGTATAAGACGCACTTTTTCTTCTCCAAAACTGGGGGGGAAAAGTTGGTGCGTCTTATACGGCAAATACACATTTTACATGCATTAAAACTGCCCCACAACTTTGTGTGGCGCTTACTCGCAGTCCTTTCCTTATGCAGTGTGTGCTGTGGGCTGGATTTGGGGCACGTACTGCGGGCTGTGGTGACTTCTGTGACCCTCCCTGCATGGCCAGGCTGTGTGTGTTCGGGCTTCCCTCTCCCTCCTATAGCGCGCCTTGCCCCCCTCCCGACAGTCTAACCATGTGCTGCACGGGCATCATGCTGAGCTTACTGCCGGTACCTCCATCCATCAGCGCAGGCTGCGTCTCCTCATGTCTCCCGGAGCAGTCTCACTCCTTGCTGGGCAGTGTGGGCACAATTTCGCCGCTTCTCTGCATATCTCCCGGGCACCCGATCAATCCATGCTGCCCTGAAATGTCAGCATGTCTGCCTCCTGGTTCCGCCTCCTCCAGCCAATGCTTACTGATGTCCGTACTCTGCCCCGCCCCGCTGATTGGATGCCCGTGATTGATGGGCAGAAGGATTGCTCCGCCCCCGAATCCCGGGGAGAAGATACCGCCCTCCCAGTTGATATAAAATATTTTAGTACAGTATTTGGTTCAGAATCTTTTTTTTCTAGATTTTCCTCCTTTAAAATTGGGTGCGTCTTATATGACGGAGCGTCTTATAGGGCGAAAAATACGGTAATCCAAAAAACTGCATTTTTATTTGTCTCTTTAAGTGTAGTAATCTGATTACATAGTTCCTGCATGTATTCTAAACTAGAATTTGGTGGTCTGTAAATGCTGCCTATTATTAGGGATGTTGAGGTTGTATTAATTTTACAAAATGTAGATTCTATATTTTTTGAGTTAGGTAAGGTAATTTCTTCTGCTATAAGAGTGTTTTTTATTGCTAAAAGAACTCCTCCATGATTATCAGCCCTATCTTTTCTAAAAATTTCATAATCACTATAGAAAATTTCTGCATTATAAATTTCAGGATGTAGCCAAGTTTCTGTTCCTGCAATTATGTCTGGTTTCTCACATTCTAATAAAATTTCTAAGTCTGCTGTTTTGTTCCTAATGCTTTGAAAATTTATTACTAAGGTTTTAAGGTATTTTGGTATTACTTCTTTAGCAGGTATGTCTAGTGAGGCTGCTGTATTAATTTTAGTAGATTTAGGTTTAACAGGAGTGGATCTGGCTAGTGGTTGGTGAGTTTGTTTTGTGATGGTGTTTAGGATGTTGTATGGGTTAGATGTGTCCGCATCAAAGGAATCAAACAGTTCTGATGTAAACTGAGGTAACCCACACGGTACACAGTGCCATGATGCATCTTTGTTGCCTAAGGCATAATACACAGGTGTATTCATATGGAGACATGATGCATGGTACCATTCATCACAGGTGTCACATTGAATGGCTTTCTGTTTCATGGTGCACACTTTTTTTGCAGATGTTGCATCTATCTTTAGATCTAGGCCCTGGATTTGACTCTACATCTCCTGCTATTAATATTAAAAGTAATAGGTATTTATTTCTACTGTGTCTGATTGAGAACTTCCATTTGTGATGGGTAATCTTCTTTAATGTTATGGATGTGTATGTTAGGTTTTTTTTGAAGTTGCATTGATCTAAAGTGTGATGATTGATTATGACTGTTGTTTCTTTTTTAAGTTTAGTGTTGACTGAGGTAGATCTAGTTCTCTGTTCAGCTATAGTGTATTTAGTAATTATTAGGATAAATAGCCAGAGCAATTTCATGATAACTGTTGTTGATTTTAGTTTTTAAAGGTCTAGTCTAATTCTACTTTAAGGTTAAAAATGCCTAAAATGGCCTAAGTTAAGTCTAAGTCTAAAGTGAAAGCTAATTTACAATGACAATCAAATGGTTTATTCAAAATATAGACCTAGACTAGATCCAATTCTAGATCTAGATCTGGAATTAGATGTTACTAGTTACTTAGTTCTAAATCTAGTCAATCTAGTTGAAGTTGTCACTTAACATACATACACATGATACACTGATTCAGTACTGGTTTAACAGTGGTTACTCACTAACTCAGCTGTACTCATTGACAACTGCCACTGGATCATGCCTATATCTAATCTAGTCTACTTAGAGTTACTATAGTCTAGACTAGACTAGCCTACTTAGAGTTACTAGATCTAGATTAGTTACTTTAAAAAATTCTAGATCTAGAATAGAATCTAGGAGTCATAACAATAATAAAAGTAGTCACTTCTTTTTTTAGAATTTGGTTAGGTTTTAATAAATTTGGGGTCAAGGGTTACCATTTGACTTATATATGTGTCAACTGTTAATTTAAATCCATATGAAAAAAATACACAATTAGCTACCCTATTCTATATTTAACACTACTAATCTTTAATTCTGAAGTTGTAAAAGAAAAATGTTGATAAACTTGTATTCACATTGTGCTTATATTAAAATGCTTTCAAGAATTTTATTTGTTTGTAAGAATCATATACTTGAAAAAAAAATCACTTGCTTTAGATAGATCTATGGGTTATTTTTTTATTATTATTATGGTCTCCTTCAGCCACAAAGCGATATGTCGCCCACACAGCAGTTGCCCCTTACCGTGCGGCTGATGTATCCAAAGGAACAGCAAGTGCCTAAACAGTTTGTGATCACAGGCGTCCCCAGCTATGCCAGTCTGTTGCACTGCCATTGGCAAACTGTTTAAGTGTCAATAACGGCTTCCGATTTTTCCTTCGGTGCTCACACGGGGTTAATATGACAAAAAGATGTTTCCTTGTTAGAGTGCAGGGGTTCTCAGCCTGTGGGTCGCGACCCTTTTGGGGATCGATTGACCATTTGCCAGGGGTCGCTTAAGACCATCGAAAATATGGATTGTTATTGTCTACTCTTCTATTGCTGTATGTGTGTTTGGGGGGGGGGGGGGTCGCGGCAGAGTGGGGGATTGTAAAAGGGATCGCCGAGCTTAAAAGGTTGAGAACCGATGTGTTAGAGGAATGTACCTATAATATATGAAACTGATGGCCTAGAGAAATAATTGCGGTGAAAGTAAAACTAGCCCTAGGTGCTATACATAGCTGAAAAGTGTGTGATGATTGGTCAATCAATCGGAGAATACTAAAAAATTTTAGGGGTTGTCATTATCGTTAAATAGACACAAGTCAGAAGTATAGTAAATAGTAAATTCAACCATTTAACATAGGCCTATATCTACCATATTGTGATGGATATCTACAATGGGGATCATCATATCAATTTAACAAACTTAAGGACCTCACCATCTTAATGTGCTAGAGAAAAATTATGAATTTAACCCTAACATGAATATACACCAACACGGTGTGTAACAATATAAACTTAACCTTGTTCTCACTAAAACTGGAAAGAAGCCAGGTGTTGAGAAAATCGGAATTCCTGTCTCACAAAATGCACTTTTGTGACTAAAGTTGGCACCATTTTGTATGCGTGAGTTTTATCGAAAGGCTAGATAAGATAAAAAAAAAAAAATTCTTAACGTAGATCATTTTGTTCTGCTTTAGACTTATATTCGCTTCTAAAATTACAATTCATAAGTATTGCGTAAGTAGAGAAAAAACACTAGTTAATATAATTGTAAGTTGCTAAAACATTAAAGTTTTACTTATTATATACGTAAGCCAATTTTAATTTAATTTTACATATTCTTCTAAAAACTTATGTAGATATAGATAGAAAGATAAAAGGCCTATATGATTGTCCGACTTTAGTTATGTTTTACCGGTATTAGATATTTAAAATGTGTAGTTCAGGGGCGGACTGGATGTCAAAACCAGGCTCTTAAATTGCATATCATTTGATGGATATCCAATTATAGGCTTACTTGTCCACAAAATCATTATGTTATGTTTGAGTATCAATAACTGTACACATGCATGCAGTGAGCACTATATTTTTGATAAGAAACATAGGCCTTATTCTGCTCTGTAATCGCTAAGTGTGTAGCCCCCTATATGAAGGATGAAGGCTATTACTATATAGCATTGTCTACTTATGTAGGCTATTACATTTTTTCGGAGAGTTTGTTAGAATGAATTAGTATTACACTGTAGAGAGATTTCTTTTTAACACGACGCTCAGAGGGACCTTTTTGTAAGAGGATTTTATAAAAATTTAACGTAGAATACATAATGGCATCCGTGAAGCTCTTATGGTGGCCATACCGGCCCATTTAGGTACCGGCCCACTGAGCATTTACCCGACTGCTCCTGAACTAGGTATCTAAGTATAAATGTAATTACAATATTTGTTCTTAGCTCTAATAAGAATTATTTTTCTTTTGAGTTATAATTCTATTAGTCCCTCGGTTCAGCCCAACATGCACTTCATGCGCACACAGTCGTACATAGAGGCATAAACCATGCCGATGATGATTTAAAATAAAATATAAATTTAATACTATGATATTTATACAACGATATTGAAAAAAATAAGAGGAGGGGTGGTTGAGTTGTAAAGATTTTGGTTTTCAAATCGTGATTCCGGGTTCGAATCCTAGTGAAGACTGGAATTTTTAGTTTCGGGATCTTTAGGGCACCACTGAGTCCACCCAGCTCTAATGAGTGCCTGACATTAGTTGGGGAAAATATAGGCGGTTGGTCGTTGTGCTGGCAACATGGCACTCTCATTAACCTCTGAGTCTACCCAGCTCTAATGAGTACCTGACATTAGTTGGGGAAAATATAGGCGGTTGGTCGTTGTGCTTGCCACATGGCACTCTCATTAACCTCTGAGTCTACCCAGCTCTAATGAGTACCTGACATTAGTTGGGGAAAATATAGGCGGTTGGTCGTTGTGCTGGCCACATGACACTCTCATTAACCCTGGGTCACAGAAACAGATGACCTTTACATCATCTGCCTCATAGATCACAAAGTCTGAAATGAAAACTACTTTTTTTTTTATTGAAATGAATAATGTGAGTGATAAGAAAGAACAATTAAATGTTATGATAATAAATCATAATTACATTCATAATAAATCATTAAAGAATATTTATGTACCAAGCCCCTTCGATTATATTGCGAAATAACAATGACAAGGCAGTGACAGTGACTTCAACATCAACTGGTCCACAACTTGTGCCCAAGAGTCGTCTCTGTAACAGAGACTGCAGAAACCGTCAATGAACGCAAACTCTGATAGTAGTATCAAAGACTGTCATGACTTTATGGCCAACAACACTGTCAATGGTGACGATAGCACTGTGAAAGGTAACACCAGCACCCAAAGAAATAGACTCAACTTTGTAATAGGTAACACAAACACTGAAACGCTATAGAAATAAATAACAGAAACTCTAACGTCTAATTTAAACCCATAAGTATGGACGAATCTGCAAAAAGAATACCATAGCAATATAAAATAAAACTCACCCTAAAAAGGGGTCAAGGAGTCCTACCCAGAATAGATCTAAGACAATATAGCTAATTATAATTAGGGCCTATAACTATTATAATTGCAACAATAACGTCATATCACCTAGAAGAAAGGCTGACACACTCGCCAAGAGTGGGAGAACAAACACACAATTAAACATTACACTCTATTAAGAAGAAATGAAGAAACTAATAGTGAATAAAATAAATGAGAAATGGACAAGCTCTCATCCGAATCACAAGAAAGATGATGCCTACTATAAGCTATCCCGACAAGATCAACGACTCAGGACAGGACACAAAAGAATGAGACATTTGTACCGAAAGCACAAAATTGGAACCAGTGAAATCTTCCCATGTGGTGTGTCACCAGAGAATGCTAACAAAGCCCTTCAAAACTGTTCCCTTTACCATGAGGTCCGTACAAGACACTGGCCCCAAATCAACCCAATAGAAAGAAAACTATATGGAGAGCTCCCTGATTTGGAAACCACTGCGCAGTTCATCTCGTATATTGGTCTAATCATCTGAACGCTCCAACATAAAAATGAGAACGATGAAAAATATGGCTGTCCAGTATCATAAGAAAAGGAAATATTCAGGACTAGAAAGAAGTACAGCTTATCTCTCAAGCCCAAGATGGCGAAATGCAATCTTATTAAGCAAGAGTTGACATTTGACGTCACACTAATTCTTGGTAAAGCGACAAGGAAAAAAAAAAGGTAAACTACACATTTTTTAAATAATTGCAACAATGACTTCATATCACCTAGAAGAAAGTGGCGTTCTCAATTTGTGTACATTCTTACAAATAAACTCCACACCAAAACTAACTTCAACAATAATAATATGGCTGAGGGAAGTTAGGCTTTTGAATCATGATAAGAAGCCAGGTCCTGACGCAGGCTTGGATTCTATAAGGTGTCTCATAAAAGTGTCGTTGTGCTGGTCTCATGACACCCTCGTTTTGCTTTGGTCAGTATATGTTTATGTTACACAATGTAGCCCAATGCAACTCAATTAAGCTCAAGTTGCTACATTCCATGGTTACCTGTATTGCAACTTAATCTTTTAATTTAGCCTACATTGCATTCAAATGAAAAGAAAAATAGTCGCATTAATGTAACAGTTATTGGCTACATATTAAACTATAGACATGACTTTGTGGTCATTCATTAATAAATTGATGATTTTCAAAAGGCTCAGAAAATAATAAGTAAATATATGACATTTTTTTTAGAATATTTGAAGGAATTTGACAACGTTCGCCTCAATAGTGTGCTTAAAAATATAAATTATTTGGCATTACTGGTTCATTACACCAAAGAATTAAGGATTAGCTAATAGAGAGAGTATTGATGAAATTATTTAAAAAAAACAAAACAACAATAGGATTTATTACAATCAAACAGGAACAAAAGGCCAGTAATACATTATACGTCATTGTTTGGGACCCCTCTAGTCAAGAAAACAGAGATAATAGAGCAGTGAGATTCATAACAAATGAATATTCACATTAGATTAGAATAACACCCTTAGTAAAAAAAAAAATATTTCAAATGCTCCTCCTGCCATTGGGGTATAAAGTGGGTTGCCTGAATCAGCTAGGAAAATCAACGACTTTGCAGACTTTGGTCTAATTATCTTTTCTTTTTAAGAAACGTCTGTAATTTATAAGATATATTTATGTCGCTTAAAAATGTTTGATTTTAATTGCAACGCATATAAAATAGTTATAGCTTTATAAATATACAAATACCTCTTTCTAACCTTGGGGGTAAATGATATAAAGCTAATTTGTTTCTATGGCCGACGATAGAGAATGGTGCCCTAAGCTAGTAGGTGCCAGCACAACGACCAACGCTTTTTATATCCCAAACGTATGTCCGTGTAGCCTACTTATTAGAGCTGGGAGTCTTGAAAAAGCTCTATACGCCTTGTAACGGAAGCTAAGCGCTCTACATTCAGCCACCAAGCCTCCCCCTTATATAATTAAAAGCATTTGTCCTACATGGGTTAAAATATTTCATTGCAGAATTAACAGACTGAAGAGATGGCAAGACTGAAATCTCTAATCCTGTTGTTTCTAATCTCAAGTCAGTCGTGTGTGGTGGACGCATATTTGTACGAAGCTCTTGGGTGCTTGGGAGGTGTCGTCTTTATAGCTCTCTTGGGACAACGGTCTCTGAACTTTATAGGCTTTACAGCAGGTAGTATTGCCAGGTTAACTGGAATGTCGCTCTGTGTCATTATATCTGTTTCACACCATTATTTGAATACCCCGCTTCTTTCACAAGAAACATTAAGTTAATTTACTTTAAGGTTTAGTCTTTAAGCACGAATTTATCTCAATCTCTATCTACTCTCCATCCCTATCTATCTAATCTACCTACCTACCTATCTATCTATCTATCTAGCTAGCTAGCTAGCTATCTTTCTCTCTCTCTGTATATATATATATATATATATATATATATATATATATATATATATATATATATATATATATATATATATGCTGCGTCCGTTATCTTTTCCCCCGAATTATTGAAAATTCCAAAATGTTCCAAAACCTTTTTTTTTAAACATGACGCTTTCGCAACAGTCTGGCCCATACATTGTGTATCATATAATTGACATCTAATTATAGGCCTACCTGTCCTCAAAATCATTATAAGTTTGATAATGTATTGTTAACTGTACACATGTATGAACTCTATATCTTTACATGAAATATAGGCCTTATGCTGCTTTATAATTGCTAAGTATGTAGGCCCTAAAAGGAGATGATGCTTACTAGTAGCACTTTCTACGATTGTAGGCTATCACATTATATCGGAAAATGTGTTAGTTTAAACAAGTATTACGGTGTAGAGTCTGTAAAATATGCTTTTTTTTTTCCCTCACGACACTCACTTGTATAACAAACCATTATAAAACAATTAACAAGCTACTTCGTGTCATGGTGGCATACTTGAGTCCCTTTCAATGACCCTACCAGCCAGGGGCGCACTGGCTATATGGGCATTCGGGCAAATGCCCGGTGGGCCGGTGCTAAATGGGCGGTAAAGCCACCTAAAGGGCCTCACGAATGTCACAATAGAACGTATTACATTTTTGAAAGGTTTTATAGCATTCTGTTGCAAAAGGGACCCTCTGAGCGTCGTTTTTAAAAAACAACTTTAACAGACTCTTACAGTATAATGCTACTTTTATCTTATCACATTTTCCGAAATAATGTAGGCAATTGCCAACAGCCGTAGTAGGCTTCATACTTGAAGGGCCTCTACATACATAGCCATTACAAAGCAACATAACGCTTATATTTCGTATAAAGATATAGAGTTCATTGTGTGCATGCGTTCAGTTATCGATACATTATCAAACTTAACAAATTAATGTTTAGGACCAGTAGAACTAGAGTTGGATGGCTATTATATGATATTCAAATTTGGGGCCGAATGGTATAGAAATGCCGGGGCCGATTTTGACAGCCAGTCCGCCCCTGCCAGCCTATCTGAGTACTTGCTGAGCGGGCGTTTGCCAGAAAGCCCGTATAGCTAGTCCGACCCTGGCTTCTATGTTGTTGTTTTTTTTGCGCGGCCATATATTTATTTATTCAAAGAAATTCTGTAAATAATTATAAGACTGTGGACAGGAAGAGAATGGGTAATTGAAAGTACACTTTAAAAAAAAATCACAAATCTCTTCCTAAGAAGTTAACGTTATAGAGTATGTATACACATATATCTTAATATATTTTGAAAGACCGTATATTTTTGTTTAACTTGTAGCCCATCAATATACATTTGTAACTTTTTTCCTTTTTTAAAGTTGGAATCACTGCAGGATCCTTTGCAGCCTGGTTGATGTCGTGGGGCTTGCCAGTGGCTACACTACAATCTGCCGGAGCGGCTGGAGTATCGTACGGAGCTTATGGGGTGTGGGGGCTCCTAGGCTCAATAGTCGCTCACTATCTCGGATGGGAGGATAAAAAAGATTGATTCGTCGGTGTAGTTTGTATGCAGGCTTTTCTGGATTTTCAAACATAAATAAAGATACAAAAACGAAATAAAAAAAAATACATCTAGTCTTTTTATCGTTCATCGTTTTTTCTACCCGCTTAGCTTCCGAACCGGTGGACCGGGGTTCGAATCCTGGTGAAGACTGGGATTTTTAATTTCGGGATCTTCGGGCGCCTCTGAGTCCACCCAGCTCTAATGGGTACCTGACATTAGTTAGGGAAAAAGTAAAGGCGGTTGGTTGTTGTGCTGGCCACATGACACCCTCGTTAACCGTAGGCCACAGAAACAGATGGCATTTACATCATCTGCCCTATAGACCACAAGGTCTGAAAGGGGAACTTTACTTTATACTTTACAAGAACATTCTTAGTGGCTATTTTAATTCCCTGCTTCTGGAGGCCACCGAGCAATTAGAAAAAAAAATGTAATGTTTGCCTTCAACATTATCGTTTGGCATTTACAAAAATATATTTTAAAAAAATTAGTTGTTTTCGTTTTCTTGTACAACTGATGACATCGTTACCATATCTGTGATTGTAGGGCTTCAACATATCTTTCTTTTCAGATCTCGACACAGCTCATCACTGATGTTGTCCATACGCCTCCTCATTATCGATTCATCCAAATCCGCAGTCTGCCTTGGCGCTCTCGATTCGTTCAAATTTTACATTAACTCACTCTCTCTGTCTGTTTGTCTATTTGGTAAAAAGTTTTTCGAATATGTTTTTTTCACCCATTTCCCATTATCGATCAAACTAAAACTTTGCAGTTTGCACAATTGTTTATTGAACCTGAGAAGACATGAATCAATAAAAAAAATTTAACCAGATGGTTAACTAATTTTTGGTGATTAATTACTTTTTTTGATATCGAAATAAGGTGAATAAATGCTACTTAATGAGATATGTGCATGTATTTATCGATTTAATCCCCTTATTACGATTTGACACGTTTTTTCTCCCATTTCCTATTCTTTGAAACAAGTCGAAATTTCGAATTATTATTCATAATCAATACACGAATCAATCCAGAAATTAACCAGTTATGTAATCTTTTAGTACTAATTAATTAAACTGTGTTTATATAGCAGAAAGGAAGCTAAACCCTGTAATTATCAACAGTTCTTTCCCTTAAATAAGCTTTGTCTTTAAAAGTATTCTTTTTTCTATTGCTTGGTTTTTCAGGTAATTGTTGACTGTCGTTGACTTGTAGCACCAAACTGCTGGTAGACAAGTGAACCGCATGAGGAGTGTTATAGCTTAATTAAAACGTAGAATTATTTGAGTAACTTCCCTTTTTGAACACTATCCAATATTAGTTTTATAATAATATAAACACAATTAAGTAGATTCGAGATAAAATAGAATCTAGTAATATAATTTTAAAAAAAAACTAACTCACTACAATGACAGAACCACGTTCTGGAGTCGTCTGTCCCAACTAAGGCCGCTGACAACAAAAGCCCCCTATGTTGCATCATTCAGAACCTACCGCTAACATCCTTCTACCGTCAGTTTAGAAACACACACACACTCCGTAACACAGATACAGTACTTTCGCTGCCTTTATTCTCTGGAATTCTTTCAAAGCCCTATCAATCGTTAGGTCTGAAAATGAAACTTTTTCTCTAGTTTTTTAAGGCGACCTGCCCATAGTCAACTGTTCTTTGTCATTCTGGTCATCATAGATGGATCATTGATAAATTAAGTTATCAGAGATGACATAGACAAATAAAGGAACAATATTTATTATTTATTGTTTCTGATTATTTATTTTAAATGTTCTAATGAAGATATTTCTGTATTTAGAATTTAATGTGTAATAACCCCAAATACTGCTCGAGCAGGTCATGCTACTGAAGATGGTCATGATTGTCCAGACGATGGCGACTGCATTTTGCTGTGAATCTAAATTTAGCCACGGGTAAGCATGATAGAATATTATCAAGGATAATCTCGGCATGTTACATACCGTGTGAAGAACTGACAGAAACAGTACTACCCAGATGAGCCTCCTCTCCTGATTGGTGAGGTGAGAGCTATTTACTTTAACTTTGTCTTCAGTGTGCGCGTTAGCTGTGCGCACCGCAGACGAAATTTTTAAAGACGCAGTCATGCACACTGAGCAAACGAATAGCACCAACTGAGAGGATATTGTTACGATTCTCTCTCCTTTTCTGGCCTTCTGTAAACACTGCTAAACACAACACCATACATCAACACATCAAGAACTTGACAACAAGGCTCCAAATAATCTGGTACTTTAATAATGAGTGAATAAGTAGATAACAGCCAATACTAGACAATTGGCGTCAAACACATCAACAACTAAAATGTCACTCTGTACATCACCAACTTAAACTCTACTGTCTCTCTTTCTGGACTTGTACATCAACACATCAGGACTCAACCAGGACCGATCTCATGGCGACTAACTGTGCTGGTCTCGACGCTCTCCGGTCTTGAACTCCAGCTTTTCTATCCACTGTGTCATTCGTACACGCAGGCTTTCGATCACATGACCATAACATTGGTCATATTTGCGTGTAATCATGTAATCGTAGTACTGTCCCTTGTCCATGGCCCCCGCTGACCTGAGTGATTCTCGTGTGTGTCAACTGAGCCTATAGTTAACCCTTTTGCGCCGCCAATAGGGTCATAACACTGCCCCCTTCTTAGATCTGTTCGTCCCGAACAGATTCTATTTCACCACGGTACTGATGGAGTCGATCAACGTGGACAACCTTCAGTTTGGACCGTGGACTTTTCTGTATCCGGTAGACCACGTCGTTTATTCTTTTTACGACACGGTATGGACCTTCCCAGTCTCTTTGGAGTTTCGGGGATCTGCCTTTTCGTCTCTGTGGGTTATAGAGCCACACTAGATCATTCTCATGGAACCCCGACGTATTGGCCCGTCTGTCATACCTTGTTTTCATCAGGTCACTGTTGGTCTTGATGTTTCTGCGGGCCAATACATGAGCATTCTCCAATCGTCTTCGGAGATTGGTGACATATTCAGTTGAAGACACTGGCGTATCTCTCGGAATCCCAAATAACAGGTCACATGGTAGACGAAGCTCACGACCAAATAACATCTTCGCTGGGGCATATCCTGTGGTGCTATGAACGGATCCTCTGTATGACATGAGGAACATGGGGATATGGGTGTCCCAGTCGTCTTGTCGGTCATCAGTAACCTTAGACAGATGTTGTTCTAGGGTTCTGTTGAATCGCTCTACCATCCCATCAGATTGCGGGTGGAGAGCTGTCGTGTGAGTCTTTTCGATGCCAAGTGTCTTGCACATCTCCTGGAAAACTTTGGACTCGAAGTTCCTTCCCTGGTCAGAGTGCAACTCGTTAGGTACACCAAAGCGACTGATCCAGTTATCCACGAGTGTTTCGGCCACTGTGATAGCTTCTTGATTTGGTATGGCATAAGCTTCTGGCCATTTGCTGAAATAGTCAATGACTACCAAGATGTATTTGTTCCCTTTCTTGGTTTCAGGAAATGGGCCTGCTACATCTATTGCGATCCTCTCGAAGGGAACCCCAACATTATACTGTTGCAAAAGACCCCTAGTTTTGCGTTGAGGGCCTTTTGCTGCCGCACATATGTCGCACCTTTGACACCATTCCTCTACATCCTCTCTATATCTGAACCAATAGAACCGCTGACGAACCTTTTCCAGAGTCTTATTGACACCAAGATGAGATCCGCTAGCGCCGTTATGCATCTCTTTCAGTACTTCAGCAACTCTCACCTTCGGTAACATCAGCTGAAGGCGTTTGGATGTTCCATCAGCAGATTCCCAAACCCTTTTGATGACACCATTGACCAACGTCAGCGAGTCCCACTGAGCCCAGTACGCCTTGGTGGCTACCCCCTTCTCAGAGATGTCTTTCCAATCTGGCCGTTGTCCATCTTCTTTCCATAGAAGAATGGGAGCCAGATCTTCATCTTGCATTTGATCCTCTCGAATCCTTTTATCACACCAGGGTCCGGAAACATCTATTCCGAGCCGATGACAATTGATAGCTACCTCCTGTTCTTCAGCCTTCTTGCAGTGCTTACATTCTGATTTGCAGGGTCGTCGAGACAGTGTATCAGCATTTTGGTGAATTTGCCCTTTTCGGTGCTTAGTTTCAAATTCATAGGTTTGAAGACGTTCGATCCACCTTGCTACCTGACCTTCAGGGCTCTTAAATGAAAGCAACCATTGCAGGGCTGCGTGATCTGTCCTTAAGATAAATTTCTGCCCGTATAGGTACTTGTGGAAATGTTTTATTGCATCTACAGCAGCCAGCAATTCACGTCTCGTCACACAGTAGTTCCTCTCAGCTCTCGATAGGCTTCGACTGAAGTATGCGATGACTCGTTCAGCTTCATCCACCTTTTGGGACAAGACTGCGCCTATTCCAGTGTTGCTTGCATCTGTGTCGAGTATGAATGTCTTCCCTGGAATGGGGTAGGCCAATACTGGTGATGAGGATAGTGTGTTTTTCAGCCTCTCGAAAGCTTCTTGACATTCAGATGTCCAAATAAATGGCCTCCTTTGTTCTGTCAGTTGATGAAGGACCTTACAGATGTTGGAGAAATTCGGCACGAAACGTCGGTAGTATGTACAGAGTCCCAAGAAACTTTTCAGCTCATGGATATTAATTGGCGTAGGCCATCGTTTCACTGCCTCAACTTTGTCAGGGTCAGTGCTGACTCCGTCATTTGACACAATGTGACCAAGGTACTTAACGTTTTTCCTGAATAAGGAACACTTCTTTGGGCTGAGTCTCATTCCCGCACTTCTTATCCGTTGAAATACTTCCTTCAGATTTGCCAGGTGTTCTTCAAACGTTTTGCCAATGACAATAATGTCATCAAGGTAAACAAGGCATGTGGTCCAATGAAGTCCTCGTAAAACCCTCTCCATCAATCGTTCAAAGGTGGCTGGTGCGTTGCAGAGACCGAATGGCATTACAGTAAATTGCCAGAGGCCGTTGCCAGCAGAGAAGGCGGTTTTCTCTCTATCTTTGGGATGCATTTCAACTTGCCAATACCCACTCTTTAGGTCGAGAGTAGAAAATACCTGGGACCCTGCAAGCGTGTCCAAAGTATCGTCGATTCTAGGAAGTGGATAACTATCTTTATGTGTGACTTCATTCAGAGCTCTGTAATCTACACAAAATCGCATAGATCCATCCTTCTTTTTTACTAAAACAATAGGTGAACACCAAGGACTATTTGAGGGCTCAATGATTCCTTGCTGCGTCATTCCCTCTATCAGGTCCCTAGCTTCTTGTTGTTTTGCTAGCGGCAAGCGACGTGGTGGTTGTCGAATCGGTCTGGTGTTTCCAGTGTCTATTCGATGTTGTACCATGTTTGTCCGTCCGCAGTCTGTTTCATCAGATGGCAGAATATCTGCGAATTCCATGATCAACTGTTTTGCTTTGCTGTACTGCTCATCCGATAAATTCACTTTCATTTCTGTCAGGAGCTTGGTGATTTGTGGATTGAAAGGTTTGCTGGAATTAACGATCGTGATATCATTATTACAGTTTCTGATCAGGTCAAGAGTATTACATATTGCGATGGGGCTGTCTTTCTCTAGATGTCTCTCCTGTAGGCCGAGGTTCATGATTCTGACGGGCACCTTTTGATCTTTTCCGACAAGGACCAATGTTTTTCCTACTGCCATTCCGCTGTTGTCATTTTCAATGCCTTCCACTATCGCCGTCATCGTTGCAGTTTGACCATGCTCTAACTTTCCCCAGATAATTGCTTCAGACTGAGCTGGCAACCTTGTATCTTCTGTTAAAAGGATTCTTCTTATTTGACCATTCTCTTCATCTTCATCCCCGAGCAAGGGAATCTCAACATCACCACATTTCAAAGTACCACCTCCGATGTTTAGAGAGAATCCACATTTCTGCATAAAATCAAGCCCAATAATACAGTCATCCGTAATGTTAGCGATCAGAAATTCATGTATAAATGACTGATGCCCGAGCTCAAAGTTTATATTTGTCAGTCCATGTATAGGCATCATCTCTCCACTGGCCGTCTTCAAGGAGTAAGAGTTCACTTTCTTGATTTCGTTCTTTTTGGCAATATCTGGACGGATGACTGAACGTGAGGCACCAGTATCTAGAAGAAAACGGTAATTTCGAGATCCAATTTTACCATTGATGTACAGACTGTTATTCTTCCCTAACACAGCGACTGGAATTATAGTTGCAGGGGCTGTCATGTTCTGGGTCGCCGATTTTTGCCCCATAAAACCGGCGAAAGTTAGTTTCCCTGGTAGACATGAGCACCTGACCTTGTATCTGTCTCCGGTCTGTGCTGATACTCTGTTTGTCGGGGAAATCTTCTCGTGCAGTTCCTTTGTAGATGTCCAGGTTCTCCACAATTCCAACAACGTACACTGGTTCTATTCTGTCCTTCTTGCTTCTTATTTGGTCTGCGTTCTTCTAGCACTTCAGTTACCCTTCTGAGAAGTTGTGTAAGATCTTCTTCTTGGACTTCCAGCATACGCCCATGATGGATATTCTTAGAGGCGTCTTCGGCGGCTTCGTAGGAAAGGGCGTAGACCAGGGCTTCGCTGGATTTGCGCTTACCACTGATTCTTATTGCCTTCTTCAGTTCTGGATCTCGAATAGCATCAATGAATGCATCAGTGATAACGACGTCCAGAAAGTCTTGTGCTGCTGTTGGGTATGCCAAATGAGCAAGACGTTCTATGTCCGCCTCTAGCTCTTGCAAGGTTTCACCGGGGCGTTGTTGTCGGGTTTTCAACTGAACTCTATAAACTTCTTGTAAATGTTCGTCTCCGTAACGGAGCTCCATAGCCTTAACAATGGCAGCGTAATCTTGTTGATTTGTCCTTGACTGGAGCAGTTCTGCTGCCTTCCCTCTTAAAGCCAACACCAGAGCAGTCGCTTTCTCTTCTTCAGTGTTCCAGTTATTAACCTTGGCCGCTGCCTCAAACTGTCTTTTGTAAACAGTCCATGAGATGGATCCATCAAACACAGGCGGCTTTATCTTCACAGAGATTTCGGGCACTAATGTTTTTGTTCTAGTACCCCGTTCCTTGCTCAGTTGTTCTTGGACATGAGTCCTTATCTCTTCCATTTCTTTTTCCACAGTGTTGACTCTCTGGTCAATCTTCTCGTTCATAGAGCTCATCTGTTCATTTACTTTTTCATTCATGGCGTTTATTTTCTTGAGGCTCTCCTTCATTAAGTCCATCTGGCCCTGCATGTTACTCAGGATCTCTGTCATATTTGGGTTTAATTCAAATATGTATTCATCTGGATCTTGATCTTCCTCAATAAGGGCCTGTCTTAGGCGTTCTGTTAGTGTTTCTTTGTTACCGTTGAGCTGCAGACCTCTCTCGCGAAGTTCTTGCCTTAATTCTTTGACCAACAACTGGTTAAGTAGTTTCTTCGAAGACATTTCAGCCAGAAAGGATCCCACTTCTGACACCAATGTTACGATTCTCTCTCCTTTTCTGGCCTTCTGTAAACACTGCTAAACACAACACCATACATCAACACATCAAGAACTTGACAACAAGGCTCCAAATAATCTGGTACTTTAATAATGAGTGAATAAGTAGATAACAGCCAATACTAGACAATTGGCGTCAAACACATCAACAACTAAAATGTCACTCTGTACATCACCAACTTAAACTCTACTGTCTCTCTTTCTGGACTTGTACATCAACACATCAGGACTCAACCAGGACCGATCTCATGGCGACTAACTGTGCTGGTCTCGACGCTCTCCGGTCTTGAACTCCAGCTTTTCTATCCACTGTGTCATTCGTACACGCAGGCTTTCGATCACATGACCATAACATTGGTCATATTTGCGTGTAATCATGTAATCGTAGTACTGTCCCTTGTCCATGGCCCCCGCTGACCTGAGTGATTCTCGTGTGTGTCAACTGAGCCTATAGTTAACCCTTTTGCGCCGCCATATATAAATATATAAATAGGAATAGACCAGCGGTGATGTCTAGCACCACGTCCAACTCAACAGCTGCCTCGGAGAAAACAACAGTGTAGATCCATTTTGGGCTTTCAGAAAGCGATGAAAAGTTGCCAATGTTGTCCTCGTCAAGAGGTACCCATTCCATCTTGTCAATGATAAACGCTGGGAGAAATAAGGCGATGTGAAACGCGTAGATGATCACAATGAGGATAATGCTTCGTCGTGCTGTGAAGATTTGTCTCACGGCGAACGGGAACACGACGCTGAAGCATCTTTCCAGCGAGATCATCGCGGTTATCCAGCATGAGATCAGGTACAAGGCGTTGACTGCCCAGACAAATGGAACGTATGCCAGAGCCCAGAGGTCCACAGGGCTCCGAACACAAAAGATGCTAGCTAAGTACAACACCGTAAAGGCGAATACTAAAATCGAAACAAAAAAATCTGTGATGGCCAAGCTAAACAACTCAATCCTCATCCCATCTTTGTAGCTCGGCTTCAACAACACGATCATATTAATAATGTTTGTGATAAGTCCAAGGACTGAAATGAATCCTAAACTGACCACAATGACGACATCTGTGATCTCTTTAGCAATACCATCAATAAAAAATAATTCCCCAGGTCCAACAAATGCAATGTACGACAGATTCATTGGCGCTTCTTTCTTTTTTAAATTTTCGACAGATCAGTTTTGTCTGAATGAATAAAACTCAGACGTATTTATGCCTGCAAAAGAAATTAAAAAAACATATTCAAATTACCTCAACTCATGAAATGTTTAAACACATTTGAAAAAAAAAATTGCCGAACACACCTACATATAAACTATTAAAAAGATGTCGCAATAAGACCTCTTCATTTCTTTGTTGCAGTAATTTACTTGTAATTACATTAATAAAAAAGTTATTAATTTTTTTAAAAGTCAAAATTTTCTAGCATATTTCCTCAGATAGTTAACTATGTTATACTTTTAATTCGATAAAACAACGTTAGCCGTACACATACATTCTGAATATCACAATGGCTCAGACTTCTCAACATATTATAATAGCTTCAAAGGCCTGACATTACTTTTCTATCAATTATACCACAATTTATACATTCTAATTTAAAGTCTCTATAATACACGGATATGCTTCAAAAAGTGAGGCTATGAATTTTGTCAATAATTATTCGTGGCAGTGAATTATTTTCCATATCCTACATTTACTAACATTAGCTAGAAGATAAAAGAGCATTGATGTTGGCGTCTATAAATCAATAAGAGATGTGGATGTTTTGAGTGAGTGTTTTTTTTCTTCAACGAATACAATTTCTCTGACAAAGACAAATGTTGCTGTTTATCATCATCATCATCATCATCAAACTCCATTAGAGTGTGGGCTTGAGAGGCTCAAATCCTCTCTTGCAAAAGCCCTGGACATAAACCCTGCTGTCTTGCGTAGTGCATAAATGTTGCCATACAGGTCGAGAATTTTGGGTTTCCCAGACCTGTCGAGACGGAGATCAGCAAGTCTGGGGCAGTCAAACAGAATATGAGGCACGGTTTCCTCTTCTTCCCCGCAGCGGGGGCACCGTGAATCAAAATTTGGCCATAGCAGCGAGAAATATGAGCCAACAGGACAGTGGCCTGCCCTGCACTGTGCTATAATAGCTTGCTCAGGCCTGGACAGCCTCCACCACGGGAAGTGCGGTCAGGGCGCCTGGGACTTGTCCCAACACTCAAACCACTGTTGCTGTTTATAGCGTCTGCAACAATTTGTTTTTTTAAAAAGAGTATCGTACACACTTACCTACTTCAGTTTTAATAGCTATCTGGTCGTGTGGTGTGCTCTCTGAACTATCGTCTTGATATCCTGGGTTTGAGCCCCTCTCGTCGACATGCCCCTACGTCCTGGGTTAGTTTATGGGATAGGAAGTTTGTAATGACAAGCTATCACGTAATATTTTCTTTGAAAGTATTTCCAGGGGGGCATATTTGTTATTCTGTCGGAGGTGCGGTGGCTGAGCAGTAAGGTGTTTGTATTCCGAACCAAGAGGTCTAGAGTTCGAATCCTAGTGATGACTGAGATTTTGAATTTCTGGACTTTTAGGACATGCGTGAGTGCATCCAAATCTAAGGGGCTTCTGATATAAGTTGGGTAAACTAAAGGCGGTTGTTCGTTGTGTTGGATACATGGCTCTAAGGGAAGGCTTGGGAAGGAGCAAAACAAAATGGGAATGCCATCAAAGGCCCATGCCGACCAGCAAAATGATGAGGCCAAACACAGCCTCGAAGACATCAAAGCAGTCCATGCCGGTCGTGCATTGCTGAGCGTCCGGTCTAACGTTTTGCTAATGATAACACATACAGTGTATAGTGCATTATTATTTTTTGTTGATATTCTTGATGAATTTCAAACAAAATTAATTGTAATAAGAATTAAAAAAAAAACAAGAAAACGTGTTCGGGCCTTTGTGTCTTGATGCTGTCACTTTTTTTTACAGTTGTCTGCGTTAATTTTTTTTTCTTTGGTCGCGACCAGACAGGCCCATTTGCACCGGCCCACCGGGCATTTGCCCGTTTGCCCATATTGCCAGTCCGCCCCTGTACATATTCATGAGTTAGAAGCCTTCGAATAATGTAAAAACCCTTAGATTTAGAACACAATATCTTCATATGTCAGAGATCATTTTAATGAAGCTATGCAATCCATTTCACCAATTGAAGTATACTTTTGTGGTATTAATTAATAATATTTATTATTGCACGTACAGAGTAGCAGGTTGACATTGCCTTCAACGAATTTGCCAAAGCAGCTGCCGTCTCTTGTTTATTTATTAACTTAAAAAAAAACGGAGGTCATGCTTCATAGGTTCCCAGAAGAAATAATTTAGCTCTAGAAATCAATGTGAAGAACAAACAAACAAATGGAACTCCCTCTCAACCCAGAAGAAATGATGACTAACAGAGAGTAGAATACAGAAGAATTAAACCAGCTCTCACCTCAATTACGCCTATTATAAGCTATCACGACATGACAAATGCATAATTTTTCGACTCAGTAACGGACACAACAGAATGAGACAACTAAAGCTAAAAGTCGGGACTAGCGAAACCTGCCCTTGTGGAGCACCACCACAGAATTCTGACCATGTCCTTCAAAGCTGCAAACTATATCAAGAGGCCCGAACAAGACTCTGGCCCTAAAACTCTCCAATAGAAAAAAAATAATGAGAACTGCCTGATCTGGAAACCACTGCGCGGTTGATCTCAGATATAGGACAACTGACCTGAGTCCTACACCATGCGAACATAAGAACAAAGAAAAAGAAGAAGAAAATATGAAGGTCAACTCCTTAATGATGTCCAAACCACTTTACGTACCTGGGCAGCACACTGTTTAAGGAAATTAACAACTGTCTACCTTAAGCCAACAGCGCTTTCCGTACGTTCAAATTGAAGGAGGAATAGGACTTGCCACCTACCATAAAATATCAATATCTATACTAGTGATGGGCAAACTACTGCGCGCGGGCCAAATCCGGCCTGCGGATAGATTTTATCCAGCCCGTCACATGTTTTGTAGCAATGATTAAAACTAATAATGTCACTCACAATAAAAGAAATAATTTTTCCTTAAAAGTAAAGCTAGTCCTCGGTGTCACAGAAGCTTATAGAACTTTTGCAATAAGTTAGGATCTGCATATATTTCTAAGTAATTTTTTATTTTCAAACCTCTATCGTGGCTAAAAATGTTTGACTGATAACAATCTCAGTTAACTTTAGTATGGAGGCTCAGTGGCTGAGCGTTGAAGCGCTTGGCTTTTGAACCGGGGGATCCAGGTTCGAATCCTGGTAAAGACCGAGATTATTAATATCGAAATCTTTGGGCGCCACCAAGTCCACCCAGCTCTAATGGATACCTGACATTAGTTGAGGAAAAGTAAAGGCGTTTTGTTGTTGTGCTGGCCACATGACACCATCAAAGGCGCAGGGTACATTAACAGATGATCTTTACATCATCTGCCCTACAGATCGCAAGGTCTGAAAGGGGAATTTTTTTTTTTTTACTTTAGAATAACTTTAACCAGATTGTAAAAAAAAGATCATATACCACTCACAGTTTTATATTTCACACTAGTATTATTTGATATCATTTAAACCCCAAAGTAAATTTCTTTATTTTATATGGCCCACCAACATTTTTTCTTTAAATATTTATCCGCTTCCTAAACGTTTGCCCATCACTGATCTATACAAAAGTCGTCCTTATCAATTTATACATGATAAAAATGTTTTTCTTTTTTGTCTTTATCTATATAGAGAAATAACAGAGTTCCGCCTAATTCAAGGGGTTAAAATGAAGCTGTGTTAAAAACAGACTGTTTTGATCTACATCTGAGAATTATTGTAAATAAGCACCTGTACTTATTCTGTACTCAGCAGGAGATACCTGCAAACTGTGTCGCAGAGATACCTGAAAACTGCGTGGTAGAGGAGATAACCAGCAAATTGCATGGCTGACTTCCAATGGGACTACAAATCCTTCATAACACTTTCGTTGAACTACAACAATGATCGGCACAACCTCCATTCGTGTTAAGTGGCTAGCATCAGCGATAGGAGTCATTCAGAAGGCGAAGCGACCATCACCACACCGCCCCAGGAGAAATATCGCAAACTGGAGGGAAAAAAAGAGATACCTTTAAAGAACACTGCAGATGAATTCATCGTCTGTCATTCCCACCGAACGACTTCTGCCTGAACTGACATACCTCCACTGCTCCAGATAGTTTCCGGGACGAACTCTCGTAAGGATAGGAGCTAAGGTATAACTCTGCACACCGCCATTCAAGTTAATTCAGAAGGTGCCTCTAGCTAATGCACTGCTACAGACTAGAGTTGAAAGAAATGGTAGAGAAATATGTTTACGCAGAGAAATAACAGTCGATAAATCGATGAGATATTAAAAAGCTGTGCTTAGTCAGGCTGTCATCATCTATGTTTGTGATGTCCTGTAATCATTATGCTGTCCATGTTAAGTTGTCTTCCTGAGATTTTTAACAATATATTAGGTAACAAATATTAGGTGAAAGTGTTTATTCTTATCAAACTGATTTTACTTGTAATGTTTAACTCATACAAAATGCATGATAAACTGCTGTGATAATATAATGTAGAGTTTCTCAAACTGTGTTCCGGGGAGCCTTTGTTTTTTTTCGAGGCATGAATAGGTGTTCCACGAACTACTGGAATAATTAACTAGTAGGCCACCACGTGAATTAATCTATTAACTCTTTCTATCCTAACTGACGATAGCAACGTTGATTCCACTAGAATGTGCTAAATAATTACTGAGAGAAAGAGTTACGTAAATGGAGGAGAATAAAAAAGAATAGTTATTTGTTATGACAAATAAAGTCTATAATATCTTTATGAACTTTGAACTGATCTTAATTCTGAATATATTTTGAAAGAAAGATACAATAAAAGATTAACCATTAAATGATTTATGGTCGAGTTTTTTGCGATGAGCAACCAAAATTTTATAAAATAATCTGTTGTTTTGTCTTTTTAATGACTTAGTTTTATACAACCTATTTGTTATGATCTGCTGGCCAGACTAAATCTCGAATGAGGATCTGTGGCAAAGAACAAAGATGCAGCCCATTGAAGTAGATATCCTTCAGAGTAGCTGGATATGGATAGGTCACACCCTTCGTAAGCCTGCATCCAACATAACAAGGCAAGCCCTAACCTGGAACCCCCAAGGAAAAAGGAAGAGGGGACGGCCCAGAAATACATGGCGCCGCGATTTGGAAGCAGATGCAATGCAGATGGGGACAGATGGAGAGGCTCGCCCAGAACCGAGATGCCTGGAGGAAGCTGGTTGGTGGTCTATGGACCACGGACAAAGATGAGATGATGATATTAGTTAAAAGCAACATTTTCATAGTGATTTCACAAACAAAGTCAAATGATAGAAAAAGACTTGATGCCCCACCAGATAGTTGATAAAAGGGTTATTCTTATTTCAATTTTATTTTAAGAAATCGAAAAAAAATGTCCAATCTAAAAAATAAGCAAAAGTGTTCCGTTAAATACTTGTAATATGTAAAATGTTCCTTCCAGGATATAGTTTGGGAACTACTGATTTAATGCAATTTTATCTTATAAAACTGAGACAATTAGGCGTTGAGAACAATGATTCCCTACCGCTTCGTACACTGACAACATAATGACTTTTCTCACTCCATCAGATAGTTTTATTATTATATGGTAATACTGATATGAAGTCAGCAGATGATTTTGTATGCATGCAATTCAATACCTTAAGTAAATCAGGAAGCCTTTGTATAAGTAAGTATAATCCCGAATGTAAAAAATGAACAATCTACCATAACAAAAGAAAAAAACAACAACAAAAAACAAACAAACAAAAAAATAACAACACCTGTATGTTTCATTTCTATAGAATAAAACGTAATCCGATTGGATATTTTTTTTCTATCTGACAAAGTAATAATACTGGCAGTTTAATCATACAGGTGTCTTTAGGTAAAAACAAAATTTAAAAAATTACATCATCTGTCCTAGATGACAAGGAAGGTTAGGAAGCAATGCAACTCGAAAAAATAATAATAGTAAAAAAACTATCGTTTAAGTTACTAATTTGTGCTTTTTAAAAAAAGAAATGTTATTTGTCTACGTTTCTTCGTGCTACTTATAAGTTTACTTTTCTGTAATTTAAAAAAAAAAAAAAAAAAAAAAAATGTATATACATTTTCTTTGGTTAAGTTAGAGTTGAAACAATCTGCATGAATTAGAGCGGCGAATGACTGTAACATTCATGCTCTATCTATCTATCTATCTATCTATCTATCTATCTATCTATCTATCTATCTATCTATCTATCTATCTATCTCTCTCTCTCTCTCTATATATATATATATATATATATATATATGGCTATTTCTGTCTCGTAAGACAATGGATTTGGTTACGTCTTGAGACGGGGCAGAATCTGGATCGGCAGAGTTTGCCACAGTTCGAGAACTTATATTCATCTGTCCTAGGGCTCACTGACAGGGCAGCTTTCTTTTTCTTTCTCTTGACCGATGCAGCTTCATTTCTTTTGCATTCAGCAAAGTTCGTACCAGCACGTACACTCTGTCTCCATGCTGTCCGGTCTTGGGCTATCTCTTCCCACATACTTTGGTCGATGCCCATGGCTCTCATGTCTCTCTTGCAGACATCTCTGTAAGTTAGTCTTGGGCGGCTCTTGGGTCTGGCTCCCTCTGTTAGCTCAGCTTACAGGATGTCTTTAGGGATTCTTCCATCTGGCATGCGAGTAACATGACCGAGCCAGCTTAGTCTTCTCTGTTGAAGGAGAGCATAGATGCTGTGTATGTTGGCCCGTGTCAAAACTTCCTTGTTGGTGACACGATCCCTCCAGGAGATGCACAGTATGCGTCGCAGGCAGCGTAGGTGGAAGCTATTTAATCTGTGCTCTTGACGCATGTAAGTTGCCCAACTCTCACTGCCATAGAGAAGTGTGCTCAGAATGCAGGCATTGTAGACAAGGATTTTTGTTGCCTTGGTCAATTTGGTATTTTCCCACACACGCTTAGAGAGTTTTGACATTGCTGCAGAAGCCTTCCCTATTCTTTTGGTCAACTCAGTGTCTAAGTTTAGGTTGCTGGCTATTGTTGTTCCCAAGTATGGGAATTCCTGCACCACAGTAAGTGTGTGATTTCCAATGTGTATCACTGGTATTTCTGCAACATCTTGTGCCATGATTTCAGTCTTGGAGAGGCTAATTGTAAGGCCAAACTCTTGACAAGCAGCTGCCAGTGCATTCACAAGCCTCTGTAATCCTTCTTGTGAATGAGATATTAGTGCGGCATCGTCTGCGAACAGCAGTTCTCTAATCAAGATACGCCGTCTCTTCGTTTTAGCTTTAAGGCGTGCCAGATTAAATAGCTTTCCATTGGATCTACTGTGGATATATATTTCATCTTCCAGGGATTTGAATGCGCTGGTGAGTACAACTGAAAAGATGATGCCGAATAGTGTTGGAGCCAGAACACATCCTTGTTTTACTCCGCTCTTGATGGAGAATGGCCTAGAGGCGGAGCTGTCAAACTGTACAGTGCCCTGCAGGTTTTCATGAAAAGCTGACACTAGTTTCCGTAGCTTGTTTGGACAGCCGATTCTCTCTAATACGGCAAACAAGCCGGTTCTGCTGACAAGGTCAAACGCCTTGGTCAAGTCAATAAAAGCTATAAATAGGGGCTGCCTTTATTCTCTGCTTTTCTCCTGTAGCTGTCACAGGGAGAAGATCATATCTGTTGTGGATCTACCGGCCCTAAAGCCACACTGCGATTCTGGGTAAACTCGTTCTGCCAAGATCTTAGTCGCTTCAGTACTACTCTGGCATAAGCCTTCCCAACTATGCTAAGAAGTGAAATGCCTCTATAGCTGTTACAATCCGTGCGGTCACCCTTATTTTTGTAAATCGAATTAGATGAAACACCTTCTGTAAAGGAACTGAGCACAGCCATTGACATGCTTGCACACGGGAAAGCACCTGGAGGAGATGGTATTCCTGCTGAAGTCATTCAGGCTGGAAAGCATGGCCTAATCAAGCCACTCCATGAACTGCTAAGTCTATGCTGGGAGCAAGGAATTGAAGGATGCCAACATAGTAACGATTTACAATATATATATATATATATATATATATACATTTTATATATATATATATATATATATATATATATAAATTTTATATATATATATATATATATATATATATAAATATACATTAAACCTAAACGTGTACACAAGGACGGCTGAAGCCCGGGCAAAAAAAAACAAAGCTCTAGAGACAGCCCTGACTATCTCCACCACAGACTCCTTCAAGACTAAATTTCCAATCCAGCTGTTCTATCTGCAGCATCCAGCCTTGAAGTAAGACCTTGAACCTGGATTTTTTTTCTTCAATAAATGTCTATATCATCTGCAAAACTGACATCTCAAATAGGTCGCCCGTTTATGGTCAAGCTAGGAGTAAATCCTTCTAGTGTTTCCATCCTATGATGATAGAGGAAATGTGTCGAACAATACTGATGTGAGAATACATTCTTGCCGCTCTCCTATGGAGGTTCTAAAAATTTGTCATTCTTCTTCTTCTTCCTCGTTCTCATTTTTAGGTTGGAACGTTCAGATGACTAGACCAATATATGAGATGAACTGCGCAGTGGTTTACAAATCAGGGAGCTCTCCGTATAATTTTTCTTTCTATTGGGGTGTTTTAGGGTCAGTGTCTTGTATGGGCCTTATGGTAAAGAGAAACGTTTTGAAAGTCCTGGTCAGCATTCTCTGGTGACACCCTACATGGGCAGATTTCTATGGTTCCAATTATGAGTTTCTGGTACATATATTGTCTCATTCTGTAAAAGTTTGTCAATGTGATTGTTCAGGAGTACAAACTATTTGCAATGTGGTAAAGGACTTTGATAACATCGCTAATGTTCTTATCTTATCTAATCGTAGCTTATGCTTAACTTGTTCATCACCTGCAGCAAAACACCAGACAAGCGAAATTAAAAAAAAAATATATATAAAAAATATATTTGTCCACAATTCCATTCTTGGGGGGGGGGGGGGGGGGGTGTTTATTAGTTAAGCGCTTGACTTCCGAACCTGGGATCCTGTGTTCGAATATTGGGAAAATTGGAATTTTGAATTCCGGAATCGTTCGGGCGCCCCCGTGTACCTAACTGTAATGGAGAAGATTGGAGAAAGAAAAGGCGGTTAGTTGTTGTGCTGGCCACATGACACCCTCGTTAACTATTGGACAAAGAAACACTGCACTTAACATCAACTGCTCTGCAAGGTCTGAAAGGGAAACGACGATTCCATGATGTTGTTTGGAGTTGCATTATTTCCTGATCATCTAGGACAGCTGGTGTATATATTGTTCAAGTTATAATCTTACTTGTTTGATAAGTGTTGCATAAAAAAAAATCAAATTAAAAAAAATAGCAGTATTTATGTTCCTACCATAGAAACTAAACCTATTGTGTGCATGATATTCCCCTATTCCAGTGTTTCACAAACTTTTGGCATATGTGTACCCCACCTTTAAGTTTCATAACTATAAAAAAAAATTGGATTGACTATAATTGACTTCCAATATAAGATTCAACTAGTGGGTTTAATTAGTGCTTATATTGTTTACTTGTTTCACCAATAACTTAAAACATATCATTTATTATCTATGGCCTCCTTCAGTCGCGAAGCGACTATGGATCATCTCGGTGAGATGAATGCCTGGGCATCAGCTTTGGTTGAAACGATGTCGCCCACACAGTTTGGGTCAGTGGTTCTGTCAGAGGGTAGCTCTGGGTGCTGCAAACTGACTTAGGGTCGCCAGCTGATTTTTCCTCAGGGTTGACTCCCTAAGTCTTTCCCATGATTGGGTATAGCTGCAAGGCAACAGAGGTTTGAATTCAGAGTTTTCCTTCTCTTAGGTGGGTAGCCAGCCATGGCTAACAAGCCCCTCCTGCCCGAAGCTTACTGGTTAAGGCCCCAGTTACTCGCCTTTGCCCCTTCTCCTGTTAGTGAGAACAGTTCCGCTAGACTCAATATCTGAGCCACACATGAAGGCCAGGAGTTGGACTGGTTGCCAGAGGCTATTTGAGACGCTTGCCATTAGGAATTAGAATTAGAATTTTATAGGTAGTGGAGAGCTTACATCCATTAGCACTTCCGGCAATGACAACCTTTCGGAACCATCAATTTCTCAACGTATAAAAAAGGGGATGTGTCGGATGGAGTCCTAAAATCCTTATCTATGTCATGACCATTGTAGAAATTATTCTTAAAATTCTCAATAATAAAAATGTAATTTAAATCTATTACATTATTTATTATTAATTAAAACTTATTAACTGAATATAATAAGTGGGTATTTAAAAAAATCAGCATACTTAATGGGGTGCTTCAAGTAGTAAAGTTAAGTTCGCCTTTCAGAGTTTGTAGACTATAGGGCAGATGATGTAAAGATAATCTGTTCCTATGGCCCACGGTTAACGAGGCTGTCATGAGGCCAGTACAACGACCAACAGCCTCTACTTTTCCCCAACTAATGTCACGTACCTAGAGGCGCTCTAAAGATCCTAGTCTACACCAGGTTTTGAACACGGGATCCCCCGGTTCGGAAGTCAAGCACTTTACCGCTCAGTTACCGCGCCTAAGGTGCATCACGTACCCACTTAAAACCTCTCCCTTACTCTGGGGTGTACGCGAAACCTAGTTTGGGAAACACTGCCTTAGGCTAAGAAACTTTCGTTACAATAAGATATCAAATAACTTAAATGCAAATCTGTCTGATGAGTTCGCTATATCCATTATAAAATACAACTAGTACAGTGTCAAAACCTCATTATGTTGACAGTTTACGATGCGGAAGTGGATAATTGTAATTCAAATGTATTTCAATGAAATGATTGTTATGGAGATGTTATGGATCAATGTGTACCTGGCTTAATTAATGTTATGCAATAATATCTTATTATTATATTAATATATATGGTTAACGTTAGGGTATTTTAAAATTTCGTAATAGTGGGCGCTGAGTAGGAAATGTTTTTTAGTATATAAAGTGAATAGTTTTAAAAAATGTGTCTTCTTATGCTAGCAAATTGCTATTAGCATATTTAATTTGAAAAATAAAACGTTTCGCTTGAAAAAAAAATGAAAATGTAACGGGGGGGGGGGGGGGTATTACATTTAAACAGCATCCCTTAATTTAAATTTTAATAAAAGTGTTAGTTATAAGATCAAATTGTATTTAAATATTCAATCCCATAATGGTTACTTGCACGGATAAACTTATACAAACTCTTTATCTTACATTATATCTAAAATGAATACATCTTATTGTTTTTTTATTGTTTTTTTTTTAAACTTACAATTTGCCAGATATTGATTTGTTAGATATTCTCTACACTTACAGATCTATCTATCTTTGATCATTTATTTGAGGAATAAAAATAAATTTGGAGTTTTATGCCCCCCCCCCCCCCTTCTACCCCAGCTAAGAAACATAAAAATAAAGAAAAAAATACTTTAAAACAAAAGACAATAACTTCTTTATACAACTTTTAGAGCGATTATTTTGCTCTTTATAACTAATAAACATTAGATTTATAAAAAATGTAATATTTGTTTTACCCGCACAATTCCCTACCCTTTGCCCACGCGGACTAATTCCTCTCTAAAAATGTGGTTTGAATAAAATATATTTATTTTTGATTTTCAGATTAAAATCCACTGCTAATCATGGTCCTTAAAGGCTTTGCTTTTCTGTTGTGTTTGTTTTGCGTGGCTTGTCAGTCTAATGAAGTAAATTTTCCTTCAAGTCATGTAAAAAAAAGGTTTAATTGCTGCGATATCTATCTATCTATCTATCTATCTATCTATCTATCTATCTATCTATCTATCTATCTATCTATCTATCTATCTATCTATCACATCTATCTAACTATCTATCTATCTATCTATCTATCTATCTATCTATCTATCTATCTATCTATCTATCTATCTATCACATCTATCTATCTTTCTGTCTGTCTGTCAATCTATGTATCTATCCATCATCTATCAATATCTCTCTCTCTCTCTCTTTCTCTCTCTCTGTCTATATCTATCTATCTATCTATCTATCTATCTATCTATCTATCTATCTATCTATCTATCTATCTAATCTATCTATCTATCTATCTATCTATCTATCTATCTATCTATCTATCTATCTATATATCTATCTATCTATCTGTCTGTCTGTCTGTCCATCTGTTTCTAAGTGGCTAAATTTAGGACATGTTATTAAAACGCTTGAAACACCGGCTAAGCCCGTTAATTTGTTCCCTATATATAATGTTTATGTGAGCCGGACCCTAACCTTTTGTTGTGCAAGTCTCAATAGAACTGCCCCCCTCCCCCCGCATTTTAACGATCCCCTCAAACCTACTATTAATCTTGTGAATTTTAGTGTTACGTTGAATATAACGGACCGTTTCTTGTCTCTTTTCTTTATCTCCTTCTCTCTCTCTCCTTCTCTCTCTGTCCTTCTCCCTTTTCTTCTCTCTCTCCTTCTCCATTTTCTTCTCTCACTCCTTCTCTCTCTCTCCTTCTCCATTTTCTTCTCTCTCTCCTTCTCTCTCTCTCCTTCTCCATTTTCTTCTCTCTCTCCTTCTCTCCTTCTCCATTTTCTTCTCTCTCTCCTTCTCCATTTTCTTCTCTCTCTCCTTCTCTCTCTCTCCTTCTCCATTTTCTTCTCTCTCTCCTTCTCTCCTTCTCCATTTTCTTCTCTCTCTCCTTCTCTCCTTCTCCATTTTCTTCTCTCTCTCCTTCTCCATTTTCTTCTCTATCTCTCTCTATATATTCTTCTTAGCTCCCTCCTTTTCTCTCGGTCTCTACCTCCCCCCCCCCCCCCTTTTCGATCTCTCTTATTACTATTTCGGTCTCTGTCTCACTATTTAAGCCATGTATTGAAATGCTTTCCCATGTTAGCTTGAAATGACTTGAAAAGGTAAAAAAAAAAAGTAAAGTTTCCCCTTTCAGTTATTGTGGTCTATAGGGCAGATAATGTAAAGATCATCTGATTCTCTGGTCCACGGTTAACGAGGGTGTCATGTGTGCAGCACAACGACCAACCGCCTTTACTTTTCCCCAACTAACGTCAGGACTCAGAGGCGCCCTAGGATTCTGAAATGTGAAAAATCCCAGTCTTCACCAGGATTCGAACGCCGGACCCCGGTTTGGTAGTCAAGCGCTTTACCGCTCAGCCACTGCGCCTCCGACTTCAATAGTACCAACTCACTATTTCTCTCTTTGATTTTCTCCCCATCTTTTCTTTCCCCTTTCTTTTATCTCTTTCTTTTTCTCTAATTCTTCCTCTCTCTTTTTTACCTCCTTCTCTCTCTCTCTCTCTCTGTTACTCCGCTACTCTTCTTGCACCCTGCATTATTCTCCCCACAAAGATGTTTGACTTAAATTGAAACGATCCACTTTATAACGCCCCTTCTAATGTACAAATAATTTTGGCTAGTCTTCGCCCTCACCCAAAAAAAAAAGAAAAATATAAACAACAAAATAGTTTAAGTCATAAGTAAAATCTGTGAATATTCTTCTATTTCGCAATTTAATATTGATACATTTAATAGGCCCTATTTTACTATTTGTTAGAAATCACATAAACCGTAATAAGTGGAAACAAATATTAGGTGTTTTCCATGAAAGAAAAATGAAAAAAACTATTTTGTTTAGTAATTTATTTTAGGTCATCCACAATGGCAAATTACGCACAATAGTATTAATGATATAAATTTTGTAGCAACTATATTATACTCACGTATTCATAAAGCTGTTTCCTTGTTAAAAACATTAAAATATTATTTTTAAAAATTCAAAAGTGTAGCAGGCTGGATGGTAGTATATAGAGCTACTATATATAGACTGCGGCCTTTGTGGAACTAATGTACCTTAATTCTGTTGTTTAATTGAAAGATTACGATTTTTGTTCATTTGAGGCCTTCAGACAGCGTTTATATTAAAACAGTTTATAAGAGAGTACTTAAATGGTGAAAGGAATGTGTATTGGAAAACTTAATGCAAACCCGTTTGGAAGTTTCAGAGATCTCCCATCATATAAGTCATTACATGAATCATTCTTTTGTACTTCTGCAGTAATATAATAGCTGTAAACAAATGTTATATTTGTACTATAAAAGTAGTTATTTTAATACAATATTTAAAATTATTATTAATTATTTTGTACTATTTCAGATACAAACAAATGACATTTGGGAAAATATTGCACTTTTAATTCCCCAAGCAGGACAATTAGAAAATGGTGCAGATGATGGAAACTTTGAAATTCTGAAGAATATTAAAAGAGATTTCTTGGAAGGCTTTGCGGATATTGCTAAAACAATAGGAACAATCGTAAAAATCTTTTAGAGAAAAAATGTAGAAGACATGGAAACACCATTGGGAAATCAATGAAAGAGAATTCTGGGAAGGGCTTGCATATTTCCCTAATAAAATAAGAAACTTCGTAAAAAACATAAAAAACAGAAATGCTGGCGACATGGCAACTACAATGGTAAACAATAAAAGATTTTTCATCAATGATCTTGCAGAGGCTGCTACTAAAATAGCAGCAATTGTAAAATCCTTTCAGAATAGAGATTTCGTAAACATGGAGAATCCATTGGATATCAATAAAATATTTTTGATCAATGATCTTGCAGAGGCTGCTACTAAAATAGCAGCAATTGTATAATCCTTTCAGAATAAAGATGTCAGAAACATGGAGAATCGAATGCATATCAATAATAGAAATTTCTAAGAAGTGGTTGCAAACGTTTCCTAACGATTACCAATAACTTTAAAGGCAAAACAAAAACGTTTATGAGATGAAGCATATAAAAGCAACACTTGAACTATGACAACTGAAGGGTGACAGAGCTGCTTTAAATATGATTTTAGTTAATATACCTCAATTATTCTATACCGATGAGGTAGAAAATCAATTAAAATTAAAATATTTATTCAATTGAATTTTAATGTATGTATTATATCTGGCCAAAATATTTAAAGATTAATAAAGAATTTAAATATTTTTACTGTGTAGCTTTTTTTATTTCCTACTTTTTACTTACAATTTTGTCATCCTCAAAACCCCAAGTTAAAAACTCAATGCTATAAGTAAAGTTTATAACCCTAAGTCAAAAACTCAATGCTATAAGTGAAGTTTAAAACCCAAAGTCAAAAACTCAATGCTATAAGTGAAGTTTAAAACCCCAAATCAAAAACTCAATGCTATAAGTGAAGTTTAAAACCCAAAGTCAAAAACTCAATGCTATAAGTGAAGTTTAAAACCCCAAGTCAAAAACTCAATGCTATAAGTTAAGGTTAAAACCCCAAGTCAAAAACTCAATGCTATAAGTGAAGTTTAAAACCCCAAGTCAAAAACTCAATGCTATAAGTGAAGTTTAAAACCCCAAGTCAAAAACTCAATGCTATAAGTGAAGTTTAAAACCCCAAGTCAAAAACTCAATGCTATAAGTTAAGGTTAAAACCCCAAGTCAAAAACTTAATGCTATAAGTGAAGTTTAAAACCCCAAGTCAAAAACTCAATGCTATAAGTGAAGTTTAAAACCCCAAGTAAAAAACTCAATGCTATAAGTGAAGTTTAAAACCCCAAGTCAAAAACTCAATGCTATAAGCGAAGTTTAAAACCCCAAGTCAAAAACTCAATGCTATAAGTGAAGTTTAAAACCTCAAGTCAAAAACTCAATGCTATAAGTGAAGTTTAAAACCCCAAGTCAAAAACTCAATGCTATAAGTGAAGTTTAAAACCACAGGTAAACATATTTAAATTAGTTAAGTAGTTAGAATGTATGGCAGGGTCAATGAAGAATTAGCTTACTTAGTGATGTCCCAAGAAAAGACTTACTTAGCAATGGTGTACAACCCAATGGTGAAAAAAATGCATTTTATAACCATGAGGGCTTTAAAATAGACATCAGTATTGGAAGTAATTTAAGGATAAGTATCAGAAATTTAAAATACCTCGTCGCTATTGTTTCAGATAAAGAAATAAAACTTGAACTACTGGCCAGAAGGGCACAGTCGAAGGAGCAAAAATCAAAACAATCAAACAAGGCAAAAACGTAGCCATCGGAACTAAAATGAAACTGATGCGTTCCTTCGCCATAGCCCCATTATGGTATGCTTGTCAATCTTGGACGCTTATTTCATAATATAGAAAAGAAAAACGTAAAAGTGGACTAAGGATGCTATAGATTCACTATAGAAGAATCATAGGTATCACATACAAAGACCGCACCACAACGAAGAGGTTAAACAGGATCACAGTGAATCACTGTCAAAAAAAAAAAAAAAAAAAGCAAACTAAATCTTTATGGTATTATCACAAGATCCTCGGGGCCAGCAAAGACCTACCTTTAAGTAACAGTCCCAGGAAAAAGAAGAAGAGGCAGACAGAGAAAGCGATGGGAAAACATTACAAAAGAATGAGATTGAATTAAAGGCAAAAGACAGAGATAAATGAAAATAGATGGTCGAGATTTGAGATTTGTGAAGGTAAAGGCGAAGCAAAGTGTGTAATTTAGCGATTCTAAACAATATATATCAGAAAGTAACTTGCTTATAAAAATAGACATATTTTTCGTTATAACTGGTCAGCTACACCAATATATTCCTGATAGGGTGATGGTCCATTGCATCAGTGGATAAAAGATTTCCTGATAGAATGAGAAAAAACTGCTCCACGCTACTTTATCTGATTTACATAAGTGACCTACAAAATGACATTAGTACAGGAACAAAAGCCAGATTATCTGCAGACGATTGCTTTATATATAGTGTAGTAAAAAACAATACAACTCTAATGGGTACCTGACTTAAGTTGGGGAAAGTAAAGGTTGGTCGTTGTGCTGGCCACATAACAACCTGCTTGTTAACCGTTGGCCATAGAAACAGATGATCTTAAAATCATCTGCCCCATAGATTGCAAGATCTGAAAGAGAAACTTTACTTTTTTACAACTGTATTTATAGTAAACCAAGTACACTGCCTAACAAGAATTATATAAAAATAATTTTAAAAAAAGTGTTCTTGTATCCAGTGGCGTCACTAAGGTGGGTGACACCCAGTGCGGTCAAAAAAATTGATGTTTTTTGTCTGTTGCGTATTAATACACATAATTTATAATTAACTACATTAATTGATTGTTAACTAATACTGACAATTAATCTATAGTTCGATTTTGCAACAATGCAACCGTAAGTAAATTACTATGTTTTTTTTCTTTTCTGGATTTCAAACTTGAAAACATATCAATCACTTACAATCAATGTCTTTAACGATTTCATTTTTAATAAATGTGCCAGTAGTGAAAGTGTCGAACGAGTTACGCTTTTGGTAAAGAAAAAGTTGATTTAGACACCATTTTGTCTATAGTTTAAAGGCAGGTCTACTCTTAGGTATCTTTGGCCTTCTAGTACACCTTCCCCGCCACAAAAAAAAAAGCTGCACCCCTAAAGGCTATAATTTTAGAACGAAAAAGTTTTTTCTTTTGTACCAAAAATTTTAGGCAAGTAGCATTTTCTAAAAAGAATGTTGACGATATCGATTAAGTGAATGTAATACAATAGTATTAAACAGCTTTTCTGTTAGTTCTGTACACCTTTATAGCTCCATACACCGAAGCTGCATTTTTTAATATCCATGAGATTGATATATCATAAATTCAAGCAAGCCCGCCTTTCTAGATATTTTAACTAATGTAACTAAGTAAATCTCACCAGCTTTTTTTCTCCCTTGAAATCTTATAAGTTATGAATCTGATCAGTGTGCACTATGTCAGGTGTGCTGTCAAACAAAATACAAAGGTGCTTACAGTCATTTTAACTCGTATAAATATATCTTTTACGTGATTTTCTAAAACATTGATATACATTTCACCAAACCACAATGGCAAAGAACATTTGCGCTAGCTTGCGAGGGAAATTTCACCAAAACGATTATCTTATAAAATACAGACGTTACTTCTAAATTAAGAAGATGATTACGTCCTACGCATCATGCATTTAGTCATGCATATTAACCAATGACCTAAACTCAGGCAACACTTTCCTTGCTGTAATAAGGGGGGTATTTGTCACATCACTGTTTGTGACATGAACTAGTTGGGAAGCACGGATTATTTGTTTTTATAGTGTTTCACGTGAAAGTGAAACCTAATGGGGAATTATGGGTTAAAATTCTCGTCATGGGAGTTGATCACATGGTTAGAAATCAGTAGTCACCATGAACATAGAAAGGTATGGACGTATCATTATGCACTTGATAAATTCTGTTGGATTTTGTCATTAATTACTGTGAAGTATTACATGCAATTTCTTGATTTCTTGGTGGCTGGAAGTGGCAATATATTATATATTTCATGGTGTATTAAATTAATGTTTGATCTGCTAGAAAGACTTTGATCGGTGAATTTTAACATATATGTTGTGTTGTACTAAAGTAGAATAGACATACACGACAACAAGTAGTACAACAGTTCAAGTGAAGGAAAGCATCTTTAATTGATGTATAGTAGACACTTTAAGAATCGTAATCAAATGTCACATAATAGGAAGTGACAGTATTATTTTTAGAAATATTTTTTAAAGATATTTTTCTTGTTATGCGCTTGCGTATGTGCATATAATATGTACTTGTTTTTAAAAGAATTTTATGTTAGCAATCAGTGAAAGTAGGTAGACTCTAGTATTGTTCCTAAGGACGCATACTTCAATTTTTCTCTTTTCATTTTTAAATTTATTTTTTTCCTTTCTTACCTTGCAGTTGACATAAGCGAAACAAAGTTTGATAATAACTTAAAACAATAGCAAAGTTGTTTTTTCTGTGTAGATCTAAAAAAAAAACTAGAAACAAAAAGTGTTAAAAACTCGAATTTTTGACAGACCCTACTAATTTAATAGTTATTATCATTAGACTGTAGCTGCTAAACGTAAACATTTCGAGTTCCATATTCAAGGGCATTTTTTTTTCTGATCTATACGTAACATCAAAAGCGGACAGACAGACTGCACAAAAGTAGTGAAAGCATTTTTTTTTTAAAGACAAGATTTCTTTGTTAATATGAACATGATGAGGGACACAAAATATTAGTCATTTATTAAAATTCTATCGTCTAAATTAAAAAAAAATAATTAAAAAACATTTTTAGTGAATACGTTGTTGTTATTGTTTTTTAAATAACATTTTAACGTAAAAGGATTTCATTAAATATCGTCAGGACATTAAAGTTAGAAGGACTCATCGTCAGGACATTAAAGTTAGAAGGACTCATCGTCAGGACATTAATGTTAGAAGGACTGATGGACGCCTAAAAATTCCCGTACTAAGATTTAAACCCGAGACTCCTCGTTTTCAAAGCCAAGCGATTTAATATACTACTCTTCTACCACGCCCCATGGTTATCCAACCTAAATGAAAATCTCAAATCTTAAACAAATGTAAAGGTTTGTAAAATTTGAATAATAATATTTTTTTGAAATGTGTAATTTAAAAAAACAACAACAAATAACATATAATTGTATCTGTATTCTAAAATTTAACGTCAACATTTCAATGTTCGATATTTCCATTTGAAAAAAAAGCTGTGATTTATATAGTAAAATTTTATTAAGTCTTTAAATAAACCTAATTAACAATGCATTATTGGAGGTAGGTTATTTAACATTCACAGTTAATACAATGCATTGTTTGTACTTTGTATTTATAAACCTGTATTTTTAGGTCTGTATCTTCACTGCCAGCTGATTTTGTAAGTGATGTTACTACATTCCTCTTTTATATTATACATAGCAGAATCTCTTGTGAAAGCCATATGCTATTCCGCATTGCGAACATCTCTTCCGGCAGCAGTGGCGACTTGTCCAGCTATCGTTGCCCATTTTCCAACATCTTGCCAGAAATCTCTTTTATTGATTGCCAGTGGAATGTCAAGGCCTCGAATATCTCTTCCGGCAGCAGTGGCGACTTGTCCAGCTATCGTTGCCCATTTTCCAACATCTTGCCAGAAATCTCTTTTATTGATTGCCAGTGGAATGTCAAGGCCTCGAACATCTCTTCCGGCAGCAGTGGCGACTTGTCCAGCTATCGTTGCCCATTTTCCAACATCTTGCCAGAAATCTCTTTTATTAATTGCCAGTGGAATGTCAAGGCCTCGAGCATCTCTTCCGGCAGCAGTGGCGACTTGTCCAGCTATCGTTGCCCATTTTCCAACATCTTGCCAGAAATCTCTTTTATTGATTGCCAGTGGAATGTCAAGGCCTCGAACATCTCTTCCGGCAGCAGTGGCGACTTGTCCAGCTATCGTTGCCCATTTTCCAACATCTTGCCAGAAATCTCTTTTATTGATAGCCAGTGGAATGTCAAGGCCTCGAACATCTCTTCCGGCAGCAGTGGCGGCTTGTGCTACTATGGGAGCCCATTTTGCAACATCTTGCCAGAAATCCCTTTTCTGAGACTGAAATTTAAAAAAAATCAATAAATTGTCAATGTGCTACTTAAGTATATATTAGAAAAAACAAAATTAAGTCATACGTATCTGATACGTATAAGCCATTTATTTCTTAATGTGATACTATTGTTTACACAATAAATAAATCTGTACCCTTAAGCTGTCAGAAGATAAGTTATTGCCTTAATAATTAAAATTTGTTCAAATTATTAATACCTTTATTATATATATATATATATATATATATATATATATTAAACATATGTCTAGATCTGGGTTCTATTTAGCCTTATTTAGACTGTCAAGTGTAGGCCCCTATTATAAGGATATGTATGTCAAAATTGCGCGCTATAAAAGTAATTCGGTATTTTTTAATCAAAATTCTTTTTTTTTTTAAAACGCACTTTGAACCAGTATTCTATTCAATGAGTTATTCAATGAGTTAGTTAATAAATGAAAAATATATTTTATAATAATAATGATCCATTGACACTTTTACCATCGTGACATTAGATGCAATTATTTTTTTTACCAATGCGCGAATCTATGAATGCAGCTTCATCTATTAATGAAGAAGTCTGTGACCTTTTTAAAAGACTTACCTCTCCTGAAGTTTTTCATTTAAAAGTGGTGTAATTTTTTTTGAAAAATCTGTTTAAATATATAATTTAAAAAATTAGATGGTTCACTTTCGGAAAAGAAAAAAGTAGCCGTTGCATCAGAACTTTGAATGATCTAATATATCATGATGTCCGATTTTCATTTTCTCTTCTAGTTTCTGAGATCTAAACAAGACGGACGGACAGACAGACAGGTCACACAAAACTAATAGCGTCTTTTCCCCTTTCGGGGGGCAATATAAATCATTAAAAGTTTTAAAGTAACAAAATTTTTTATTTTTACAATTATTTTTGGGTGTGAAATTATGTCTCGGAAAATGCGGTACTTGAAGCAAGCTAGTCCTAAAAAAAAACAACACATATCCTGGGTAAAAGACTCGTCAAATAAAGTACTGTAAATGTGTAGTTTCAGGCGCTTGTTTCAGGACTTTTCTTTCTGTAAAAACTCTATCGGGTTTTATCCCAACTACCCGTATTTTTGTGCAGAATTTTTTTCTCTATCAGGCACACTTAAAATTATAGCCTAATAATGTCAGTTTAATTCAAAAAGAGAACTGAAAAAGGCAAAAGATATATAAGGAAAAAGGTACTTCCGGCCCAATTTATCATTGTAGTTTTAAACCAAAAATCGAAACGCATAAGCGCAACAAAGCCCATTGAGAATTTTGTTTACATCATTGTTTACCTCACTAGGAGCAGCGTCTACATCACTAGGAGCGGTATCGACCTCATCAGACTGACCCATCACACACAACAAACCCAGCAGGAAAACGTAACCAATTTTGAATAACATGATGAGTAGATAATGTTAATCTGAGATTATACAAGAAAATACAAAAAATACCTTTAAATAATTTAATTTGTAATGATCTAGATTAAAAATAATACAAATCTGTAAGATTAGAAATATTTTTATCAATTGTTTTTGTATAGCACAGCTACATGATATTGGCATTCCAGGAAGAAAAAAAAAGGGGGGGGAGGGTTAGAAACATAATTAGTATTGGCGTTTAATAGCAACCACTAAGACAAACAAAACGTCCTTACTCCATACCAATATGACTTTCGGAAATTTAGATCGTGCGAAACACAACTAATAGGACTAATTGATGATTTTTCGAATGGTTTAGATAATAGTGAACAAATAGATGCTATCTTACTAGATTTTTGTAAGGCTTTTGACAAAGTTCACCACCATAGTTTGCTTAAAAAATTAAAATATTTTAGCATTGATGGTCATTTGCATCAGTGGATTAAAGATTTTCTGATAGGGAGAGAACAAACTGTAATAATAAATGCCTCTAAATCAACACCAATAACAGTAAACTCAGGTGTACCTTAAGGAGCAGTCTTAGGTCCACTACTATTTTAATTTACATAAATGATTTACCAAATTGCATTACTTCAGGAACAAAAGTCAGATTATTCGCAGATGATTGCATAATATATATAGAACAATAAAAACATCACAAGATACAGAAATTTTACAAAGAGAATTAGATAAATTACAGAAATGGGAATCAAATTGGAGCATGTCTTTCCACCCAGAAAAATGTCAGTTATTAAGAGTAACAAAAAAAACTAAAACTAATTCAACTTATTTTTTTCATGGTAAACCAGTAACACAGACTAAAAACGCAAAATACCTAGGTGTTATAATAAATGAAAAACTGTCATGGAATCCACATATTGATGAAACTATAAAAAAAATCAAACAAAGCATTAGGATTTATTAAAAGAAATTTCTATAAATCAAATAAGAACATAAAACTAAAATGTTATTTAACTTTGGTTAGGCCAATAATAGAATATGCATCCTCTGTTTGGGACCCCTCAACTCAAGAAAACATAAAGAAACTGGAACAGACACAAAATAGAACAGTGAGATTCAAACAAACGAATATTCACATTTGACTAGAGTAACACCATTAGTAAAATCACTAAATTTAGAAAGCCTTCAGGACGGAAGACTCAAAAGTAAAGTAGCAATTCTACATAAAACACTGAACCATAATCTTCAAATACAAAAACAAAATTTAATAAAATACTCAGAAAGACACAAAGATAAAAGAACATGTCTCATCCCATATGGTACAAATTTGTACAAATACTCCTTCTTCCCTAGTGCTATTAGAGCATGGAATGGGCTGCCTGATCCTGTCTTGTCTTAAAGTCTACAAGTCCTTTTCTTCTTCTTAAAACTGTCAGGTAGAGTTGAGCCTTCGGCTCTTGGAACTCTAGGCCAGCAAAAGTGAACAAGAGCTCTCTCTCATCGGCCTGAATGAGAACAGTGTACACTGTTCTGTCTAGCGGGTGGGTCAGACTCGTGGCTAGAGGCCGCGTACACTAAGACCCCCGCCATTTTCCTTTTCTTTACCAGGCTAACCGTGCGGGACACACCATTTACGTAACGGCCCTTTGAGGAACAGTGCCTGGATTGTGACAAGGTTGTGGGAGCTTTTTTACAACTCCGCGCAGTGCAATGAGGATGCTCTCGCACCCCCTTTGGCACCTCCACGGGAGTCTTGTTTTGCTACTCTTTAGCCTAATAGTTTCCTCTTACGATCGTTTCCACCCGGGCGCCACTATGAGGCAGGGTAGCATGCCCGGGCAAGTCCTTTTCTACCTAAACATTAGTACAGCCAACCGCCACTCCTTCCAGTGTCGCTCCAAGTCCTCACTACAGTTCATTGGTAGCCCGAAGAACGGCTCTTAGTCCTTGACAGCTCAGACTACCATAACCTGCAGATCACTTCGGCTAGATTTAAAACAGCCTTTCCGCTCGAATCAATATGTCGTCTATTCCTCGCGTTGAAGTGTTGCGCATCATCAGTGTCGGCGCGGGAGCAGGGTTATAACAATAATCTCTTAGCTTCCCCAATTATTAAGGCGTTCGAGTTTCTAATTTCAAGCAATAAGTTTTTTTTTTAATTCGGCAAACTAAGTAAATGCCATCTTTTTAAAAGCTTACTGCTAAATAGTTATCCCTATTTACAGATGATATAAATTATAGATAGCTATCATAAGCGATCTTACCTTATAGTCCTAAGCTTCCTGATACATTATCACTGTAATCTTCTACAATATATACTGTACAGTAGAACAGTGATTGCGTTGAAAACAATCTGACTATCCTGCTTTTTACACTGTCAACAAAATGAAATTTCTCGCTCAACAGATTGTTGAATAATTTAATAGCGTCACGGATATGACTTCATCAGTCAAACACAAATGCGCATTCTCTTTAAAAGAGTCGAGTCCCATTTTACCTTTGAATTTGGAAGCACAAGTTTTAAAACTATAATACGTATACTATATAATATAATGCTTACTATATTTTTTTATATTAAAATATATTTAATATTAAAAAGTAATATTTGCACCTAGACGATGCAAGCTCTAAAATATCCTAAATTAGTATTTGTTAACATTTTTCTTAGTATTTTTAACGAAATGGACAGGCGGACTGACATACAAACCACACAAAACTAATAATGTCTCTACACCATTCTAATGGAGTTAAAAAATACAACGATAGGCTTTAAGATAAATTTAAGTGGATCCTATTTGTTTTCCCTTTTTAAAACAACAACTAAAAGAAAAGAATAAGACTAACATATCTATATTTAACATTTAGTTAAATATCTTCGGGGCTCGCAAAGACCTTCCTTCAGGGAACAGTACCAGAAAAAAAAAGAAGAGGCAGACAGAGAAAGCGATGGGAGGACAACATAAAAGTATGGAAGGACCTGCCATTGAAAGAGGTTCTAAGGCAAAAGATAGAGGGATTAAGAAAGACGGTCTTGCATGGTGCCCCAACAGTCCGACAGACTAAGGTTATGTAAAAAAAAATATAGTAAGCATTATATTATATAGTATACGTATTATAGTTTTAAAACTTGTGCTTCCAAATTCAAAGGTAAAATGGGACTCGACTCTTTTAAAGAGAATTTGTTATTTTACAATTGTATTACAAAGTTAAATAAATTCTGTCATACTAACTACTACACTTACACAAGAAAAATATTTACTTTTTTTTTCAAGAGAAAAAATTCTATTTATTATACATATAAGTGTGAACATAATGTAAAACGACAATTAAAAAGTAGTTTTTCATATTATTGCGTGGACTGCAGGCATATGCGTACACAATGTACAACTCCTAACTAAAGGATTTTTTTTCTTGAGACATTTAATAAGAGATTGACCCTTTACAAAACAATTTGACCAATTAGATAATCATTATAATACATCAGTTAGGCCAGGTTCATTTTTAACTTCACATTCACTTTCACCTATCCCTTGTCTGCTGGAGCGTAGGTGCACCACACAAGATCAGTCAACTTTCTTTCTCCATTCTTCTCTGTCATTTGCCTATGGTAGAATTTCTTTCTGAAAATATTGAAACATGCCTTTTTACCTGCCTGGGTGGACCACTTAGGGGGCCTATTTTGAGTTTGTGTTTCCACACAAACTGTCTGTGAAACCTTGTTTTTTTTCGTTTTCGCGTAACAAACAAAGGAATAGGTCGATTATTATATGCCAAGAAAGAACGGTGACAGTGGCAGTGACAGTACCATTTGCAGTATAAGTGGTATTAACAGTGGTAGTAGGAGTGTCAATAACAGTGACAATTACAGTGACAATAACAAACAGAGTAACAGTGACAGGAACAATGACAATAACAAACAGAGAAACAAAGACGGTAACAATGACAGTAACAGTGACAGTAACAGTGACAGTAACAGTGACAGTAACAGTGACAGTAACAGTGACAGCGACAGTAACAGCGACAGTAACAGTGACCTTGACAGTAACAGTGAAATTAACAGTGACAGGTACCGTGACAGTAACAGTAAAAGTGACAGTACCAGTGACAGTACCAGTGACAGCGACAGTAACAGCGACAGTAACAGTAACATTGACAGTAACATCGACAGTAACAGTGATGCACCAGTGACAGTACCATTGACAGTACCAGTGACAGTGACAAACAGAGTAACAAAGACAGTAACAGTGACAGTAACAGTGACAATAACAAACAGAGTAACAAAGACAGTAACAGTGACAGTAACAGTGACAATAACAAACAGAGTAACAAAGACGGTAACAGTTACAGTAACAGTTACAGTTACAAACAGAGTATCAAAGACAGTAACAGTGGCAGTAACACTGACAGTAACAGTGACAGTGACAGTGACATTAACAGTGACAGTAAAAGTGATAGTAACAGTGACAGTAACAAAAAGAGTAACAAAGACAGTAACAGTGACAGTAACAGTGACATTAACAGTGACAGTAAAAGTGATAGTAACAGTGACAGTAAAAATGTCAAAAATAGTAGTAGTAATAGTGTCAATGACATTACTTTATGAATACTACGAACCATTTAGTACTGTTCGGATGCCACCAAGTGTCAAGGTTGAACTAAATGCCACTGTTACGAGACACCTTGTCATTAAATCGTGGCATTATTATAATTACGGCCAAACATTGTTTTCACTGAGTGAACTTCAACACCTGCTATATACTTCACAATAGTAGGTCACTGTGACAACCCGTCCAGAAACTGTTACTCTCGCCCACAATATACCATTTTTAAAATCTCTTTCACCCTACTTTTGGGTGACAAAAAAAAGCTTTCAAGAATTGAACTCCCATAATTGAACTCACTACCAGATGCACCAATCTGTTGACCAAACATCATTACAATAAAAATAGCTTTGCCTAGACACGCTGTCATTTAGCAAAAGGAGATGCAGAGCTCTGTGGTGTAGACCTAACGATAAATCTAACACCGATGGCGAAATAACTCACAAAACGAACATCATTGTTATCCCTCGCCTTACCATATTGTATAGCACGCCACATCGCAGGTAAACACATTTGTGTGTGTAGTATTAGTCGCGTTTTCTCTAGTTCTCATTATTTTGATTTATATAAAATCTAATACAAAATTATTATGCACACCACGCAGTGGCGTAGCTAGGTTGTTTGATGCCCAGTGCGGAATCTCCTCATGATGCCCCCCCCCCCCACCTCAGATATAAAACAGCGAAATACGTTATTATACGTTAACAAAATATACTATAAATAATTATTACTTGCTTTTTTGGCCGCAAAACTATCAATAATTTTATCGAAATCTATATTTTCCACCAATTGCCAAATTAGTGAAACACATTTTTTTTTCATCGTTGGTTTTTCAACGTTGATCGCTATTAATTCTTGATCAACATAATTAAGTCTGCAAAAATTCGCACGCATATAGCCACACTTACCGCAATAATAAGAAATATATTTTAAAAATCTGATAATGCTACCCGAAGACAATCTTGGACATGATTCTTTTTCTCTCAAAACAGAATCTGGCATTCAATGGGCATCATGAATATTTAGAATATTTAGAACTGAATCATCTAGTGAATCATCTAGTGGCATTCTAGCTGATATATTTTTTTTTAATTCAAGATTTCAAACAGGTTCTTGTTTGAGAAGTTCAAATGCTTCTGAAGAAACTGCGACAAACTGTTGAATCCTCTTTCGCTCCAGATAACATTTGTTTTTGTCAAAGTTGCAATGAGCACTATCGAGATTGATTTCAATCTGAGCATTCAATGGTTGGGATAGCGACAAAATTTATATTCACCAACCACATCATGATCATATTGGGTGATTATTTCTTAAACTATCACATCCAAGGAAGAATAAATCTCAATCCGTAGCTCGTTCTTATGTGTTTATACAGAATCTTCATCTTTTTTGCTTGGCTTTCTTTTATTGTGGCCAATACGTCCTTCATGTTCTGCACAACTCCTCAGATCAGAGCACATAGTTTCACTGAGGTTAATAATGGCTTCTACGTTGCCCTTCTGACTAGTAATTGATGTTTTTGTTTTCCATTAAAGTGCGCAGTATCAAACTGATGATCCTTGTTTCTGGAGGTAGACTTACCCATTTTTTTATTTCAGTTAGTTCAGGGGCCCAGCATCCAAAAAAAAAAAAAAAGTAAGAATTGAAGACTGCATAGCAGCTAACAATCCGCCTACTTAAGAACTTTTGTCTATACAATTCTTCTTCGACTCGTTCGTGATGCCCATTTAGGGCCAGAGAGAACAATTTCTCCATCTGAGCGAGCATTATGAGCGCCAGCCAGACCTATCAATCTGGTTTACATTACAGTATTACAATGAACTAGTAATTGATGGGTAGAAAGAAACCCGCTAAAATAAAGAAAATTTGTAATTAATTTTTTACTGTCATTGTTCAGTGGTTATTAAAATTTACTTTGCGCAGACTGGAGGCAATCCAGAATTTTTTATCACTAGCCGACAAAGGTCTAGCCGCAACAGAGTCGATATTAGGATACCTCTAAAACTCGCCTGATGGAATCGACACCGGCCGACAATGGTTATGCTTGCCCTGGATATGTGGCACAATATGTAGGTCACTGCTGGGGCTGCGTAGCAACAAGAAATATTGCATTCCTCATTAATCTTTGGACTCGAAGACAAGCCTTGTAATAATTATTATTATTATTATTATGATGAACATTTCAAATGAATTCTTTTTAAAATGACTGAAAAGAAAAAATTAGCACAATGAAATGAAAATAAACTAGGACAATTACCTAAGTCTAGAGTGGTGGACACAAGAAGAAGCGCTCGGCATCTGAACCGGGCTAGAATCCTAGTGAAGACTGGGATTTTTAATTTCGGGATCCTTGGGCGCCTGTGAGTCCACCCAGCTCTAATGGTTACCTGACATTAATTGGGCAAAAGTAAAGGCAGTTGGTCGTTGCGATGGCCACATGTTGCCCTCGTTAACCATGAACCACAGAAACAGAAGACCCCTATGTCATCAGCCCTTTAGGTCGCAAAGTCTGAATGGGGAACTTTACTAGATCTAGATAAAACCAATGTACTAAAGAAACAACATGTTCCATGTGCCCCAGAAGAAAGTGGGCTTGTGAAAGTGCGTTCCCTTGAGAAATATAAACAAATCTAGTAAATTTGATTCAAGCTGCTCTACAAGTTACGTTTAATTTAAGAATAAAACTTCGGAGACTAACAGAGCGGCAAAATAAATAAATGTTTAAATCAAATAAGTAGTTTACGTGCGTTCATGTATGTACAATGTGTGCAGTTTTTACTGAGATGTTGCGTTCAGTTTGATGCCCCTCATCACTTGATGCCCCGTGCGGCGCGCACCACCCGCACATGGCTAGCTACGCCACTGACACCACGTAATACTCGAATTCCATCATATCAGCTTAGTTTATGCTTGTCAAAACTCTGATATAAATATTTTAGCCACAAGCATTTACAATTTTTTATTGCAGATAATAGTACAAAATAATTATTAAAAAAAAACCGTACAATTATGCAAACGTAACACCAGAATACACAAAAGTAAAGAAGGAAATAAATTCTGACGATCTGAAACTAGATAAGTAAAGAGATACGAATCTAGAAGTGAAATTTCATGGTGCATTTCAGGTCTCTGAGAGTCATCGTGGTGGAGACGCCCTTGAAAGGAGATGGTTAACTTGAACTAATTATAAATACCCCACCCTTAGGTCTCTACAGCACCAATTACCTTGCTTGCTACCCTTGTCCATCTGCCACATGGGATAGCACGCCGTAGAGAAATATCAATAACGAATACAATGTAGCGCTATGTAGAAATACGAAGAAATCTGAGTGGGGCTCGGTCTACCCCCCCCCCCCCTCCAAGCAAGGGAAACAAAAATTTGGTTCAAATAGTCCTTGTCAAAATGCCGTCTCTATATTTCTGCCAATAGGGAGGTTGTGCAGAAGCATCTAGGGAGTAGACTACAGTCAGAGATGAAAACTATTGTCCTATCACATGCAGATGTTATAAAAACTGAGTTTTTTGAGGCAAATAGTTTAAAATAAGAGTACTCATGTAATATTATAATGAAGTAGATTTGAGATTTTCCTACCCAAGTTAACCACAGCAATACGATTCATTTTGAAGATATGGTGAACTTTTCGTTAACAATAAAATGCAGTGGGAGAGAAATAAAGAGAGAAAAGAGATAGAAAGAAGTGTGTTGGCCTTATAATGGAAACTGAATACAAACGTTAGAAAATGAAAATATGAAAATTCGAAGAGATTTTGAAAAGAGAAAGTAAATAATGTCAACGACGCCATATTGCTCTCAGGTCAACGACGCCATATTGCTCTCAGGTCAACGACGCCATATTGCTCTCAGGTCAACGACGCCATATTGCTCTCAGGTCAACGATGCCATGTTGCTCTCAGGTAAACGACGCCATGTTGCTCTCAGGTCAACGACGCCATATTGCTCTCAGGATAATAATAATTAGTTTTTTTTTAAATCAGATTTTAAAATTATTAAATATTTTAGCTTACTTTTCCAAAAATGCTTCCAATGCACATAATTTAATTTAGATTACTGTAACAATTAACGATTTGTATTTGATTCGATACAATATTTCCTATAGAATCATTGCTAATAACTTTTAGTTTCCTTAGCTTAGTTTAATGCTGAGACCATTCCCCACAGCTCTAGCATTCATGCCATATTCACTTTTTTTAAACCAACGTTTCAAATAATGTAAAGTTCTCCTTTCAGACCTGGGGATATATAATTTAATCAATGTAAAGGTCATCTGTTTCTATGGCTGACGGTTAACGGGGGTGTCATGTAGCCAGCAAAACGACCACTTGGATTGACGCAGGGGCGTCCTAATGATTCCTTAATAAAAACAATCACAGTCTTTACTGAGATTCGAACCCCTGGACCTCTCGTTTAAGAAACCAAGCGCTTTGCTACTCAACCCCTACGCCCCCGATGTATTATCATGTATTATTATTATTATTTATCAATTATTTTATCAAATAAAAAATTATTAATACATTCAACTGTACTTTAATATTTGAAATAAATTATTGAAAATGTTTCACATATAACTAGATGCAGAGAAAAAACATTTTACTCTACAAAAAAATAGTTTGCCTTTTTTTTTGAGTGTTAAGTAAACTATACATTAAACATTTTGCACAAACCTCTCTGAGACTTGGAATACACCATAATATTTCACTTAAGATCTTTGCAAAATAAATGTAGGCTCGAACATTTTTCTGTCCGCACCTAAAGTGGGCTGCCTGCGTGCAATGCACATTATACAATAGGTCTCTGTGGCTCTGAATAACTATACCCAATTAATTATGAGCTATTTTTCATGAATAAAAATATGGAAATGACAATATAATGCTTGTGACATAATGTGCAACAATTGTACAAAATGGCCTTCAGAGAAATAGTTGTTAGTCTAGTTTTTGTAAATGTTTGTAATTTATTCTTAAAACTTGGTTTTGCTATTTCCTAACTTCATAAAATCGAAGTGAATCTGAGTCGAAACATTAGATCTGTTCCAGACGTACAAGGGCTATACTTGTTTTTGAACCGATCCCGAACGAACATGATCCGAACTTTATAAAATTGATTTGATTTAGATGTCTGCAAAGAACCATTACCCCGCAGGCCAAAGTGAAACTAGTCAGTTACCTCCCTTAGACTACTTTTCCAACGTAAACTTCAATGTCAACTTCAATGGTACAACAAATATGGGCAAGGTATAACTAATAACGGTATTATTTTATCTTTAGCAATATTAATTCTAAAGCTTACTTTGTTGCGTTAAGCTGTTGGGCATTAAATTTTAAGCTGATTTTTTTGAACGCTTTCATCCCCTTCCCCCTTGGTGTCGCCCAACGACCCCAGACATACTCTTGAAATTAGTAGACCCTAATGCCACTAAGCAAAGTCGTTCATCTAACGACATTCAAATCCTAGCTTCAAGCCCCAGTGCTATTTTTGCATACACTGATGGGTCGGCATCAATAAATTCTGGAAGAGCAGGCTATGGAGCCTACATCGACTTTCTTGGCTCTTACACAGTCAAAATCTTTAGACCATGTGGTAGTGTTTGCAGTTTTGATGTGGAGACCATGGCAGTCTGTGAAGCCTTAAAACTCTCAACTCGGCGAGGGACATTTGAGGGCAACACAAATTGTTGTGGTCACTGACTCAAAATCTGTACTATAGGCTTTGCAAAGCCCCGGACCATGGCCCCCCAATATCAACACTGTCATCATGGCTTTACATAACATTAAACAACGCTATGGCACCCCTGTAATAATGCAGTGGGTACCGAGTCACATAGGTGTGACTGGCAACACAATTGCAGACTCTTTGGGCCACCAGGGAGGGCAAATTCAACCCACTGAACAGGCTGTAAGCTTTCATCAAGCCCTGGCTATAATACAAAAATACAGAAATGGAAAAGTGGTTTGAGTGCTGGGACAAGTCCCAAAAAGCCCGTGGAGTCTGGAAGTGCATGAGGCGCCCTGACCGCACTTCCCCGTGGTGGAGGCTGTCCAGACCTGAGCAAGCTATTATAGCACAGTGAAGGACAGGCTATGGCCAAATTTTGATTCACGGTTCCCCCGCTGCGGGGAAGAAGAGGAAACCGTGCCTCATATTCTGTTTGACTGCCCCAGACTTGCTGATCTCCGTCTCGACAGGTCTGGGAAACCCAAAATTCTTGACCTGTATGGCGACATTTATGCACTACGCAAGACAGCAGGGTTTCTGTCCAGGGCTTTTGCAAGAGAGGATTTGAGCCTCTCAAGCCCACACTCTAATGGAGTTTGATGATGATTATATATTTGCAGATAAAATTGTTAATATTTATAATATCTACTAATGATAACAAGAATAATATAAAGAAGTAAGGCAAGGTGGTCTTATCGTTTTCTTTAAAAAAAAAAAAAACAGACTTAATTACAAACTAGTTTACACGGGATAGTGTTGTTTATTTCAGAAACTTAATTTAGTCTTTATGTAATTCGTCCGTCTATAAGTAAAAGTAAAGTTTCCCCATCAGACCTTGCGATCTATGAGGCAGATGATTTTTAGGTCATGTTTCTTTGGCAGGGTGTCAAGTGGCCAGCACAAAGAGCAACCGCCTTTACTTTCCCCAACTAAAGCCAGAAACACATTAGAGTTGTGTGGACTCAGAGGTGCCATTAAAATCCCGAAATTCAAAATCCCAATCTTCACCGAGATTCGATGCCAGGACCCCAGGTTCATTTAATCACTAGTAAATATGTTCATTGTTAAATGTAATGCCAGAGTTCTCAGGCTAACATTGATGTCACTTATCCTAGCACACGAAAAGGTAAAGGATTATCATTGGGGGAGGTGGAAATTTGATAATCTCCCCTGGACCCCACTTGATGGGGGTCCCCATATGAGAGTTATTTTACAATAAAAATTAATAAAATAAAAATAATATTACACAAAATGCAGGGGCCCCCAAAGAGGTCAAGCCCACCGGGCCAATGTAATAATTAAGCTGGAGATACGCATGTAAAATCACGGTATCACAGGCACAATAGTAACCTGATTTCAATTTGTGATTTTGTGAATACAGAACGTAAGTGGTGAACACGAGGTAGGTATAACAGGAAGTTAAGTCGAATGAATGATCGAGAGTCTAGTCAGCAGTTGTAGCAAGAACAGGTGGTGAAATGACTTGTTAGCAAGTTTCTAGTCAGTAGTTAAATTCAGTTTGTTTTCTGATCAGTTGAAAGTCTTGTAACAAATAAGTTAGTCTGTAATGTTTGGATAGAATAAGTTTTATGAAGTCAAGCAGTGGACTTAGTGATATGGCCAGGTTAAGTGTGAAGTTAGAAAGTTAGCAAAGTATAGTCTTTTTACCTGCCTGGGTGGACCACTTCGTGGACCGATTTTGAGTTTTTGTTTTTGTAACCTTGTTTTGTAAACATTTTGATTTACGCATATGGATAGAGTATCACTATATTTGTATTACATATTTATCTTTCACATTTTACATCTGTAGTCACATTGTGTCTAAATCGAAAAATATATTTAGCAATATTTAGCAATGACATCTCATATTAGCTGGGGTTCTATGTTGACAAATCATGCATTTTTGTGCTACAAACACCAAACCTGGCACAGATGTTCAGTTTTTTATGCTGAATAAAATGTGATATAGGGCCAACGCAAAATTTTAATCAGTTTCTACTTATAGTAACATTTATAGTAACATTAAAAATAGCCGCTTAAAGAAATTCATGTAAAGTGACAAACTGATAATTTTTAAGCTGCAAACACCACACCTGGCACACATGTTCAATTTATAATGCAAAACAAAATGTGATACAGAAAATGCACAAGTTTGTTAATTTTTTATTTTTAGTAACATAAAAATGGCCACAAAGGTAAATTTTGAGTATGATGATAAATTGACCCTACATTTTTTAATCTGGTTCAATTAGTTCAATTAGTGTTAAATGCTTGAACTGGATGTTGTACTGAAAAGTCGGCTCCACAGACACAGCTGCATAAAGCAGTGCATTTTAATCCGGCCTTGTTGCACTTACAACGCTTGGATCTGCATTCGTTTTTACAAGCACTTTTCAACAGTTCACGACAAGTCAAAGATGCTTGTGGAAAAACAGTCCAAAAAGGCTGCCATTGTCTGTCCATAAACTGCCAACCCCAGTCACTTGGATCTGGAAGCACTGGTTGTCGTTCATGTGCCTGGCTCCAAATATGGCCTCCTTGGTAAATTGCCCGTTTGCAGTGCTGAAACAAGGCCTCACTCGTTGGAGGAATGTTTTCAATTTGGCGGCCAGTCTTTGTAAACATGTATTTCCTGGCACTATTGACATCATGGCAGTTGCTACCTCTGTCATACAAAAGCGTCACAAAACGCTGTTAGTTCAAATGGAGCACAACACAGTTTTTAAAATGTGGCTGTAACATATAGCTTAGGGCCTTTTCAAGTCTATATACAGCACTATACACGCGAATAATTTCGTAGCATGTTTATCTTCTATATTGGATTTGCAAGTGTTGTAATGCAATTTTAGTGGCTGTCATATTATTATTGCCTTGCCTCTGACTTAAAAAATAATATATTTTGTAGATCAACATGTCTAACAAAATTAACAACAGTATGAATGGCAATATAAAATCTTACACAAAAATATTTTTATTCACAGAAAATATATATAAAATATCCTCTGATAAATGTTAAGTTAGTAGCTAATTAGTAATTCAAATGACCGAAGCTGCAATAGCTAGTAGTTACAATATATCTGTGCTTTAATATAAAAGATGTATAAGTTTCAAACAGCTACCATAATAATGAGATATTGCATTAGGCTTTATGAACTGATTGAAATAGTTCTTAATAACATAGAAGAGAACAGAACCGAACCTGAACCCAAACTTTAGATCTGACCAAACCGAACCACTACTATATTTGTTTTCGAACCGAACCGATCCCTAACATTAATCATTACCCAAACTTAATAAGATTGGCTAGAGTCCGACCTCTGATAAGAACCATCACCTCGCAGGCAAACTGTAATTTATCTAGTTCTTTCCCTTACATTAATTTCCAATGTTAACTTCACTGTGCCATTTTACACGAACTCGCTATAACACTAAAACTAAAAACAAGATTTACACTATTAGCTTTTTTTTTTTTTTCATTTCTAAAATATTAACTCTTCAGCTTTCTTCGTCGTGTTAGAAAGTTAATTTTTTAAATGTCAAATGGATGTGTGACTGAGAGACCAAAACCGCTTGGCTAACGGATAGGGTACATAACAAGGAGGCTCACGTTCGGATCCCGACTCGAGCACCCTCACCCACCCAACTGGTCCACGAAAGAGATTGGATCATAGCACACAGAGCATGCTATAAGTGTTTTGCTACTTAGCATCTACTAATTGATCCATTGTCTTCTTTTTTCACATGCTATTTATTCTTCTTCTTCTTCTTCTTCTCATTTCGTTTAAAAATATTAAATAATATCATCACTTTTAGTATATTTTTCCTATTATTTCTACCGTTACCATGATGAACAAATGTGATCAGGGAGGGGGCCTGAGGGGGGCCCCCGCGATTGTAGATTTCCTTGTCACCTTCAGTCTTTGCAATCCATCATTAGCTAGACTAGTTACACAATATTTCAGAAGCGTTCCCGACATCAGAATGATACCAATTACCATGCAAGCTCTTGACATGATATTTTTGGTTTCAAATACCGTTTAGTTTCGGTAAAGACAGCATCTTATGACCTGTCGATTCAACGAGACTATCATTGTTTAACAGTTCACCTAGGCATCAATAAAAATAAGTCACCGGAAGCGACCAATCAACATCATTTATCTCGTAAATAAACGACTTTCTATCGGATTTGAATAGGAAAACACGTCATGATAAAGTTTGGGTTAGGGGTTAGGTTTTTTAAAATGAAAATTAATAAAGAAATATAGTGCTTTCTTGACTTCCGAAAACGATACAATCCGAGACCACCCTGGAATTTAAAAATTCGCGGTATTTAATTTCATAGATGTACACCATTTTTTTAATCCTATTCTCTTATTACATGCCAATTTAGTCTGGGCAACGAGCTATTAGCCCTTGTAGGCCGCGACGTCTACTATAACGATCGGTCTAGATCAGGGGTTCTCAGCCTGTGGGTCGCGACCCCTTTGGGGGTCGATTGACCATTTGCCAGGGGTCGCCAAAGACCATCGAAAATATGGATTGTTATTGTCTACTCTTCTATTGCTGTATCTGTGTGTGTGTGTGGGGGGGGGGGGTCGCGGCAGAGTGGGGGATTGTAAAATGGGTCGCCGAGCTTAAAAGGTTGAGAACCGCTGGTCTAGATTAAACCAGTTAATGTGTTATACTGTTATTTGGCCAATCAGCATCCAGAATTTTGACGTATTTATTTTTCTCCCCAATAGGCTACTGTGATTAGACAATATATGACCGTAAAGAAAAAAAAAAGCGTTTCATTTTTATTTTATTATTCTATTTTGTAAACCCGTGGTATAGCCCTGCCTCGAAAGTCCGATCTGCGAACGTCAAGAGGGACAACTGCAGCTCCTATCGCACACCTTATTCTTTATAAAAAAAGAACACATCAGTTTGGTGTCTGCATTCGGACCACGCTTCGGGAGAGAAGATACATAATATTAGTATTAGTGCAAACCGACGAGTTAGGAAAAGTTCCGTGACTGAATTTGTCTGTGACCGTCTAAGCAACTATTTGCTTATTGCAAATCTAGTGCGTTGATTTTTCACACAAAATAGTTCTGAACGATTAATTACGTTTATTAACATTAAAAGGCAGAACAATTACAATACATTATGCAGTGGCGTAGCTAGGGTGGTGGGAGGAGGGGGGATAATGTGAAAATTCCTCAGGGCCTCCACTTGAAGGGAGCCCTAAATGATTTTTTTTAAATTTTAAATATTAAATATTACTAAAAATGCAGGGGCACCCAAAAGGGGTCAAGGCCCCCAAATGATGACAAATTCCTAGCTACGCCCCTGAAACTATGTCATAAGTAAAAGCCGATAGTAGAGAATCACGTGTTACGTAAGGTACTGTTTAGTAGCAAAAATAAGACCTACAACGTTAGAGGCGGACGAGCCCGTTAGCGTGAATTGGTACGGATATATAGGCTCAGGGCCCCTTTCTGATAACGCCGCCTGTATAACGATTTGTCATAAGGAGGTTTGGGGCGTTACGCAATATCTGAATGTGACTTTTTCCTATACATTACAGACGCTTCTTCAAAAATGCATATCAGTGTGTTAATCTAGTAAGTAAAGTAAAATTACAGTTCCCCTTTCATACCATGTGGTCAATAGGGCAGATGATGTAAAGGTCATCTGTTTCTGTGGCCTACCTATAACGAGCGTGTCTTGAGGCAAGACAAACGACCAACCCTTTTTTCCCCAACAAAGTTCCCGTTAAGGTTGGGTGGACTCATAGGCGCCCAAAGATCCCGAAATTCTAAATCCCAGTCTTTGCCAGGAGACCTCCGATTCAGAAGCATAGAGCTTTACCGCTCAGCCACCGCGCCTCCTGTTAATCTAGTCGTCAAGGTAAAAAAGAGATTTGACTCTGTTGAGTTATTGGCTATAGTGATTTAAGCGTGGCAACCCTATCAATGCACTAATGCAGGGGTGAGCAACCTTTTGTATCGAGGGCCGCATTTTTAAAAAAATTGGGAATGGGAGGGCGCAAGGTTGTCATGCCGGAAGTGGTAATGGATGTAAGCACTCCACTATCTATAAAATACTTCCTATTGGCATGCGTCTCAAATAGTTTCTGACAATCTGTCCAACTCCTGGCCTTCACGTGTGGCTCAGTTTTGAGTCTTGCGGAGCTGTTCTCACTAACAGGAGAAGGGGCAAAGGCGAGTAAACCAGTAAGCTTCGGGCAGGAGGAGCTCGTTAGCCAAGGCTGGCTACCCACCTAGGAGAAAGAAAAACTCTGAATTCAAACCTCTGCTGCCTTGTAGCTATACACAATCATGGGAAAGGCTTCGGGAGTCAACCCTGAAGAAAAATCAGGATCAGGCGACCCTAAGGCAGTTTGCAGCACCCAGTGCTACACCCTGGCAGAACCTGCGATGCCGCTGATCCCCAAACTGTATAGGCACTGCCGTTCCTTTGGATACATCAGCTACGTGGAGAGGTGGTGACTGATGTTTCGGCGACATCGTTCCGACCACAGCTAATGCCAAGGCATTCATCTCATTTCCATTTCCATAACATTGACGAGTCATTCACAACAGAGGTCAATTGGAGTCATCCAGCCAAACAGTCATAATAAACATACTAAAAAAATAAGTATGAAGTTACTGACATTCAGTTCTTGTTTACTCTAGATCTATATATTTTTTTACTAAGCTTATATCAACTCACTCTATCTGTCTGGTAAAAAGTTTCTGTATGTTATTTCTCCGACACCCAATCTCGAATCAAGTTGAAATTTTACACAATTATTTCTTCTACATGACAACAACAACAACAACAAAAATATCAGTAAAACAAATGAGCCAATTAGTAGCGAGAACCATCTATTGGTAATAAATTATTTTGTTTGATATCTCAAACAAGGCCAAGAAATTTTATACGATTATGTGATGATATAAGGTGAATTAGTCCCCCTCATTGGTCGCCGCTTTAAAGTAAGTTTGAAATAAACAATACATAACTATACAATCTTCTATTTTCATACACGCCTCACAATCAGAGTGGCTAGAATGTCGGCCTGAGGAGGCCTGAGATCTGAGTTCCAATTTAGCTCGTTTCCCTAACCTTTTGTTTGTATATTGCTTTTAAAATCGATAAAGTAAAATTCGCCCAGGTACCCGTTTCTTCCGACCCCCCCCCCCCTCTCATTTTCCCAACTAGTCCACACAAGTGATAGGATCATTGCATATTGAGAAAGCTAAAAGCATGAAATAGCGCTAGACAAAAAAAAAAGGTAAAAATACCTCTAATCGCACAGATTTGTTGTTGTTGCTCTAGATCTATTATAAATGAATTGCAAGACTGGTCCAAACTAGTTGATACAATTACATTTCGTATTAGCTTTGTGATTTTAAAAAAAGTATTTTTTTAATGTTTTTATTTCTGGTTTTATATATCATATATCTCTTTTGTCCTATTACTATCATGCTATCATGACTTATGATATTTTGTCACCAGATTGATGTATCTGATTGAGTTCAACAATGCAGGTTCTGTTCTTGATAGCTATAATTTTGTTATCACCTAAAAGTAGGGGCAGAGAGATACGAAAAAAAATTGAGAGCAATGACAACAATTATTTCTCCGTGACAGTTTTTTAAAGATCCCGACAGTGGCGTAACTAGGCTTGATCTCTTTAAGGGCCCCTGCATTTTGTCATTTTGACAATATTGTGGTAACTTATTCGCAACGCAATAGGGTTAACTGTGTGTGATTAGCTGACATGTGACACAGGCCAGTAATACAGTTTAGCGTGCTACATCGAAGGGCAAGCGACAGTACTAGCATGAATTTTAGCACGTGAATAGGACCCGGGTTATGGTCATCTGATCATAAGTCTGCGTGGACCAGAGACACAGTGTGTGTAAGGCAGTGCAGTTCAAGACAGGACAGCGAGTAGACCGGGACTGTTAGTCTGTCATGAAGTCTGTCCTGGTGGAGTCATGAAGTGAATGTACGAGTCCATTACAGTATAGTATTTTTAGTGTTGGTGTATTGCCAATTGTGTCATATTGGCTGTTTTAATTGACCATTATTAAAGCACCAGATTATTTGGAGCCTTGACGTCAAGTTCTTGATGTTTGTGTGTTTAGCATTGTTTACAGAACGCCTGATTAAGAGAGAGAACGTAAAATTTTTTTTAATGTAAAAAAATAATTTCGGGCCTTCATTTGAGGGCCCCCCCTCAGGTCAGTGATATCTTTTGATTTCGGAGATCCTTTCTCTCTTTTAATATTTGCATACTTAAAGTTGTATTCATTATACGCATAGTATATTTTTGAAACTTGTGATTCGTAACAGAAGTAAAGTCGGCGTTATGCATAGGCAAACTAGGCATCCGCCTAGGGCCTCGGATTAGTGGGGGCACCTCGCATGAGACTCGAAATGATTTTCTTAGAGAACTAGCGAAAATTGTGCCCAACGCTGTTGTTACACTACACTAGGTTTTAAATGAATTGAGTAATTGTATTTATCACTGATTGTCTTTTAATTTTCTTTTACCTTTGGGGTCACAAAATTCATTTCACCTAAGGCCTCCACTTATCTAAGACCGGCCCTGATAGAAGGGTTACAGCTGAACAGATATTATTGAGAATATAGTTTCTCTTATATCTGTATTGAATTAATAGACAATCTGTTGAGTGAGAAAATTCATTATGTTGACAGTGTAAATATCAGGGTAGGCAAATTATTTTCAGCACCAAGTTTTCGCGGATTTACAGTATATTGTTATAAACCTGGTGGTGGCACAGATGGGGGTAGTGGTGTGTGTGTAGTCAGCCGACTCAAATCGCTCCAGGCCAGCGCTAGACGAGCGGTCAACCGTGACGAGTTACGGCGGTCAGTCAAGTCGAGTGTCAACAGGACGGTTCGGCGTCGTGAACAGAGCTCGGGGGCGTCACGAGGGATGTAGTCATGTGACGAAGCTAGAAACGTCGAGCGATGTTCCGTCCGGTTCTAGAAGGCCAGTAGGGACCCTATATAAAGAGCGGAGGTGTCCTCTCAAGACGGTTACGTTTTCCTGCTTGGTTTGTTCTGTGTGCTGGGTCAGTCTGATGAGGTCAATACGGCTCTTAGTGATGTAGACGCCGCGCCTAGTGAGGTAGACAATGATGTAGATGGGGTAGATTATAGCGAATTGGAATCTGATATGGATTGGGAGGCCGTAGCCGATTATTTAGAAAGCTTAAGTATAATTTCTATTTTCTCCCTCTCTTTCTCTCCTCTTCTCTTCCCTCTTTTCTCTCCTCTTCTCTCTCACTTTCTCTCTCCTCTTCTCTCTCCTCTTCACTCTTCTCTCTCACTTTCTCTCCTCTTCTCTCTCACTTTCTCTCTCCTCTTCTCTCTCCTCTTCACTCTTCTCTCTTACTTTCTCTCTCCTTTTCTCTCTCACTTTCTCTCCTTTTCTCTCTTACTTTCTCTCTCCTTTTCTCTCTCACTTTCTCTCCTTTTCTCTCTCACTTTCTCTCCTTTTCTCTCTCACTTTCTCTCCTTTTCTCTCTCACTTTCTCTCCTTTTCTCTCTCACTTTCTCTCCTTTTCTCTCTCACTTTCTCTCCTTTTCTCTCTCACTTTCTCTCTCCTCTTCTCTCTCCTCTCTTCTCTCTCTTTTGGTGGGGGGGGGGGGGGAATGGAGGGTAAACCTTAAGCTTTTAACGTTTTGCTCGACTAAAAGGCTTTATCCGTTTGTCCACCTAGCAACGGGATCGCGTTAACTCTTAAATTGCTGAGCTGTTTGACAATGAGTTCCTACACAATGGAATCACAATTCTGATGTTTAGAGGATAAACTACCACACGCATCTTAAGAGTTAAAATCCCGATGTTGAAGAGAAATTTCGGCTTCACTTGTGTTTCCTACGCTGCTCAAGACTCTTTTCTCATTTACTACCCCATCCACACTCACATCAGGGCCGGCGTTAGGTAACAGGAGGCCCTATGTGAAGTCCCAAATAAAATATAAAATCGATGTTAACCGAAAATATAAATTTAAGACTGAAACAAAATATTGCGCAGTTAAAAATTATTAAAAGAGAGTTACAGTTTCACACAAGAACAAGTGAGAAACCGGAAAGAATCTCATCGCGGGTTAAATATGGACACGGGAAAATTTTCGATCAAAGTTTACATAGTATAAATCTACCACGAAAAATTACATTATACTAGGGTAATAACCTTGTGACCAGATAAACTTAGGAATAAACAGCGCGGCATTCTTCAAAAAGGGCCTTTGATCGGAAGTTTTACCTCGACCTCCTGCTTCATTTTGTTGGTATAAAAACGTATATAATTTATTTACTTTATTTTTTTTTCTTTTTAGTTACAGAAAAGAGATTTCTGGGAAGATGTTGCCAAAGGGGCTAAAATAGCTGGAGATGTGGCGACAGCCGCTAACGGTAGGAATGTTAGGCGCAGGGACCTGTCACTGGCACTCAAAAAAAGAGGTACGTCTTAGAAGATGTTGCCAAATAGGCTAAAATAGCGAGAGATGTGGCGACAGCCGCTAACGGAAGGTATGTTAGACGCAAGGACCTGTCACTGGCAATAAAAAAAAAGAGACTTCTGGGGAACAATTGCTACTTGGGCTCCTGTAGTAGCAGCTATTGCAGGCAGAGATGTTGCATAAGTTGTACCAGCTGCCAGTACAGTTGGTCGAGCAATGGGAACTCCACTAAACACTTAATAAAATGTCATTACATCAATCTCATTAATTTTAATTACTTAAAGTGTAACTATTGGAAATGTTGAAGTTAAATTAAAGAATACAGATATACATAAATCCTAAGTGTTTATTTTTTGATGCTTGGCCTTTTTTTTTGGTTTTTCTAAAAAAAAATAAATTTCTACGTTTTTTTGGTACAAATTCTCTCAAAAGTTAAAACATTTCGTTTCCAGTTTTTTTTAGATCTAAACTCGCAACACGGATGAAAAGAATGACCAAGTAAAAAACCTAGAGCAATCTTTCCCATGTCTTTCTTTTACGCTTTGTTTTTTTTTGTTTGTCAAATGAAGGGAAAGAAAGACAAAACAAAATATTAAAATTAAAACTTAGAAAAAAAAAACTTACACAAAAGGAAAGAACTCTGCACCTACAACTATATCTATCAATAAGTTACTTTTGTTTTTATTTGATACCAAACTAAATAGTTATTAACCAACAAATTCTTTAATTGCTGAAGTATTTCTCGACTTGTTATTTAACACTTCCCGTATTCGTTGAATTTAGAAAAATGCTTCACTTGTTTTTTTCTCATTTGTTTCAATTAAAAATAAATTTTAAAAAAATATGGTTCACTTAAACATGTGAAAAGGGCAGATTTCAACATATTCAGCATCAGTATCAGAAACTATGAACTTCATACTACCAAGAACCACTACTCTATCTCCGAAAGGATGATATGTATACATTTTAAAAGTATTGCCGATACGACATGATACAATATACGGAGATGTATTGTATTAATGTTATTACATTTATTACAGTTATTTATTTATTACATTACTTATATTCATATGTAACCAGTGAACTGTCATCAGTGTATATATAACAATCAAAATCGCTTTTAGCATCCTCTGTTTGGGACCCCTCAACTCAAGAAAACATCAGGAAACTGGAACATACACAAAATAGGGCAGTGAGATTCGTAACAAACGAATATTCAAATTGGACTAGAGTAACACCTTTAGTAAAATCACTAAATTTAGAAAGCTTTCAAGACAGAAGACTTAAAAGTAAAGTAGCAACGATACATAAAACACTGAACCATAATCTTCAAATACAAAAACAAAATCTAATAAAATACTCAGAAAGACACAAAGATAAAGGCACATTACTCGTTGCATATGCTAGGACACATTTGTACAAATGCTCCTTCTTCCCTAGTGCTATTAGAGCATGGAATGGGCTGCCTGAGCTAGCCAGGAAAACCAGTGACTTGGCAGAATTTAAGTCATTGGTTAATATGCATGACTGAATGCATCTCGCGTAGGAGGTAATCATATTTTTTTGAAGTAACGTCTGTATTATATAAGATAAGATACCTTAGCGAACTGATCACTCGATATATCCCTCAGAGAGCTCAATGGACTCAACGCTTCTAGTGGTGCCAAGTTTGTCCCTCAAAAGCTACGGGCTGAGGGATTTTTCAGTGCACGGACCAAAGGCTTGGAACTCACTCCCCATTGATCTCAGACAGACAACATGCTACACCACTTTTAAGAAGAACACTAAGTCCTATCTGTTTAAAACGTTTTTAGATTAACTGTCATTGTAGCTCTCGTGTTTGTGTTTGTAATGTTGTTACAGCGCCTTGAGCCTACATTTTGTTTGTTAACAGCGCTTTATAAATAAAATTATTATTATTATTATTATTATTTACTGATAATTATGATATATGATTCAATGTTAACATGGCCTAACTAATATTAGTGAATTATTACACTTGTTTTGTAAATCTGGCTCAAGGCCACCAATAATAATTTGCCTCTTTTGATAAATGCAAGTGTAGTCTACAAACAGATCTAGTGACTAAATAGATACTCTGGGACTTGGGGACATCCGTGCAAAATGCAAGAAATGTGACACTGTTTCCACGGACTCTCCACATTGATGGCATTGGGAGTAAAAGTTCAGACTTAATCGGGCAAAGTATGTACTATGTACCAATAATACACTGGGTTATACCAAATTTACCAGGCAATACTAACACACACACAGAATTTATAAAACTAGTTTTAACATTGAATCCACATAGAAAAAACCTTGCGATCCATAAGACAGATGCTGTTTCAGTGCCCCACGGTTAACGAGGGTGTCATGAAGCCAGCACAACAAATAACCACCTTTACTTTTCGTTAATGTTAGATATCCATTAGAACTGGGTGGACTCAGAAGCGCCAAAAGGATGCGAACCCGAGACCTCCCCGGGGTTCGGAAGCCAAGTGCTTTACCACTTGTCATAAAAAGATAAATGTCGATTTGTATTTACGCTGTCTGTTGTCTGCTATTTACGCTGTCTGTTGTCTGCTATTTACGCTGTCTGTTGTCTCTCCGTGCATCATTGTGCGTTTTGTCACCACTATTATGAAAACATTTGCAACGCGCTGCAGATTTCCCCCAAAATGTCACTGTCAGAAAAATAGACACACGTCTAGTTAAGGAAGGCAAAAAGCGCTTTTTGTCGCATCAGACTGAGAGTATTGCGGAAAAGGTCACTTCAACAACCTAGAAAAATAAATGTTTACAAAGCAGTTGTTCTCAGCACATTTTTGTATGGCTCTGAAACCTGGGTGCTTTTTCGAAGACATATAAGGCTTCCAATCAATAGTGCCTTCGCTCCATAACGGACATACGCTGGCGAGACTAAATGACAAATAGCCATGTTCTGTTGGAGGCTGGTGTGGACAGTATAGAAGCACTAGTTACTATTCGAATGGGTGGGACATCTATTTTGCATGGGAGATGACAGCATGCCTAAGGTGATTTTCTTTGGCGAGGTTAAAGGAGGACGGCATAACAGAAGTGCCCCCGTAAGCGCTATAAAGATTCCCTCAGGCGCCATTTTGCCCTCACTGGCATAGAGAAAAGTAGCTGGCATCAAATGGCCTTTAAAAGAGACTGTTGGAGAGGTCTCACTAAGAATAAGAACATTGGGATGAAATTCGATCAAAGGCTAATGACAGAGAAAAATGGAGAATGACATATCTGGTTTTGTGCCCCAGCGGTCCAGCAGATCCAAGGATAGGTGAAAGTGAATGTGAAGCTAGATGTGAACCTGGCCTAACTGATATCTTAAAAATGAATATTTAATTGATCTATTGTTTTGTAAAGGGTCAATCTCTTATTCCAGGGGTGGGCAAAATATGGGCCGCGGGCCGCATGCGGTCCTCCGAAGTGTTTTATGCGGCCCGTGGACACCTAAAAAATCAAGTATGCCCACACATTACACATATAAAAATGAAAATATATCAAAAATAAATAATTGTAAATATCTATAGACTTACTTTTTATTCTTATCACTTATAATGAAGAGACTCAAGAAACATTGTCTCTTAAAATCATTCTAAAAAAACAAGATTATTTTAAATGGAAATATTTCAAAACATTCAGTCAAAGACACAAGCCCAGGCCAGTATCTATAAAGAATTGTGTGGCAAGTGTTGGGTTGGCTTGTACAAGATGGCAAGGGTAACAAGTGATGGAGACAGTGCTTTGGCTGAGAAAAACAGGCTTTCTAATAAAATAAAGAACAATAACTCAACCATGAATTCATTACGTGAAAGTTTACACCAATCTGCATTGACTATCAAACATTATTGTACTAATACATTTTCATATTAAAAGGCATAGGGCAGGCCTTAAGCATAGGTGAACCATGCAGTTGTTTAGGGCCTATGATTGTTGAGAACCACGCATAAGAAATAGCAAAACTTTTCCTCACTGTTATTGTTGAAGAACATAAGATGTTTTATAAGCTGCATAATTAAATTTTTTCTCTTGTTGATTTATATTTTACTATTTTACTTGAAGCCACCAAATTCACTTCGCTTAGCGCCTTCAATTATCTAAGGCCGACTCTGACTGGCAGTTCCGAAAAGTACTTGAAGATTTGGAAACAAAACATTCCGATGTTTGGTAACACAGTCGTATCCGCTGGCCTAGCATTAGAAGAACATGGAATCTCATGGAAACAATTGTTAGGTTCCTTGAAGGACATTGACTGTGACTTTGTTACTAATATTTCTAATGAAGAGTGGAACACAGACTTCATGTTTATCATCGGAGACAATACCATTTGCTGTTTACACATGAAATGTATGTGCATCTTAGATCTTTTCAAACAAAACTATTCCATTTCTTGAGGCCAGAAAGGAAAATTAGACTTTATTATTTTCCTTAGCTAAAAGGTGAAACTATTTCAGTGAAATGGTTGAAAAGTCCAAGACTTATATGGGTTACTATGACAAGAAAGAGAAGTTCCAGTCAGTTCTTTCGCGGGAGCTCATGGGTGCCAGAGCCAGTATATCAGCACTTAAAAAAACTTTGATGCTAAACTTTTACATTATTTGGACCCACATTCATCTGTGAACGTGCTTTTTTTCTGTTTGAAAATGATCGAGGGAACAGTTCGATGCTTATTAATGTGCCGAAAATCCAAAATATCAAATACAAACTTATTCATATTAATTTGCCAGCAGTCACAAGGATAACGATTGTAGGCTAGTTCCACGGTTCCGAAACAACATTATGCACGAGAGTAAATAATTATTGACTTCACATTAAGTACAACGATATATTGGTGTTGAAATGTGATGTAAACAGACTATGCCACTCGCTAGAAAAATCATTCGTAAAATTAGTTCAAGAAATTGCTAAATCTTCCTTATCTTGTAACTCCTCAAATGGTATTGCAACAACTACTTCATAATTCATAATTGTTGTTTTAAATTATGTCCAACTTGTTTACATACAAAATAGATTTTTCTCTTTAAAAAAACATTTTTTGTGTGTATATAGTTGCTATAAGCTACATAACTTATCTAACTTAGCAATACAAATGGAAAAAAACAATTTTGACAAAATCTAAAACTGTTTGCATCAATGTGTTAAAAATATAGTGAATGGTTCTATCCCTCCAGTGTTTGTTACTATTAATAGTAAATAGTTGTAAAATGGTGAATTTTTAATAAAAATTCTGTATGCATAATTGATTTAAAAAATTATATTTTTCGCTTTTAGAAAAGAAAAATGTAGCCGTTGCATCAGAACTTTGAACGGTCTAAAATATTATGATGCCGGATTTTCACTCTCTTTTCTAGTTTACGAGATCTAAACGGGACGGACGGACGAACGGACAGACATTCCACACAAAACTAATAGGTTCTTTTCCCATTTCGGGGGGCCGCTAAAAAAAATATGCTGAAATCATGAAAGTCGAATATTACCTAGTATGACTCAGCGCTCTGTATTAAATTGGATGTTTTATCAAGATAAAAGAAATTCGAGAAGACTCGACTTACACTACGAGCGTTCATAACAGGAAACAAATCTGTATAGGTGAGAGGTATGAAAATATATTTCGTTTTGTTAGGGGTTTTTTGGCCATTGGTGTACGTTTTGTCCATTTTGACGTCTGCTCAATGGGTTTCTAGTTCTCTTATTACTCCGAGACTACGACGTGTCATGATATTTGTCACCTTATGGGTTCGACTGATGGAGTTCAACTATACTTGTTAAGCTCTTGATAGTAACTTTTTTTTTGTCCCCCAAAAGTAGAGTAAAGAGAGAAAAAAAAATGGAAGGTCCTCTCACGGTGACCTAATTTTATTAACCGTATAGAGAGTGGTGGTTGAGTGTGAAGTGGTATCTTAGTTAAATTAAGAGACCAAATGTATCATAAGAGTGGAATATACCTAAAAGATAAAACATGGTGTTAGAAAGACTGAACTATATAAAGTCAGAGTCACTGCCACCGCCTCTAATACTGTTGTTGGCACTCACATTGTGGCTCTCACTGTCACTGTTGCTGTGACTTTTGTTGTCACTGTTACATACCTTTCACAGTTGCTGTTACTGACACTTCGATAGTTGCATCACAGTCACTGTTGCTGTCACTGATACTCTCAATGCCACTGTCACTGTCAAAGCCACTATTACTATCTCTGTCACAGATATCATGTAGCAACTCATATATATATATATATATATATATATATATATATATATATATAATATCTAGTCTACCAATGCAACACACAACAATAGATTTCTCTCACAATGAAAATCTCATTTAAACAAAGAGCACGAACTTATATAATAAATACGTCGTCCTACACGTCTGGCCAAGATAATCATCATAGTACACTTAATGCCATGTTGAGAGAAACAAAAAAGAGACTTCGCGAGATTCGTTTAGGAGTTGCTTTATAATCTGGCCATCCACAGTTATTATAGATTATTATATTATTTTACTCTTATATCAAAAAGTGAAAGTAAACTTACCCTTTCAGAACATGCGATCTATAGATCTATAGATGATGTTAAGGTTGCTTCTTTGGCCAACGGTTAACGAGATGTCATGCGGCCAGCACAACGACCAACCACCTTTACGTTCCTAAACTAAAGCCAGGAAGAGTTAGGTGGACTCAAGAGCACCCTAAAAATCCCGAAATTCAATATCACGTCTTCACCGGATTCGAATCTAGGTCGCAGATTTGGAAGCCGAGCTCTTAACCACTCAGCCACCGCGACCCCTACTCAAAGTAGGGAAAGGATACAAGGAACGAATTTCATTAATTTGGGAACTTCTCAGAAAAACGGGAAAACTATAAATAGCTACCTTTTCGTATATTCAGTATACAAAATAAAGGAAGCTTTTTAAAAGGGTATAATATTATGTTTATGCACATTTTAGCCAAGCAGAATTAACATTGCAAAGATCTTCCTTTCAAATTTGTTTTTTTAAAGAAGAGATAAAAAAAATAATTAATACAAACATTTTGAAAAATTATAACAATAATTTACATGATCTTGTCAGTATGATTTCTACTGAATAGAATTCTGATTACACGGTAACATTTCTTATTCTAAATGCTTAATTTAATTTATATAAGTGCTCTCACTTTCCTTGTTCCATTTAGTATGGGACAATGGACTTGAATTAACCAGGAAAACCAATGGCTTAGCAGAGTTGGAGTCTCCAATCAACACTCACTACAAGATTGACATTCGGTTACACGTTTTACGTAACGCTTCTCTTTAGCGAGGAAAGTTTGTAATGTATGAGATATGAAGAAAATGTTAATGTTTAAACCAAACGAATACATGACTAGTTTAATAATAGTAAATTATACATAGGGTCTATTAAATAATCCAGAGTTTATTGTGATCTGTTTTAATTTTGAAATTCTTTTCTTAAAATTAGTACTATCACATTGATTAAGTCAAGTTCCCCTTTCAGACCTAAGGATCTGTGAAGGACTTCTTTTTATGTGGCCCACGGTTAACGAGGGCCTCATGTGGCCAGCACAACGACCAACCGTCTTTACTTATCCCCAACTAATGTCAGATACCCAGTATGGCTGACTGGACTCACGGGTCCCCTAAAGATACCGAACTTAAAAACCCGTCTTCACCAGGATTCAAACCCGGGAACCCTTGATTCGGAAGCTAGGCGGTTTATTACATTCCAAAATGTATTTTCTAAATTTGTTTCTTGAAATACAAAACAAACATTGGAACACACCGTAGTAAGCATAAGTAACATTTGAATTATGTACTCATTCCCATTTTACACTTAAATTATTCAACAATCTGTTGAGCGAGAAAATTCATTATGTTGACAGTGTAATAAGCAGGATAGAATAATAGCTTTTGTCGCAATTACTCCGCAGCCATACAGTATATATTATAAAATACTACAGAGGCAGCGTATCCAGAAGCTTAGCGGCATTAAGGTAAGATCGCTTATGTTGTTATTATTTATCAAAGCCATCTGCTGATATTACATGCGTAATATGAACGAAATGCTAAATGGTGACTATTCAGCAGAGCGACTTTAACAGCTGACTACTTGCTTAGTACTGGGGATTAAGAGACATTATTCATCATTAAAGCCTTGTAGTCCTCCATAAAATGATAAGCTATTCATTATAAATATCACGTTGGGTTAATACTTTTCTCAGTAAACGCTTTCATGAATAATTCTCATGATGGAAGGATTAAGTTAAGACAACTACTGTACTTAAAAAAAAAAGATAATTGAATTCATTCAAGCAGCTTTTGGAGTCAAACCGCTAAAATAAAGCCAGATAGGAGTTCCAAAGAAAGTACTATATCAAATGAAACCATTTTAAAAAGATCTTACTAAGTGTTGTCAGGGGGAGGTATGGAGAGAATGAATGTTAGTTTGATATTTTGGTATGATTGTTATGAATGCGAAGTGTTGCACGTGTTGTGAACTGAGTGATCAAGTCTTCGTTGAATGTGCGAGAGAAATGTGTTAAGTCAGTAAGGTCTTGCTCCCGGTCCAGGAAGGTTGGACGTTTACTTCCTGGACTGGTATTTATGTATTTATATATTTATAAGTTGATGGACTGGTGTTTTGTGTATTTCATAAGAGTGATATAATTGTGTGCTTTATTAAGTATTAAAGTATTATCGATATTCATGAATATAAGGAGTTAGAGTTGATGTATATTAAGTGTTCGTATTTGAGTTAAGCAAGTATTAATGATTTATAATTGAGTAACCAAGAAATTATCAAGCAAGTATTATTTAATATTCAAGAAACCCCTAGTAAGCCACAGGAACCAAGTTAAGAAACACAAGAGACAAGCAGTATAGATATATAAGTTTATATATTAGCAAGTACCAATTATTCATACACGGCATATAGAAAACTATATGGAGCATTCCAGAGTGCAGTAAATCTTTCCGGAAAAAAATTAACATGTCTAAACTTTAGGCCGCCTAAGTCTATCCTATAACATATAGGCAGCTCTAACAATTACAAGCACAAGAAACGAATTTGAGACAAGAGTTTTTTTTTCCAGTCCCACAAGGCATTAGTTTAAAAAAAAAAAGAAAAACATTAAAAATTATAAAACTTAAAATATAAAAATAAAAAAAAACAAATATTAGTACACAGCGGGTATCGAGCCCATGTTTTTGTCACCGCCAGTTTCGTGATGATTATATATGTATGCTCCTTAAGTCTCGAAAGGCAATGGATGCGCCCAAATGAGTCACTGGTTTTGGCTTAATCTTGAGACGGGGCAGAATCTGATGTGGCTAATCAAGCCAATTCTAGAACGGCAGACTTTGCCACAGTTCGTACATGTGTATGCCTCTGATTCAGGGCTAGCGGACAGGGCAGCTTACTTTTTTCCCTTTTGATTAAGGCCGCTTCAATTCTTTTGTTCTCAACAAGGGTTGTCCCAGCACGCACAGTCTGTCTCCATGCACTCCGGTCTTTGGCTATGTTTTCCCACATACTTTCGCTAATGTCTGTGGCTCTCATGTCTCGCTTGCAGACATCTCTATATGTTTGTCTTGGGCGGCCCTTGGGTCTGACTCCTTCCACAAGCTCAGCATATAAGATATCTTTCGGGATTCTACCATCTGGCATGCGGGTGACATGTCCGAGCCAGCGTAATCTTCTTTGTGTCAGGAGAGCATACATGCTGTTCATATTGGCCAATCTTTCGTGATGATACGCGTTAACAAATCGGCCAGCAAGCAATGCATACTTTTGCGATTATTTATTGTTATTATAATTATATGGGCATCTAGATCTAACACAAGACTCCAGACCTAGACTTTTGATTTAAAACTCTTAAGATCCAGTCTCGATCTAGACCCCCATCCAGATCAACAATCAAAATTTAATCTTTATCCGATTTACGTTAAAAACTATTAGTAAGGCTTAGGTATTCTTTCAATTAATTGAAGAGACTTTAATTTACTATATTATCCTATAATTTTAGTCCACTAAGGCTAACTGCGGCATTTTTTTTTCTAAGTCTAGTCAAGACAAATTTGTATCTATTTATTTGTTACTTTAAGAAATTGTAACGGTCACACTAGAATATTCTCCAAGTGGCCAACGAACTAGTAATTCTTTTCTCAGCGCTAAACATCAAATGTTGAATTTCTAGGAAAATGGTTGGAGTCGTTGTTTTTTTTTGAATCAGCGTCTGCCCCTTCCCCAGTTTATTCTATGAATGAGTGAATTGGATAGAGGTATAGTAAAAAAAAATTACAAAGTAAAAAAAAATGCTTTCGTTTTAAACTGTCCCATTGTCCGTCCGCCAGTCAATCTATCAGCCTGTCTGATATTTAGATTGCGAATAATACTATTTCCAGACTTGCGCTATTGAACATAAAAATTAATTAAATGATATTCAAAGTGGGCACAACTGTTATTTTTCCTCTCCTGAAATCGAACTCTTTTAATTTTAAAGAAAATATAAACATTTTTAAAAATTACATAAATACCATTATCATCATCATTCCTTTAAGTTCCTCATGAAACATAGGGCCCCGACAAAAACACGCCACTCTCCACGGTCTCTTGCTAGATTTTTGATGGTGTCCCAGCTCTTCCCGGTCTTCTCTGCTTCTTCAAGTACACTGCGTCGCCATGTTCTTTTTGGTCTTCCTCTGCGTCTTGTTCCACTCTAAGGCCTGCCTAGCTCTGTTGCTGGTATCTTTTTTAAGTGTGTGACCAATCCATCTCCACTTCCTCTCTAAGATCTGCACTTCTATATTTTTCTGTCCACTCATCTCCCACAGTTTTTAATTTTAAGATATTTCTCAAACATCTGTTGATGAAGGTCTGTACTTTTTTTGTTGTTGTTGCTTCAGTTATTCTCCATCTTTCAGAACCATACAGTAGGACAGCCTTGACATTAGAGTAAAAGATTCTTAGTTTAGTCTTGTTTGAGATGTGAGGAGATTTCCAGGTTGGTTTTAGTTGTGAAAATATACAAATGCATTAATTTTAACACAAAAAAGCTTCTAAAAGATACCTAAAAGATACCTATGCCTGCTGGAATAAACGCCTTGCTGTATTTACATACACCATAATAACAATAATAATAATGTTTTTTTTTTCTTCGAGTTCGAAGATTAATGAGGAAGTCAGTATTTCCCGTGGATGGGCAGCACCCCAGCTGTAACGACGTTTTTCACCACTTCCAGCCATTGTCCACTTTAGGAAATTTCAACAAAAAAAAAAAAAAAAAAAAAAGAAATCTTATAGACAATTTCAAATTTTGCTGGAAATGTAAATAGAAAAAGTACCAGCTTTCAAATGAAATCGATACATACTTTTAAAATTATAGGCCATGCAAACTAAACATTTCTTTTATTTCTTTTATCCATTCTAAATAATATAAAGATATCGGATAAGTGTCCCAGCACACACGTGACCAAATAGGGAGCTTTTCTTTTCATATTTGATTTTTACTTAAAACAAAAAGATGAACTATATGGGGATCGAACCTAAAAAATTCGCGTTTTGAGCGTGACACTCAGCTACTCAATGTGACACTCTACTACATACTTACTACTTCCAGACATAAATATAGGGATCTAGATCTATACCTTTCTAGGCGTGGTGGCTGAGTGGTTTGCTTCCGAACCTCAGTGAAGACTGGCATTTCCGATTCGGGATTTTTAACTATTGAGTCCATCCGAATGGGGAAAGTAAAGGTAAGTCGTTGTGCTGGCCACATGATCTCCTGGTCATTCAACGATGGCCTAAGAAACAGATGACCTTAACATCAACTGCCCCATGGATCGCAAGGTCCGAAAGGGGGGGGGGGGAACTTAACTAGATCTATAACTAATAAAGCGTAAATAAAGGGAAACGTCATGTGGAGGGACATAAATAATTTAAAATGTTACATTTGTTAAGATTCTTACAATAATAGTAGAAATAAAGATAGAAACAAAGAAACAATGCAATGTGAAGGTCGAAGCCTATAAATATACAGATATGGAAACTGGAACAGACACAAAATAGAGCAGTGAGATTCATAACAAACGAATATTCACATTTGACTAGCGTAACACCTTTAGTAAAATCACTAAATTTAGAAAGCCTTCAGGACAGAAGACTTAAAAATAAAGTATCAATTATACATAAAACACTGAACCATAATCTTCAAATACAAAATCAAAACCTAATAAAATACTCAGAAAGACAAAAAAATAAAGGCACATTCCTAGTTCCATATGCTAGGACAAATTTGCACAAAGGCTTCTTCTTTCATAATAATTTAAATCAACAATTAATTAGTAGTTTTTTATATTATCGAGTGAACTGCAGTACTGCAAAGTGGCCATGGAACACGTAACTAAAAGATTATTATTTTTTTTTTTTTACGGAAATGTTTTTTTCTTGAGGCTTTGAATAAGAGATTGATCCTTTACAAAAAATTATATCAATTAGATAATCATTAAATGACATCAGTTATACCAGGTTCACAAGCAAGTTCACTTTCACCTACCCCTTGGTCTGCTGGACCGTAGTGGCACCACACAAGATCTGTCAACCTTCTTTCTCCATTCTTCTTTGTCATTAGCCTTTGATATAATTTCATTTTGATATTCTTTCTGAAAATATTGAAACCTGCCTTTTTTACCTGCCTGGGTGGACGACTTCGGGGGGCCAGTTTTGAGTTTGTGTTTCCACATAAACTTTCTTTGTAACCTTGTTGAAATTACGTCTGTACTTCATAAGATACGATAAGATATATATATATATATATATATATATATATATATATATATCCGACTCAGATCAGAGGCTATTTAAATTTTACTCGAATTTTTGCATAGTTTAATTTAATTTTTTTCACTTCCCAGGATACAGTTTTCTACTTATCATGTTATTAAAAGTAAGCTACGTATTCTTGCTGGGTCTGTTGTGTGTGATGAGTCAACCTGATTCTGACACCGATTTTGGTAAGGCAGACACACAAGCTTCCACTAATCTAGACACAGTGTCTCTTGAAGGCGATTTAGCTCCTATTGAGGCAGAGACAGTTTCAACCGAGGACGACGTAGCTTCTACCGTGCCAGAGACAGTTTCAAACGAGGAAGACTTAACTTCTACTGAGCCTGAAACAGAAGCTGATCGGGACTTGAAAGAATTAGTCGATTATCTAAAAAACGTAAGTATAATCTTCCTCTCTCTGTATCACAAATGCACTTTGGGGTGGGGGGGGGAGGTATTTGTTATTACCTATGTAATACATCAGTACTGCATTACTAATAGGCATAAATAGCTTGATTTCTTAGCAAGGGAGTTTCGGTTTAACTGACGATGTAGAATATAGATCATACATTTTCATTAAAATGTCGCCACTAGTTAAGTTGTGTATGCGTACGGCTAAATGACAGCATGGAAATCCCTCCTCACGCCACACATTTACAAGAGATTGGTCCACATAAATGTCTACATATCTAATTAGAACTTAAGACTTAAATGTTATTTAACCTTGGTTAGGTCCATAAAACAATATGCATCCTCTGTTTGGGACCCATCAAATAAAAAAACATTAAAATCTAGACCATACACAAAACATAGCATTGAGATTCATAACAAACGAATATTCACTTTTGATTAGAGTCATGCTTTTAGTAAAAACATTAAATTTAAAGAACCTTCAGGATAGAAGACTTAAAAGTAAAGTAGCAATTATAGATAAAACACTGAACCATAAATCTTCAAATACTAAAACAAAACATAATAAACTACTGAGTACGACACAAAGATAAAGGCACATCCCTCGTCCCATATGCTAGGACAAATTTGTACAAATACCCTTTTTTCCCTAGTGCTATTAGTGCATGGAATGGGTTACTGGAGTCAGCAAAGAAAACCAATGAATTGGAGTAGATTAAGCCATTGATTAACATGCATCCGTAGGACGTAATCATCTTTTCTTTGAAGTAACGTCTGTATTTTATAAGATAAGAAGAAGATAAGCACACCGAGAACGCTATAGCATGATGATGAGTTATGTAAAAGCAATTAGAACAAGTTTTCAAAGAAAGTTTGCGTGGAAACACAAACTCGAAATAGGCCCCCAAAGTGGTCCGCTCAGGAAGAAAAAAGGCAGATTTCAATATTTTCAGAAAGATCTTATCAGAAACTATGAACTATAATCTACAAACAAAAATTAAAGAGGCTATTTTTTAAGAGTTTGTTATTAGTATTAAATATGAACAATGTTCTTTTTTACTTCTAAAGTCTTACTTAAACTTAGATCTAAGGAATGTGTCCAAGCAATGCTTTTTTTTAAAAAAAAACACAACCATACCATGATCGTATTCGTTTGAACTCTCAACAAACGTTTTGTTAAAGCGAATGTTACAATAATCAAAATGAATTTAAACTACAACTAGAAATATATATCAATAAGGTTAGTCTTCGAGTCCAAAGATTAGTGAGGAATGCAGTATCTTCCGTGCCTGCGCAGTCCCAGCTGTGACCTACATATTTTGCCACATCCGGAGCAAGCATAACCATTGTCCGCAGGTGGTCGATTTAGATTTTATTTTCTCCGTTATTTATAAATATGGGAACATGGCACAAAGCATGGAATGGGTTGCCTGAGCTAGCCAGGAAAACCAGTGACTTGGCAGAATTTAAGTCATTGGTTAATATGCATGACTGAATGCATGACTCGTAGGACGTAATCATCTTCTTTTTTGAAGTAACGTCTGTATTAGATAAGATAAGATAAGATATATATAAACGAACAAAAAAAAAACCGAAACGAAAGCAACTATCAAATATTACAGATTCTCAAACTAAAAAAAATGAGACATTCGCACTTGAATCTCTCAAATCAAATTTACATTCCTTAAGCGATAAGATCCAATAAAAAAGAAAAAAATAGGGAATGCTATAAAAAGAAACAAGGTGACGATATCAGGCCAGCTTAAGGAAAGGTGAAGACTGGGAGATTTTAAAATATATTGGCAAAATAAATGTCAAGGACGCCATATTAAAAGATCGCTGCTGCCAACTAAAAAAAAAATCCTTTAAAAAAAAAGGATAGCTTTTTTATAGGGGAAGTACTTTGTCCCTAAAACTATATTAACCAATAATGTACAATTTATTTCCCTTATTCGATGTCAAACAAAATAATTAATTACCAATATTAACTAATTGAGTACTAATTGTTTATTAATTCATGTTTTTTTTAGATGCAATATATAAGGATATCTGGCATTAGTTGGGGAAAATTAAAGGCTGTTGACGTTGTACTGGCCACATGACACCATCATTAACCGTAGGCCAAAGAAATAGATGACCTGTACATCATGAGCACTATAGACCTCATGGTCTGAAATCGGAACCAAACATTCTCTTTTTATTTGCCACAAAAAGCAAGTGCTACAAGGCGGTCAATGTTACACATAATAACTATCGAGGAACGGCATAGAACCTCGTCAAGGGCCAACTATGGACATTCTGCTTTATTTTTTACATTGTTGGTATAAAAACGTATATAATTTTTTTTACTTATTTTTTTTTTCTTTTCAGTTCCAGAAAAGAGATTTCTGGGGAGATGTAGCCAAATGGGCTAAAATAGCTGGAGATGTGGCGACAGCTGCAAACGGAAGAGACATTCGAAACATGGAAGTTCCCTTGGATATCAATAAAAGAGATTTTTGGGAGAGCGTTGCCAAATGGGCTCCTATAGTAGCACAAGTAGCAAATACTGCAGGTAGAGATGTCAGCATGGAAGTTCCCTTGGATATCAATAAAAGAGATTTTTGGGAGAGCGTTGCCAAATGGGCTCCTATAGTAGCACAAGTAGCAAATACTGCAGGTAGAGATGTCAGCATGGAAGTTCCCTTGGATATCAATAAAAGAGATTTTTGGGAGAGCGTTGCCAAATGGGCTCCTATAGTAGCACAAGTAGCAAATACTGCAGGTAGAGATGTCAGCATGGAAGTTCCCTTGGATATCAATAAAAGAGATTTTTGGGAGAGCGTTGCCAAATGGGCTCCTATAGTAGCACAAGTAGCAAATACTGCAGGTAGAGATGTCAGCATGGAAGTTCCCTTGGATATCAATAAAAGAGATTTTTGGGAGAGCGTTGCCAAATGGGCTCCTATAGTAGCACAAGTAGCAAATACTGCAGGTAGAGATGTCAGCATGGAAGTTCCCTTGGATATCAATAAAAGAGATTTTTGGGAAAGCGTTGCCAAATGGGCTCCTATAGTAGCACAAGTAGCAAATACTGCAGGTAGAGATGTCAGCATGGAAGTTCCCTTGGATATCAATAAAAGAGATTTTTGGGAAAGCGTTGCCAAATGGGCTCCTATAGTGGCACAAGCAGCAACTGCTGCAGGTAGAGATGTCAGCATGGAAGTTCCCTTGGATATCAATAAAAAAGATTCTCGTAAAGCACCAGCCTCACCTCCTGTAGTACCACCAGCCGCACCTCCAGTGGTAGCGCAAGCCGCTCCTTCTGCCAGCAGAGTTGGTCGAAACTTGGGCGCTCGATTGCCTATCAACAAAAGAGATTTCTGGCAAGATCTAGGCAAATGGGCGACAGTTGCTGGACAAGTAGCGAATGTAGTCGGCAGAGATGTTCCAAATGTTTAGAAACACTAGATTACGGAGAGGCTAAACATATAGAAAAAAAGCCAGTAATAAAATGTTAAGAAAATATCAAGAGATAAGTCACTGCTAAAAAGCATTCGTCCATTATGTTCTTGTTAATCTTGCGATGTATAAACACGGGATTTGATGTTACTACATAAATCACATTACCTTCTAATGTTTACAGTGTAACGTATTGACGTGATGAAGTGGAATTAAAAAGGTACGGATGTATATCTACTGAGACGTTTCTTTTCTTTGCTTAATACTTTCTTCCTTCTATAATGACTTCACAAATCCTTGTGATAAAATGTCTCAAAAGTTAAAACATCTTCTTTATAAACACATCCTTTTACCTATACTTACATAATTACATTTCCAAAAGAAACATTCTGTACTTAAAAGTAATGTAGCAATTATACATTAAACACTGAACCATAATCTTCAAATACAAAAACAAAATTTAATAAAATACACATAAAGATACAAAGATAAAGACACCCTCCTCGTTCTATATGCTAGGAAAAATTTGTACAAATGCTCCATCTTCCATAGTGCTATTAGAGCATGGAAAGGGTTGCCTCAGTCAGCCAGGAAAACCAGTGACTTGGCAGATTTTAAGTCATTGGTTAATATGCATGACTAGATGCATGACGCGTAGGACGTAACATCTTCTTTTTTGAAGTAACGTCTGTATTTTATAAGATACGATAATATTATAGTAATCTTATTATATTAGAAATATTTTTGTTCCCAGTAGCTGTCTTAAAAAAATACATTCACACTCGTTTCCTTAATTTATTTACACCCGTTGGCAAAATGCTGTACTGTTTAACAGCCTGCTTTAAATCTTATGAATAGATAGCAAACAAGATAAACATTAAAAAATAAAAAAAAAATACTTTAAAGAAACAAAACAAGCAAAGCTTACACAAAGTGTAATTGTATCAATTAGTTTGGGCCAGTCATGTCATTACATTTGTAATAGATCTAGACCAACAGCAATAAATGTGTGCGATTAATAAATATGTTTACCAATTGTTTAGCGCTATTCAATTTGAATGCTTTTAGCTTTCTCAAGACGCCATGATCCTGTCACTTGTCTGGACCTGTTGGGAAAGCGGAAGGGCGGGGTGAGAAAGAAAGAACGGATAACTGGGTTAATTATTATTATTATAGCTTTTATATAGCGCTACTTTCATGCTTATAGTCCAGTCTCATTTGTGGACCGGTGGGGGTGGGGGGAGGGGGTATCTAGGAGTTGGTTTTCCGTGCTGCGCTCAGTAAACCCAACTCTGCCCGAGTCAGGTGTCGAATCTCGAGCCCCCTTCTAGGTAGCCAAGACAAGCCAAGTTCAAGCCGCACTTAGCCTCTCGACCACGCTTCCCACCATTGTACCGTTGTTGTTTTTTAAACTCTTTCTCTCCGTCATTATTTGTCCACGTTCTGACAAAATTGTTCATTTTCCCCAATTGTACATTCTACCTTGTTATGATTTAACTTCAATAATATTTTTGTTTGTAATAAAAAAAAATTACTTTTGGTATAGAATTATTGGAGAATGCATGCACTTTTCAAATTACATTTTTTAAAAGCAAAAACTAATTAAAACTAATGAGGTCAAATCAACGATGTTACCGTTCATTAGGAGAAAGCGACTTACATTGGAACTCGTAAGCTCACGCCTCATCGTGCCGACGTGCTGACCACTCTGCTAGCGAGTTACACATGATTAGAGAAGATAGTACAGTTATATCCTTTTATTTCAATTTAGAGCATCAACCTATAATGGAGGACTAATTAAGCTTACACCAACATCTCAGTTTGTACAATTTCTTTCTCTTTTTAGAGATCATCATCGTCAACAGTCAAAACAAGACAGTCTCCACGGTCTCTTGCTAGTTTTAAAAATGTTAAAACAATGCACACTAAAACGCTACGCCAAACCTACAAGGTTCTCAGGGCTTCGGGGGAAAGAGAAGAACAAGCTAAAAGAGAACAAGCGATTAAAAGACATGATAAAAAGAATGGATTGGCCCGTTCTAGAAATAGACTCTATCCAACGCAAAAGACAGAGAGAAATGGAGAAAGATGGTCAGCAAATCTTGTGTGATGCCCCAACGGTACAACAGATAGGTTACGGTGAATGTTGAACGATCAGCAAGGTTATCAACAGTAAACACTTTGGCTGGTTTGAACATGCCTCAAGTTTGACCCCCACATGATATATTGTATGTGAAATAATAGGAATGGAGGAGTGCTGCAGGTCGTCCAATTCTAAGATATACTGGTTTGCAAGAGCAATATGAAGCTTTCCATAATCGACACCAACATTTGGGAGAGAATGCACAGGATAGAACCACATTCTAGGTTGCATTTGGTTTACACACCGGAAGAAGAAGGAAGCATTAAAACTCTGCAGTAACTGGTGTTAGGGGACGCGGTGGCTGAGTGGTTAGGCGCTCTGCTTCCGAACCTGCGGCCCTGGGTTCGAATCTCGGTTAAGGCCGGGATTTTGAATGTCGTGATTTTTTAGGACGTCCCTGAGTCCACCCAAGTCTAATGGGTACCCGACTTTAGTTGGGGAAAGTAATGGTGGTTGGCCGTTGTGCTGGTCACATGACACCCTGCTCGTTAACCGTAGGCCGTAGAAACAGATGACCTTAATATCCTCTGCCCCAGAGATCGCAAGATCTGAAATGGAAACTTTACTTTTACTTCACTCTAACTGGTGTTTAGAAATGCCCAACCTGTGACTTTGGTGTACATTTACAATTCAACTCTTTAGTCACATGAGAAATTGCAAAAGGAAAATATTGTCTCTGATGATGTGCTATTCCATGGAGACAGGTTATTGAAGAAAATGACACAGTTAAATATTTGTTTGTAATAAAATTTGTATAAGCTTCCAAAAATATACACATTTATATCATCGTAATAAAAACATACACAATATCGCAGAAATCAGTTCGTGTTGACCTGGAATTTATTTCAGAGATTGCACAATGTAATATTAGTTTAAAAAAAACAACTCCTAGGAGTTTAGTTTGTTGAATAAGATCTTCCCTTGTTACTTTCTTCTATTATAAGTTTTTACATATTTGAACATACAAAAACATGTATTAATTAAGAGGTTCTAAAAATGTTGTTAATCAGGACCACATTCTATAGTAAAAACTTGCCCACGGACCCTTAAGTGAAAAAACTACATATATGCGTTTCACACACACACATACACACACACATACATACATTCATACATACATACATACATATACATATATACATGCACATATCCAAATGTTATAGATATATATATTATATATATAACAAAAGTAAAACAACAGTTTATGAAGGAGTGTTTATTGATATATATATTGAATGGGGTTGATGAGATTCTATGAGTAGTTATGTACAGCTCACGAACACACATTTCGAGTCAGTTTCTTGTATTTGTGATGCTGTTTATTACGGCAAGTAATCCTCGTTGTATCAAACATCAAGACGGGAAAGCAGTCAACAATTTCTTGACTATGACACAGAATGTAAGATATAAATTTGAATATAATTTTGTAACCAGAATTTTAGGTATCATTGTTTACATATTGGTTTTAAGTTCCTCATTTATGGATATTTCAATTATCTGCTTTTTGCATTAGTATGGATTCATCTGTGATTGCTCAATTGAAGCTGGTGATTTCTTGGACAAGCCACAGAGCAGAAAGTGGAGCACGAGAGCTAGCATCTACTACGTCCATAAACAACACGAGAACGTCCTACAGCCAGATTGTCTGTCTGACTGAAGCCAGGACAGCTCTTGTAAATCTCAACAACAGCAAGGTAACATTCACCAACGGATCACAAGACACATTGAATTAGAAGGCAATGAAAAAGCAGACCTATTGGCCAACACCTGGAAGAAATGAAACAAAAGAAATAAAGAGTTGAATGAATAAATAAATATTGACCAGCTCTCACACAAAAAGAAAAAAAAAAGATGCCTTTTACCAGCAGTCCCGACATGACCAACATAAAATACTTCGTCACAGCAGAATGATCCTGTTCAGAAAGCTAAAAATAGATACATAGATGCTAGTGAGATTTACCCTTGTGGAGCATTATCAGAGAAGAGAATGTCAATCGTGTCTTTTAAAGCCGCATGCTCTATCGAGAGGCCAATCCCCCCCCCCCCCCCCCCCCCCCGCTTGTTATGCAGAGCAGCCAGATCTGGAAACCACTGCGCTTGTTTAGCGCAGACATAGTACTACTTCTCTTAACCTTCCAACATATATATATATATGTATATTAAGAGAGATAACCATGTTCAAATAAAAGACTGAGTCTTTTCAAAACAATTAGATCAAATATAAGACATCAGTTAGGCCAGGAAAGGCGCGGTGGCTTATCGGTAAAGCGTTTGGCTTCCGAACCGGGGGTTCCGGGATCGAAGACTGGTGAAGACTGGGATTTTCAACTTCGGAATCTTTGGGCGCCCCTGAGTCCACCCATGTCTAATGGGTACCTGACATTAGTTGGGGAAAAGTAAAGGCGGTTAGTCGTTGTGCTGGCTACATGACACCCTCGTTAACCGTAGGCCACAAAAACAGATAAACGTTACATCATCGGCCTATAGACCACAAGGTCTGAAAGGGGAACTAGTTAGGCCAGGTTCACATCTAACTTTACATTCACTTGCACCTATCCTTTGATCTGCTGGACCGTTGGGGCACTACACAAGATCTGTCAACCTTCTTTCTCCATTCTTATCTGTCATTTGTCTTTGATATAATTTCATTCAAATGTTCTTTCTGTAAATATTGAAGCCTGCCTGGGTGGACCACTTCGGGGACCGATTTTCAGTTTGTGTTTCCACACAAACCATCTTTGAAACCTTGTTTTTGTTTTGTAATTCTTTTTATGTTTGGAGCAAAAATGGACGTTTCGGGACTGCGTATGTCTAATTTTAGATAAGTTCCTGTATATGTGTTTCGTATTTCCAAAGCATATGGCAGTTTTTTAGATTCTCGGTAGCCATGTATTGTTTCAACCTCCCCCGGCAACGAACACCCATATAGATATGAGCCTGTTAAATCATATACCATGGGCGTAGCCAGGTAGGTTTTGGGGTTCCATCCCTGTTCCCGAATTTAAATCCCCAGCCCCTGCAGGGGGTGTCGGAATTTATTGACTGATTTTTCGCTTTGATTTTGGTTATTTTAGGTAAGATTTTAATACTAAACCATCACTTTACCCAGCGCAGACAAGGGGGGGGGGGGGTTGAGTTTAAATCCCCTTCTTCTATAGAGCACGATACGCATTTGCAAATGACAAACCCAACTTTCAAGCGCATATGTAAGGACAATTTTGATTTTAAAACCGCTCCGAAATTTACGATTAAAATCCCTTTGTCATTAAAAGAGTAAACCATACATCTGTCACCAGATTATATGAGCGTAGCCAAGAGGGGTATTGTGTTTAAAAATGGGATTTGCAGCTTTAAAACCACCTCTTCAATATGAAAAGCAAATTACACACTCAAAATTCTATGAGCGTAGCCAATAGGGGTTTTGAATTTACCCCCCCCCCCATCCTCCAGAGGGCTGTTTTGAGGTTGAAAACCTCTCTTTTCAATATTATTTTAAAATCTAAAGCAAACTACAGTCACAAAATTCTATGAGCGTAGCTAAGGGGTTTTTGAGTTGGTTTAAAAAAAAAACTGCAGAGATTTTTTTTTGTTTAAAACCACCCAACAGATGATATTGACGATAAAACTTCCCTTTTCGATATAAAATCTAAAGCAAACTAGTCACCTTACTCCAAGAGCGTAGCCAAGAGAGGTTACACATTTCTAACAGTGGCTGTGAATAGTCATCTGCCTAAATTGAAAAAGACTAAATGTGACTCAACAAAGATGGCTAAGACGGATTTTAGGAGTCATTTATAGAGATCGGGTCTAAATCAAGGAAATCCTATGCCAAACTGGGAGTCGAGCTTTTAGTAAGGTTGTGACAGAGCGTCGCATGAGGTTTGCGGGATATTTACTCCGACAAAATGAATTACGCATAATAAGAGTTTCGATGACATGGCGCCCCATTACGAGGAAAGTGCTAACAGGACATCCTAGTACAACTTTGCGCCACACTTTCATGGAGGTCCTCACAGCAGGTGGGAAGAGGCTTCAGACATTGCCAGTGAAAGATTCTTGTGGAAGCAGATTGATGCCTAATGCGCCGAACGGAGCGGTAGGATCTAAGTAAGTAAAAATAGCAGATTAGGTGTTTGAAATAAAACATTTTAATAGCAGGATAATGCATTATAAATAATTCAGAATAAGCATTTTGTTGGCTTTCAATATCAAAAAAAGTGCTTTGCGGTGGAAAAAGATCCTCCCCCCCCGCCGAATAAAATCCTGGCTACTCCCATGTCATATACTGATGGGCATATCATAATAAGCTTCCACTCATCAATAGAAAAACATTCTTATCACATTTATACTGTTAGTTTTTAAGAGAAAAGAAAGAAAAGGTGTTCAGCGAATAATAATGAATTTAACTCATTTCCTGTTGCCTGAACACAGCGAAACCGTAATTACAAATATTATTGGGAAAAAAATATATCATGATATATTCAATGAATAAACATGGCCTAGATCGAGATATCTAGAATTTATAATTTATGAATGAAAGAAAAAAGTGCGAGCTGCTAATTTAAATCCACGGACCATGCCTAGTGCCGGTTTCACGCCATGTGAGTTGGCGGCAAGGAAAGTGAGGTATACACTAAGCATGTAGTGTCACAACAGCCACATGAGCAGTGCAAAGCCCTCAGCCCCCTAGATGACAAAATTGGTCATCATCGAACCATGATAGACGAACTATATATATGTAGTGTCTGAACAGCAGATGTGTAAAAGGGGAAAGAGTCACATTAAGAAATTATAAGGGTCTATATTGGTGGGTGGTAAGTTGCAACAAAACGAACATAAAAATACTTAAGAGGTTCCATGGATGGAATTAAAAGAGAGAGAGATATGAGGCCACCCGTCCAAAGACTATAAGTACATATTACAGAAGAGAATCTACTTCTTTTAATACAATCTAAAAAACAATAATTTTATATCTCCACAGACATAATTTCTTAGCAATGACATAGTGATATTCATTGATCAGTGCCCAATGAAAAGGAAAATCATAAAAAATGCGTTCGGCGTAGGGGAATGAAGTGACCCATTTATATTAAAATAAAATCATAACTAAGAGTACAATACAAAGGAACACAGCTATTTTTATTGTCCTTAGTTGAAGAAGAAGAATCTACTTTCAGATTTTTTGTAAGTTCACCAAATAAAAAATTACATTAAAAAATTTGACCTAGTTCCCGAAAGTCGGTATAAGAATCTACGATACATGAAAACGAAGAGGTAGTATAGAATCCGTTATTGGGATCTGTGATTATTCACTAGCAAAAGGGTTCAATACCAGTCGGAAGTATACAAGGGAAGAATCTCTAAGTTAGGTAGTGAAAGAGAACAGTGTATACTGTTTTGTCTGACGGGTGGGTCAGACTCTCGGCAAGAGGCCGCATACACAAAGACCCCGCCATTTTCCTTTTCTATACCAAGCTACCGTGCGGGACTCGCCATTTATGTAACGGCCCCTTGAGAAACAGTGTCAAGGTTGTGGGAGCTTTTTTACAACTCCACACAATGCAATGATGATGCTATATTTAGAAACAACTTCACTATCAGAGTAGTTACAATGTAGGCTTGGGGAGGCTTGAGCCGTATGTCCGAATTCTTGTCTTTCCATTTTTTTTTATAAATGCTTTTTTATTGTTAGTTTAGACAAATTTAATTACATGCTTGATCCAAACAAATTTTTACAAATTCCTTTAAGCTTTTTTTTTTTAAAGTATTTTTATATTTTCTTGTGAAATTATTAAAATGCTGTTAACCCTTAAATTGCTTAGCTTTTTTACAATGAGTGCATACAAAATGAAATTGCAATTCTAATGTTTGGCAACCACACGCGAATGAAAGGGTTGATAGGCCATTACGAAAAGCTCCTAGATACTTCCTCATTGCCCCCTTTCCCAACTGATGCACAAAAGTGGTTCGTCCATAGCACATTAAGCACGCTAAATGCATAAAATAGCGCTAAATAAAAACAATTCGTAAAAATATTTCTAATGACATATCGTTGGTCTAGCTCTAGATCTATTACAAATTTAATTACATGACTCATTCAAACTTATTGATACAATTACACTTATAAATCAGCTATGTTGCTGGAAAAGAATTAGTGTTATTATTTTCATTGTTTTAAATACTCTTTTTATGTAAACTTTTGGTCTATAAAATCTAGTATTCCTACTTCCAGCTTCACAACAAACACACACACAAAATTCGTTTATAGTGATTTTGTTATAAAAAAATTCATTACCGAGAACAACAACTCTGATAAAATTTTATTTTATTTTCTGCATTTACTTATAAACTAATTCTCTGAAGGCGTTCAGCATAGACCCAGGCACCTGGGAGACAGAGGCACATGACAGAGCATTATGGCATTATAACGCTGGCAGAAGAAAAACGCCAGAGAAGAAAAGCAAGGCAAACGACACTAGCTCCAGCTGGAATAACCTGCTCAGAGTGCGGCCGAACATTCCGGGCTCACATAGGTCTCACCAGCTACATGAGGAGGCATAAAACCCCAGTGCAAAGCCCTTAGCCCCCTGGATGACAAAGTGGTCATCATCGAACCACGATGGACGAACTATAATATAATATATAATTCACGTTTAGACCTACGTTAATTATTCCAATAGTTTGCGGAACACCTATTCAGGCCTTTGCGGAACACTAGCCTTCCGAGGAACACAGTTTGGGGAAAACACTGATGTATACATATTAACAAAAACACTGATCTACATCTTAACCAGTGCATATAAACATCATGTTCATTTTCCTTCCTTTCGTTTAGATTGTCTCCCTTAAATTTACAACAGTATCATGAAGAAACAATTGAATAGTGTCTAAATAATCTCACACTCAACATTTCTTTTAAAATAAGTCATTGAAAGTAAAAGTCGTATTGTGCATATAAACCTATTTAGACATTTTCAGTAAACATGATACTGATACAAAGCCAACGTTTAATCATTAAATAGAGCTAATAACTTTAAAATATCTATATATTTCTCATGTGATGTCATATACTGTCAGGAGGACAATCTGTTCAGTGACAAAATTCATTACGTTGAAATTGCATTGACCGCTGTCAGATAATTGTTTCTAACACCAAGCGGTCACAGTTTATCTGTATATATTGTTGCAGTTTTGTGAGACTAGTGTATCCAGGGGCTTTGATGCGCCAAAGCTTGAAGGTAAGATCAATAAGATAACATATATTAACATCATTGGATGATAATGTTTATCTATGTCATCTAATAATCGTCTGTAATTATCGGCTATTTTTTTTTTTACATTCGTTATTATTATGTATTATGCATCTTAAAACTCATCCTTGTGATATGAAACTTACTTTCATGAGCAAAATCGCAAAGGTTGTACATACCAGGGGTGATATTTTTTCTGGGTTGATAATTTCAACTTAAAATGTTTATTTTTTAATGCCGACTTATCGGGAAGTACTAAAAATATTTCCTCTCCGATTTTTTTTGCAAACTTGGCGTGAAACTGGATTAGTTGACATTGCATAATACAATCTTTGTGTGTGTCATATGCACTGAAATATGCACTAGCATTTTGAATTTCGGATTTCTTGGCGCCCCTGAGTCCACCCAACTATAATGGGCACTTTAGTTTAGTTGGGAAAGTAAAGGCGGTTTGTCGTTGTGCTGGCCACATGACACTCTTCTGGTTAATCGTTGGCGAAAGAAACAGATGATCTTAATTAACATCATAAATCGCTAGGTCTGAAGGGGAACTTTACTATTTTCTAAGGCGTAGAGGGAGCGGATAGTAAGTGATACTGGGGGATCGAATTCATGGGCGAAAGTATATGTTTGGGTCGCGGGGGAAGTTATAAAGTGGGCCATGCCAGTTAGACGTAACAGATACTAAAATTAAAGTTTATTCCGAGGCAGGGGTGGGGTGAGATGGGGAGGGGGAGAAAAGTGATATAGAACTCACAGGATAAAATTGAGAGTGTTAGGGAGAGCGTTTTAAAGTGGGCCGTTCCAATTAAACGTAACATTTACTAGAATACATTTACAAGAAGGGGGATTATTGATATGCGGAAAGTTGTATTGAAAGTAGCAGGAAAAAGAGGGGAGGTACAACTAAAGTATTAAGAGATGCATTTCGAGTCGATAGGAAAAAAGGAACCAGAAATTTACGGCCGGTCCAAATCAACGTAATAGATTGAAGAATTCGCTGGCCAAGGGAATGTACTGCGAGGCGTTTACTTTTGGGACTTTATATTATTATTGTTTTAAGTAATTTTTAAAAAAGGGTAGCGGGTCCATGGCAGGTGGCAAAATAAACAACGTATAGCCTGGAAATAAATAAACGGGCGTAGCCAGTGGGTATTGCTAGTTGATTTATATTTTAAGAAAATACGTTATCGCTCTACTTTTTTAAAAACGATAGGAAACAATAATAAGAACTAAAACTGTCTACTGTTACATTATTACCATCGCCCATTGCCCATGATAATTTATTGAACGCTTTTCAGGTTCTCATTGCATCACCCACTCATCATGATCCTCCTAGTGGGCTACATTCTCTTCATTGGTGTGTTTGGTGTGTCCGGTCAGACAGTGGCTAGTGAGATAGATTCCATTTCTGATGGGACTGAATATGATTCGAATGTAACCGATATCATCGAATTTCTAAATACTGTAAGTATCTATCTATCTATCTATCTATCTATCTATCTATCTATCTATCTATCTATCTATCTATCTATCTATCTATCTATTTATCTATCTATCTATCTATCAATCTATCTAACTGCCTATCTAACTGCGTATCTATCTATCTATCTATCTATCTATCTATCTATCTATCTATCTATCTAAAGTAAAATAAATTATAGCTGTTATATAGCACTACTTTCATGCTCAGAGCGCTATGGTCAAATCTTATTTGTGGCCCGGTAGGGGGGTAGGGAACTTGGAGCTGGTTTTTCCGTGCTGCCTTTATGCGCTCAGTAAACACAACTCTGCTCGAGTCAGGTGTCAAACCTCGAGCCCCCTTCATAGGTAGCCAAGCCAAGCGTACTCCACATCTCAACCACGCATGCCAAGTATCTATCTATCTATCTATCTATCTATCTATCTATCTATCTATCTATCTATCTATCTATTTAATTATCTCTTTCTTCCATAATGCCATTAGAGCATAAAACGGTTGCCTGAACCATTCAGAAAAACTTTGACTTGTAAGAGTTTAAGTCTACAAATGAAGGACTAGAAAACATTGAGTATGACGTTATACTTTATTTTTAAGAATGCCTGAAACAAGTTAGTTTTTTTTTTGTAAATAAAATTGAAAAAAAAAATGTTATTGTTTCAGTTAAAAAGAAAGTTAACGAACTGAAAAATTCTTTTTAAAAAAATACTTCATATGTATTTTGTATATCTGTTTTGGTGATGAAGTGTATAACAAATCATGAAAAAAACAACAACAGTAAAATGAAAAACCTTAGCAAAATTTTCCAAAAGAAAATGATATTCGATCTTGCAGCCAAAAGTAAGATAAATGTAGGCAACTATGTAAAAAATCTGATTTGGTCTTAGTAAAGTGTCAAAACAAATACTGTTTATTTTTATGGGCAAATATAAATATATAAATTGACATACTAACTATAAATTAGCAGTGAGATTTAATAATTTTTGTAAACTTTCAGTTACAAAAAAGAGGCTTCTGGGATGAAGTATACAAATGGGTTCCTATAGCAACACAAGTCGCCGGTGCTCTGGGTAGAGATCTTGAAAACTTCGAAGCTCCAGTTGACATCAACAAAAAAGATTTCTGGGAACAGGCTGCCAAATTCCCACCTGTATCCAGACAAGTCGCTGACGATCTAGGTAGAGATCTTGAAAACTTTAAAGCTCCAGTTGACATCAACAAAAGAGATTTCTGGGAACAGGTTGCCAAATGGGCCCCTGTAGCTGGACAAGTCGCTGGTGCTTTGGGTAGAGATCTTGAAACCTTCAAAGCTCCACTGGATATCAATAAAAGAGACTTCTGGGGAGAAGTTGCCAAATGGGCACCTATAGCAGGACAAGCTCTACTTTTATTAGGCAGAGACGATAAAACTATGGAAATCAATAAAAGAGATTTCTGGGGAGAAGTTGCAAAGTGGGCACCCATGGCAGTGGATGTTGCAAAAGTTGCAGGCCGAGATGCTGAAAACAACGAAGCTACACTGAACTTAAGGGAAAGAGATTTCTGGGGACAAGTTGCAAAGTGGGCACCTTTAGCAGTGGATGTTGCAAAAGTTGCAGGCCGAGATGCTGAAAACAACGAAGCTACACTGAACTTAAGGGAAAGAGATTTCTGGGGACAAGTTGCAAAGTGGGCACCCATGGCAGTGGATGTTGCAAAAGTTGCAGGCCGAGATGCTGAAAACAACGAAGCTACACTGAACTTAAGGGAAAGAGATTTCTGGGAACAAGTTGCAAAGTGGGCACCCATAGCAGTGGATGTTGCAAAAGTTGCAGGCCGAGATGCTGAAAACAACGAAGCTACACTGAACTTAAGGGAAAGAGATTTCTGGGGACAAGTTGCAAAGTGGGCACCCTTAGCAGTGGATGTTGCAAAAGTTGCAGGCCGAGATGCTGAAAACAACGAAGCTACACTGAACTTAAGGGAAAGAGATTTCTGGGGACAAGTTGCAAAGTGGGCACCCATGGCAGTGGATGTTGCAAAAGTTGCAGGCCGAGATGCTGAAAACAACGAAGCTACACTGAACTTAAGGGAAAGAGATTTCTGGGAACAAGTTGCAAAGTGGGCACCCATAGCAGTGGATGTTGCAAAAGTTGCAGGCCGAGATGCTGAAAACAACGAAGCTACACTGAACTTAAGGGAAAGAGATTTCTGGGGACAAGTTGCAAAGTGGGCACCCTTAGCAGTGGATGTTGCAAAAGTTGCAGGCCGAGATGCTGAAAACAACGAAGCTACACTGGACATGTAGAAAAGAGATTTCTTGGCACGAGTTGCAAAATGGGCTACAGAAGCAGAATCACTTTTACTTGGCAGAAATGCTGAAATTACTGAGGTCTAAATAAAAGAAATTTCTGAGAAAAACGTAGTCTCGAAATAAAAAAAAATAATTCAAATATTAATGTTTGTTTATTTACTTCAATTTTTTAAAAACATTTTAATGAAAAAAAATACAATGTTTGCCCAAGCATTCATAGTCTTAGAGTCAGGCAAATACAACATTTAAAATAGGATATTAGTAACAAGTTTAAAACCAATTTGAATAACACATAAAAAGCACACGCACAAAATGAACGTATACAAGTTATTTTGTGTGTGTAATATCTCATATCTGTTTTTTTTTTTTTTGATAACATTAAAATTAACAGTTGTTGAACTAAACAGTTTAACAAAGCAAAACAAAGACAATAAAGAAATTACATGTTCTTAAGAGGAATACATTTCAAGTCCTCGCCAAACCCTCGAGTAGGTCATAGAATGTTTCCTGGATGTTTTATGTGCTTTGGATTTCCTTTACATTCTGACGGTAATTACAATTTCAATTTCAGAAATTCAAATCTACAACTTGATGCTCCGTAGACCAAGTGCAAGAACAGGTACAACCATTAAAAACAAGCTAAAATGGAGTGAAACACGACCATTATTTTTATACCAAAACACATCAATGACTTTTCTTTCACAAGAAGCTAGAAATAATTTAACACTACAAAACAATAATTACACTGTTGTATACAGCATCCATTTGTAGTCTGATTACCTTTGCCATCACCTGCTGGTATGGTAATACTTCAATGGCAAAAAGACATAAAGACTAATTATACTAAATAAAAAAGCATCCAATATATCACTTGATCGCGGCTACCATCTGATGAAGAACTTTTTAATGAAAGATGCTTCTCCAAAACAAAAAATTCTTAAAGACAATGTACACCCATTAACTCTTTCTCTCCGTAATTATTTTCAACGTTCCGACGAATTATTCATTTTTCTCATTTGCATTATACTACCCTGTTATTATTAGGCTTCAATAACGTCTTCGGTTGTTATCAGAAAATGTTTTATTTGGTCTAGAATTAAATGGAAATGCATGCTTTTATATATATATATATATATATATATATGTATTATGCATTTCCATTTAATTCTAGACCAAATAAAACATTTTCTGATAACAATCAAAGACGTTATTGAAGCCTAAAAATGCTTGACACCACGATAAAGTCATGGAAAGATAACTCTTTTATTTCTGCAAGTCAAACTAGAGTTACCCCACGTAACTTTCGCGGAGACTGAGAGCGAGGCTCAAAAAAAAAAAAAAAAAAAAGAGAGAGGGTGACGGGAGAGAACAAGTAATTTTTTCTTTTTATTCATTTTCTCTATTTGACGACATTTTTGTGTGTATTTTGTACACACGTCAATACCTGGTGTCATTACAATAGTTGCATATGTTTTTTTCTGTAGCTTTGTTTTTGCCCCTTCGTATTGCCCTTCGTTTCCTAACCATGGCCACACGCTTCACATATATATTTCGCGGGGTCAACAGGTCTTTCAATGTAGTCGAAATGACTGCATCAGGTCACTGTTTAATTCTAACCGTCACAAATTTCTAGAAAAAATGACATCGACGAAACTGTTGCTCTTGAACTTTGCAAGATGGCTGTAACCGTTCGTTTGCAAACATTGGGATAACTATGCCCTGTCCGTTGCTCTTACTTTCGGAAGCACAGTCATACACTCTGCTCGACAATACGACGCCACATTAATACTTCCGACAAAAAGCGGAGTATGCTACGCCGCGGGTCGAATAGTAAAAAATAATCCTCGTAAGGGTCTGTTCTTCCCAAATGTTGGTGTCTATCTTGAAGAGCTTTATTATATCACGCTTGCATTCATCAGTGTATCTTAAAGAAATGGACGACATGCAGCTCTCCTGCCTTATATTAGATCACCTAACAATATTTTTAATGCATCACACTGCTGACAATATATCATCAAGAGTATCAACAAAAAAAGAAGATAATCTGTTAGGTGAAAAAACTCATTAACAAAAGTGTACGAAGCTATATGGTGTAAACGTTTTCGACGCTAAATGTTCACAGGTTTACAGTATATATTGTTGACTCTTTTAAACATACATTATCTATGTAACAAAACTTTATGGTAAGATGTGTTGTGGATATATTTTTTATACGTTACTAATTATTTTTACAGTTTAATATTGTGTCTATCACTATTTTTCTTGTATTGATATGAACAGATTAATCCCAGTTATAAAACAACAGCAAAAATACAATAAAAAAATAATTTTAAAAAGCCATCAATCATATATGTAGGATCATAGCGTATTGAAAAAACTAAAAGCATGAAACAGCAGTAAACAAAACCAATTGATAAAAATATTTCTAATCGCGCAGATGTATTGTTGTTAATCTAGTGACTAGATCTATTACAAATTGCATTACTTGACTGATCTAAACTTATTGATATGAAAACTGTAGAGTTTTACATTGTTTGTTTCAATTTAGAGCAGCGACTAATAAAAGGGGACTCATACTCATACCACTCCGTCAAGTACTATTTCTTTTCCTTGTTTGAGATACCAACAAAATTAATAATTACCAATAGTTAATTAACTAATTTGTTAAATTATTGTTTTTCTTATTGATCCTTGTGTTGTAAGGTAAAAGACATAATTGTGCAAAAGTCCAGCTTGATCCAAGATAACTTGTCGTAGAAATAAAGTGTACAAACTTTAAACCAGACAGACAGAGTTGAAATAAGCTTTGTAAAAGAAACAAACAAATAAACTGAGATTATCTGTATATTGCAATGCGATTCATAAATGTGTTTCCCACAACAATTATGGTCACAAGTGTTGTCTGAGAATTAATCATCATTGGCCTCCTTCAGTCGTAGAACGACTATGGTTCATCTCAGAGCACACTTCCTCAAGTGGCTGTGGAGCCCTATTTTGGAGAGACACTCCCGTCCACAGGTTAAGGTAGCTTTTGCTTCGGTGGTAGAGGAGCTGGCCGTTTTTCGGATTGTGCGTTTTTCTTCCTGAACTGAGACCCATGTACTTTCACTGTCCATAGCTTTCTTGGTCACTGTCTTTCTCCACCTGTTGCGGTCTAGAGCTATGTCTTCCCAATTGTCAGTATTGATGTTCACTAATTTGAGGTCACGTTTTATTACATCTATGTAACGGAGGTGGGGGCGACCAGTTTTTCTTGTGCCAGTCGCGAGTTGACCCTAAAGGATGACTTTCGGGATGCGCTTGTCCTCTATCCGGCGAACATGTCCAAGTCAGCGCAAACGGCGTTGTCTGAGGGCTGTCAAGATGCTAGGAATACCTGATCGCGCAAGAATCTCAGTATTGCACACTTTTTTTTTCCATGTGACATTCAAGATCCTAAGAAGACATCTCTAATGGAACGAGTTCAGTTTTTCTCTCTTGCTTTGCGTAGGTGGTCCATGATTCACTGCCATACAGCAGTGTACTCATAACGCATGCCTTGTAGACTTCCATTTTGGTCACCGTAGTTAGCTTATGGTTTTCCCAAACTCTTGGTCTGAGTCTAGCGAATGTCGTGGCAGCCTTCCCTAAGCGTTTTTTCATTTCCTCTTCTAGAGACAGGTCATCTGTAATTGTGGATCCCAGATAGCAGAATTCGTTTACGGCGTCCAGCTTGTTATCGTCTATAAGGATGGAGGGTGGTGCTGTAGCAGGTGGTTCCATTACATTTGTTTTCTTCGTGCTAATGGTCAAGCCATATTCTTTACAGGCCTGAGAGAAGCGGGACATTAGTGACTGAAGTTCCTCTTGCGTGTGCACTGGCGGATACAGAACTTTAGAGTGGGGGGGGGGGGCGATTTTTTTCCAAGCCCTAGCCCTAACGTCCAGTAAACCCTAACCTTATGCATAAACGTGCGTACAACATATATATATATGTATATATATATATATATTCGATCTATGAGAATAAAATAAGACTGTTTCTCAATGTTCGGCGAAAAAAACAGAACAAAAAAAGTCTTGTTGAGGCTTTTCTCTTGCAAACTTGAGGGTCTGGGAGAGCGCTGTAAGCTTCCTCAGTGGGGTTCGGGGCGATGCCCCGACACCCAAAAGCGTTTTCTTGCATTTTTCACTGCAGAAACGCATTCTTCAGACATCTACAGCTTCTTATTCATCAGTGAGGTTCGGGGCGAAGCCTCGACGCTAAAAGCGTTTTCTGGCATTCTTCACTGCAGTAACGCATTTTCCTGACCTACAGCTCATTATTCATTCTATTATGAAGGACCTTTTGAATAATGTGGAAAACTATTATAATATGAATTTATAGTCCCTTAATACATTGCAAATACAACCGATTTGTTCTTTGAAAAGATAAGATACCCCACATATATAGATTAAGGTTTTGAGGATCGTCGCCGAAAAATATTTTTTCGATTAATAATATTCAATAAAATTCAAGCATAAATTGTGAGTTATAGTTCTAAATTTATTTAACTAGAAAAATATGAGATAGAGTAAAGGTTGGGAAAAGTCAACTAGGAAAAAGATTATCTGGCTTTTGAACTTATCTCAACCGTGACTGTTATATTAAAAAATTTCGTTTGAACTACAACTTTTCCAAAGCAGAGTCTTTCTTAAAATAGCTATGATAAATTCATGTGAAATTACACAAACTCTGGAAAGGGGAAAGGGCGGTAACATAAAGACGATTAATTCTCGCTTTTTATAATTTCTGCTAATGTTTGCATTTTGTATTAAAGAATAGGGGTGGGGCGACTCGATATAAGAATTTACTTTATAGCATATATAAATTATATAAGTGACAGATTTTTTTTAATTTTGTAATTTCTTACTATGATACAAAAAGAAAAAGTATTGGTTTGTCCGATGGGGGGAAGGTGATTGCATGTATCGCACTTCAACCTGTTTATATTATATAGATATTCGACTAATGTTGTTAACATACTATGATTTCTCCATAAAAGTAGGACCGCCCCCCTCCCCACTCAAAGGGTTTAGATGGAAAGGGCAGTAGAGGTATTCGCTCCTCCCCTTCCAATCGGCCAACAGGTAAACATAATATAATAACCGGTTAAAATACCAAAAACATGTTTTAATCATATAGATATTTAATTGATTCTGTTAGCAATATGTGATTTCTACAAATAAATAGGACCGCCCCCCCACTCAAAAGCTTATGGTGGGGGGGGGGGCGGATTGATGCCATCGCCCCCTCCCGACCCTACCAAATCGGCCAAATACTAGAAAGGGGGGGGGGGCGAAATAATCTAAAAATAGGTCGAAATATTAATAATTAGTATATATTATTAACATAAGTAATAAATTCGTAAACAAATTGTAGGAATTATATACTAAAATACGTCCGCCTCCCCCGGGAGGGGGGTCGGCTTAGTGGGGTGGGGCGATCGCCCCCCCCCCCTGGATCCGCCAGTGTGCGTGTGTGCCACTACCGCTGCGTCATCCGCGAATAGCATATCTCTTACGAGCGTGGCTCTGATTTTAGTTTCGGCCCTCAGTCTGGCAATATTTAGGAGTTTGCCATCAAATCTGGAATGGAGTGGATTTGTCAAACGCGTTGTGGATTAGCAGTGAAAATAGTATTCTAAAGAGAGTTGGGGCCAGGACACATCCTTGTTTAACTCCGCTGTTTATACTGAAACTTTCAGAGCTGGCACCGTTGAATTGCACTGTACCCATGGGCTTAGCCGGGGGGGGGGGGGGGGGTTCAACCCCCCCCCCCCCCTAAATGAAATCCCCCCCCTTGGGGGGGGGGCGGATCGGAATTTAGTGACTGATTTTTTTGCTTTGATTTTGTTTATTTTAGGTGAGATTTTAATACTAAACCATCACTTCCCCCAGCACAACCAAAGGGGTTTTGAGTTTAAAACCCCCTACCAGGGGTTTTGAGTTTAAAACCCCTACCAGGGGGGTTCGAGTTTAAAAACCCCTACCAGGGGGGTTCGAGTCTAAAGCCTCTACCAGAGGGGTTCGAGTTTTAAAACCCCTACAATGGGTTTTGAGTTTAAAACCCCCTACCAGGGGTTTTGAGTTTTAAACCCCCTACCTGTTTATTTTTGCAGTTAACCCCCCCCCCCCTATCCTATAAAACAAAACAAAAAAAAAAATGCAAACGACAATCCCCTAATTCCAAGAGCACAGTTAAGGAAGATTTTGACCTTAAAACCCCCTCTAAAATTTACGATAAACCCCTTCTTCAATATAAAAAAAAGCTAATTACGCACTCAAAATGTTTTGAGCGTAGCTAAATTGGTTTTGACTCCGTTTTGAGTTTAAACCTCACTTCAGCGGGGTTTGAAGGTAAAAAATACCTCTTTGATAATAAAAACAAAGCAAATTATACACTCAAAATGTTATGAGTGTAGTCAAAGGGGTTTTGAGTTTAAACTCCCCTCCAGTGCAGTTTGAAGCTAAAATATAAATAAAAGCAAATTACTCACTCTAAAATCTATGAGCGTAGACAAAGGGGGTTTGAGGCTAAAAAATACATCTTCAGTGTAAGAAAAAAAAAGCAAATTACGCACTCAAAATGCTATGAGCGTTGACAAAAGGGGCTTTAAGTTTAAACCCCCATTTAGAGGGGTTTAATGCTATAAATACCTCTTCAAAATAAATAAAAAGCAAATTACACACAAAAATTTTTTGAGTGTAGTCAATCCAATCAGGGGGTTTGAGTTTAAACCCCTCTTCTACAGATGGCTTTTTTTTAAAGTTTAAAACCCCTCCAGATGGTTTGAGTTTAAGATCCCCTTACAGAGCGTTTTAAGGTGGAAAACCCCCAACAGATTATTTTGAAGATAAAACTTCTCTTTTCGATATAAAATCTAAAGCAAACTACAGTCACTTAATTCCAAGAGCGTATTCAAGAAAGGTTACACATTTTTACCAGTGGCAGAGCTCCATTAATAAACTGCAGTGAATAGTCATCTGCCGAAATAGAAAAACACTAACTGTGGCTAAACAAAGATGGCTAAGACAGATCTTAGGAGTCAGTTATAGAGATCGGGTCTAAATCAAGAAAATCCTATGCCGAAATGGGAGTCAACCCCTTAGTAAGATTGTGAGAGGTTTGCGGGACATGTTCTCCGACAAAATGAACTACGCCCATGACTGTACCCATCATATTTTGGTTGAAAGATATGATTACATTTACATTACATATCCTAGTACAACTTGACGCCACTCATTCATGGGGGTCCTCATGGCAGGTGGGAAGAGGCTTCAGACATTACCAGTGACAGATTTTGTGGAAAATGCTTCGAAAGGCGCGGGAGGGTCTAAGTCAGTAAGAATAGCACATTAGGTTTTTGAAATAAAACTTTTTAATAGCAGGAAAATGCATAGTAGATACCTCAGAATATGCATTTTTATGGCTTCAATATCAGAAATAGTGCGTGGCGGCGGGGCTTTGCTCCGCGCTGGGGGAGCGCTACCCCCTTGTTGGCAATGGCGGAGAATCTACAATTTTTCCACTAACTCATGGAAGAACCTATTCTAGGGCACAATAAACTTCTTCTGAAAGAATGAAGGGTCAGAATGTAATAAAGATTATGTACACACACACACACATAAATACATATTAAAAAAATTCGCTGGGGGAGGGGGAGTCGGGGGGGGGGAATCCACCCCCCAACCACCCCCCCCCCCGAAAAAAATCCTGGCTACGCCCATGACTGTACCCATCATATTTTGGTTGAAAGATATGATTACATTTAGTAGCTTGGGTGGACAGCCTATTAACTGTAAAATTTTAAAGAGGCCATCTCTGCTAACTAGATCGAAGACCTTTGTCAGGTCAATAAACGCAATGTACAAAGGCATCCTTTGTTCTTTGCCTTGTCCTGGAGTTGGCGGATGGAGAAAATCATGTCAATCGTGTATCTCCCTGAGCGAAAGCCGCATTGTGATTCTGGATAGACCCGATCAGCGAGTTTTGTGGCCTGTGAAGTATCACTCGAGCAAAGACTTTGCCTACAATATATAAGAGGGAGATTCCCCTGTAATTGTTGCAGTCTGTCTGAGAATTAATATGTTATAAATAAGAGTTCAATTTCTCAATTTTGGTAATATTACGTACTTAGATCCCCCCGCGGCAAATAGTCTCTACAAAAATCATTCACTGGAAATGTCTTAAGCCTCTTCCTACCCGGTGTCCACTGCTCTGAGGTCCTCCATGACAGTGGGAAGTTACTTTAAACTAGGACTTCTATGTTTGTGCTTTCCTATTATCAGCCTTCATATCATTGCAACTCTTAGCATGCGTAATTCATTAATTTACATATAAGATTGACCAAATTGCAAAAGTTCAGGAACAAATGTCAGATTATTTACAGACGATTGTATAATATATAGAACAATTAAAAGCAACACAAGATACAGAAATTTTACAAAGAGAATTAGATGACTTACAGAAATGGGAATCTATTTGGAGCATGTCTCTCCGCCCAGAAAAATATCAGTTATTAAGAGTAACAAAAAAACTGAAACAAATTCAAATTCCACATATCTTATTCATGGTAAACCAGTAAAACAGACTAAATACCCAAAATACTTAGGTGTAATAATAAATGAAAAACTGTCATGGAATCCTCATATTAATGAAACTATGAAAAAATCAAACAACGCATTAGGATTTATTAGAAAAAGGCATATAAATCAAATAAGAACATAAAACTAAAATGTTATTTAACCTTGGTTAGGCCAATAATAGAATATGCATCCTCTGTTTGGTACCCCTCAACTCAAGAAAACATTAAGAAACTGGAACAGACACAAAATAGAGTAGTGAGATTCATAACAAACAATATTCACATATGACTAGAGTCAGGGTCGGTCCTAACAATTGCGGGGCCCTATGCGAAACTGATTGCGCGGGGCCTAGTCTGGAAAGGGAATAAAGATAATAAGTGAAAAGTAAGATTTTGTATTAGAAAAAAAAATCGACTTTGAAATTTAATTATTCTTTACTGAATGCAAAATTGCGATCAAATTAACTTTATTTTAGGAATCTTGCAACCTATGACATATTTAAATGTCAGTGCCTATAAAAGTAAATAAAATATTGGAACTTCCGATTACGGTGAACATTCGCCCGATTATTACATTTTATGACATGAAAGCTGACTATTCTTTTTTTCTTTTATCGCGCGTAGGATTCCCGTTTTCCCTGACCGGCCCTGACTAGAGTAACACCTTAAGTAAAATCACTAAATTTAGAAAGCCTTCAGGATAGAAGACTTAAAAGTAAAGTAGCAATTATACATAAAACACTGAACCATAATCTTCAAATACAAAAACAAAATTTAATAAAATACTCAGACACAAAGATAAAGGCACAATTCTCGTTCCATATGCTATGACAAATTTCTACAAAAGATCCTTCCTCCAAAGCGCTATTAGAGCATGGAATGGGTTGCCTGAGCTAGCCAGGAAAACCAGCGACTTGGAGTTTAGGTCATTGATTAATATGCATGATTAAATGAATGACGCGTAGGACGTCATCATCTACTTTTCTGAAGTAACGTCTGCATCATATAAGATAAGATATCATACGGTAGTACTACTACACACTTCGAATAGTTACTGAAATACGAATGCTAATACACTCGATTTAAAAAAAATTAGGTTATAGCATCTATTTCAATAATTGACAATATCTATTATATGTATTTCAGTTTTCCAATTTTCGCCCCATCATGATGGTAAACGTGGGTTATGTTCTATTGTTTGGTCTGGCATGTGCCTCTGCTAATCCTATATCAGACGAAACGGACTTTGTTTCAAACGTAAGTGACATTGTTGAAGTTATATATAACCTATCTACTATATATATATATTATATATATACTTATTCTATCTTCTGTATATCACATGATCAGCTGGTGCCCACCTATAAAAACGAGAAACGGTTCGTGAGTAGTGACTTGTGTGTTGGGGGCTTTCTTCCATTCCCTCCAGTGCAATTAAACCTGGCCTAACTAATGTCTTATAATGAATATCTAATTGATCTAATTGTTTTGTAAAGGGTCAATATCTTATTCAATGTAAATAATGTTAATATATATTCAACTAGTTACTAGTGTAAATCCCTCATAAGTAAAGTGCAATCTGCCTTGTACAATGGTCGAATGTATATGTTCATGAATTTCAGACCAACAACCTGATCAGATATACCTAGTGAGTCTACACATGTAGTCCTAGTGTAGTGTGTATAGTTGTTTGTGTTAACCATCACGCATTGTTTTTTCCTTGAGCATACGCACGCCAAAAAAGTTGGGTGTCAGTCAAAAAAGATAACACATTGGCATGGTCAGTCAAGCATGTAGATAAATTATACCGGTCCACTAGTTAGAGGTCAAGGGTTGTTTTTTTTTTTTCACTCCAGCAAATTGTTTCTTTGTTTGCTAGATCTAACTGCGGTACTATTGTTCAATTTATTTTATGCCATTTTAAAATTTACTATAAGGTTTTCCGTTATTTATTGAGTCAAAAGAATTAAACAATGAAATTAGCTTTCTTTCTAAAGATTTTAATACAAGGCAAAAAAATACATACACGCAAACAAGCACATCTTTGTTTTATTTTATTGTGCAAAGAACGTACGTAAGAAACATTCAATGCAAAGAACGTATGTTAGAAACATCCTCCTTAACTTATTACTTATTAATTATTTTATTCGTGGTTTCTGTAACTGTTACAAAAGGGAACGATAGTAAGCCTATGGGTGTCAGGTGTGTAAAAGTCGTCCTAGCCTGATACACAGTGGCTTAGTACGCATCTTAAGTAAAAAAAAATCGTAATAGCAAGGAGTTAATTGACTGTCACAAATTATTAAGAATATTGTTATCAAATCAAGACACTTAACTGCAGGAGTAATATTCAAGTTAACACGTTAGAAAAATTATTTTACGTTAATATTTATTGACAGTGTAATATCCTTTGTTAGCACGTTGTGTTTTTTCATTCTGGCTTATAAATGGTCAATGTCTATCAATAAATTGGGTGTCAAGGACCAAAGAAATAAAGAGTAGGGAGTGTTTAGCTCTCCATTTTAAGATAGCCCTGGTCGTGTCTTCTACAAAATAATTAGTTACTGGCTTACTGGGCTATATAATCTCGCGGTTTGTGTTCTGTGTAGCTAAAGGTCACTCGTTTAGGTGCGTGTGATCTTTAGTCCAGCTTACTAATTGAGATTTATGTTCAAGTAACTCGGCACACTTGAACAGGTGTGGCCTCTAGCCCAACCACGTGATTAAGATTTTTCTCCAAATAAGCAAACTCTTTGTCCGGATACCCGTGTAGATGTTTGGCTTTAAGTCCAGTCCACTCCCCCCCCCCCCCAATTAAGATTGGCTTCTAAGTAAACATAGTTCCCTCCTGTGACCTCTAGAGAGTGCTTACGTCCATAGTATCTGACTTGGGGTCACCTGTCAATCAATGAACTCAATGTGATGAACTAAACAAATAAAAGGGGGAGGGTGTTGTTCATCTGGAAATATACCTAGTTACCTTAGAGGTGTGGCTCTTGTAATCCAGCCCCCCTAATAAAGATTATCTACTAAATAAACAAACTCTGTTCCTCGAAAGGTGTTACCTCTAGAGAGTGTCAATACCCTGACATTAAAGCTACGTCCATCGTATTTAACTTGCGGTCACCTGCTTATAAAAAAAAAAACTCAATGTGATGGACTAAACAAATAAAAGGGTGGGAGTTGTTAATCGCTACCTCTGGAGATATACCCGCACAGCTAGACAGACGTCGGGTCAGCATGACGTAGTTAAGGAATGTGGCATTTTAACATGTTAACTAATCTACTCAAAGGTCAAGACAAATTGAAAAAAGTGTCAGCCATTGCTGCTCTGTATGTAAAGCGCATTTATGATGTAAAGTTTCATTTCTAATTATATTAAGTTATTAACACGCCTTGTCTTTACAATAAACGATGTTTGGTGCATGTTCATAATGGCTCTATTTTTAAGCACATTGTTTTATTTTAATATAAACTTTAATGCATTCTACAATAGACATTAATGGAACGAGGTCCACTTTATGCATATTAAATAGATGTATTTTTTACTATCCGGTAGTGATATCCGACCGGAGCCGAATAGCACCAGATAGTAAAAAATGCCGGATATATATATATATATTAAGAAAGCACTCTAATCCTCTCACTCATAAAGTATATACTTGGGATTCTGTTATTAAATCTTTTTACAGATAAGAAATATTTATTACCTAGCATACATCAACTGTCTTTCTCTCTGAAATTTTACACGATTATTTCTTTTTCCTGACAAAACAAGAATCAATAAATAAAACAGAAATTACTTAATTGATTTATTATTTTGTTTTATATCGACCAAGGGAAAGAAATAGTACTTGAATGATCTGGTGGTATAAGTTGAATTAGTCCCTTTATATTTTTCAGAAAGAAAAAAATCGCTGCTTAAAATTTAAAACTTACAATAGATTCTAAATTCTTTTAATTTTTTTTAGTATATATATGCTTAACGATGCTTCGGCCCTTTGTTCAAATTCTGGTTAACTTTTACTTTTTTTTTTTAATAAACGCATTTATAAAGCTGTTGCGGTTACAGTCAAACCATTGTTTCCCAGTCTCCTCCGTTTTCCAACTGGCCCAGACAAGTGATAGGATCATAGCGTACCGAGAAAGCTAAAAGCATGAAATTGCATTTCACAAAAATAATTGGTAAAAAATATTTCTAATCGCACAGATTTACTATTATTAGTCTAGAACTATTACAAATTTAATTACATGACTAATTGATGCAATTTCTCCTAATATAAACTATAATTTCCGTAATTATTTTTCTTTGTTGTTTTATTATTTACTGTTTTTTTTAAATCTCTTTTTGTATTGTGTTAAGATTTAAATCTATCTACTTATTAATTTTACTTTCAGCTTCTGAAGAGAGAATTCTGGGAACAGGTTGCAAAATGGGCTCCTGTAGCGGGGCAAGTCGCTGGCGCCTTGGGCAGAGACGTTCGAAACCTGGAAGATGAACAAATTACCAAGCAAAGAGATTTGATTGACGATGTAGTTGGCAGAGATGTTCAGAGTGAAGAACTACTGAAAAGAGAATTCTGGGAACAGGTAGCGAAGTGGGCCCCTGTGGCTGGACAGGTGGCAGGTATATTGGGCAGAAACGTTCGAAATCCTGAAAACACAAATGCAAGATTTATTGGTGGTGAAAGCATTCCAAAAATATATGGCAGGGATGAAGACTATGCCGAGCAAAGAGATCTTATTGACGATGTAGTTGACAGAGATGTTCAGAGAGAAGAACTACTGAAGAGAGAATTCTGGGAACAGGTAGCGAAGTGGGCACCTGTTGCTGAGCAAGTCGCTGGTGCCTTGGGCAGAGATGTGAAAAACGTAGAATAGCTAATAAATGATACTAAAAAAATTAGAAATAAAGCAACAATAAACTCCATAAAGCTGCTTATAACAAAATGTATCCCTTGTTTATAAAGACTTTAACATTAGTTATGGTAAAGATCTCAGCCATAGCTTGTAGGGAAAATGTAATATTATGATATTTCACATATACAATGTAATGTAGTTAGTTGTCTATAATATGGGAATAAAGTTCATTCTAGAATACACAAATTAAAACTTTGTTCTTATTTGCTTTAAATGTAACTGTAAAAAATAAAATGACATATAAGTACATATCCTCCTTTGTGGTTTAAGATGAGCACATTTCTCTTTTCCTATCAATCTCAAGATGGCCAATACGGTCCAATCCTTGCTTTAATTATTAAGCCGGCCACACACATGGCATGGGATAAGATGGGTCTAATGCACATAAGCCTGCTTCTTGTCTCAGACTTTTTTGTTTGCATGCTGTTTGCCTGATATCTTGAGACTCCAAAACTTCACGCCATGGGGAGCGATCTGGAGGTATGTGTTTCCCAGCTGTGAATGTCAATATCACACATTGAGAGATCTCGAAAGCGTGTCTTTGCAACGCATTTGTAGACCACTCGAGAGCGCTTTACTGCACACAACTCCACATTAAGTCATTTGGGAACGATTTTCTGGAATACAGACTACATGTCCAGCTTATCGAAATCTGGACCTTTTTGCTGTGGCTTGGATACATTTCATATATGACAACTGTAATATTTACACGTCTGTTACGTATTCTAACAAGTTCTCCTGAATCATTTATTTAGACACCCTTAGATGGAAGGAATATAGAATTTGATGTACAGGGAATATAAGGTTCCGGACTCTGAGGTATATAAGATTGAAAGGAGGAGTACAGCACTGTAGACTTTCAGCTACCATCTTATCTTATCTTATATAATACAGACGTTACTTCAAAAAAAAAAAAAGAAGATGATTACGTCCTACGCGTCATACATCTAGTCATGCATGTTAACCAATGACCTGAATTCTGCCAAGTCACTAGTTTTCCTGGCTAGCTCAGGTAATCCATGCTCTAATAGCACTAGGGAAGGAGGAATATTAGCATATATTTGTCCTAGCCTATGTTCACCATGCTTGATAACAGTCACCCAAACCTTGCTCATGTAATTTATTTATGAAAAATTACTTTTACTAACTTCTACTAAGTGGTTTCTTAGTCTATACGATTCTAGAAATAACATGTCTGGAGCAACTGGCACATATATATTACTTTGAATTTTTCTAAAGACTTATTGTCATCATACTGTTGTACAAGAATAACATAACAACTTTTTAAACAAGCAAAGTACACAAAGTACTCTTAGAAAAAAAATAGTCATATTAAGTGTATCAATTAGTATGGTTTAGTCATGTAATTAAATTTGTTATATATCTAGAGTTCTAGACCAGCACAAAATCTGTGTGATTAGAAATATTTTTTGTTACCAATAGTTTTTGTTTAGCGCCAGTGTTCAAAATACTTTTCAGTCATCTCTTAACCAGGGCAGAGTACCAAGGGACTGGAATAAAGGTAAAGTAACCTTCTTATTTAAAAAAGGAGAAAGGTCTGACCCAGGAAACTACAGACTAGTATCACTAATGTAAGATCTATAATAGTTGACTGTGGAGCTGGGGAAATACAATAGAAGAAATTAAATTGTAATATTTTTTTTTTAAAATGGAACCAGTGTTCTCTTTGAGCACCTCGATGTATTTCATGCGGTTTACTAAAGAGAAAACTTAACTCTAAACTACTTTGTATGCCTGTCAGCAAACAACGGATGCTTGTTATCAAAATTACGTTCCAATTATTTCGGCTTTATAGATTCATTACAAATGACGCACTTGGGTTTTGCAATTGCTGCTTTAAGTAAAATGATACAGTAAAAGTCTACATTATATTCTTTTTTCTTAACATTTTATTTGTTGAGATACATCTTCATCGGGCTACTTAATAATGGAAATATTACCTCCAATAACATGGACTATAAAATGACGGCATATTATTAATTATTAACCAACTAGATTTTCAATTCAGTTACGATGAAAACAATATCTATGATTCCGCATGACGTAATGTATGCTATTGACTAACTTACAAACTTTCAAAAATATTTACACTGCAACAACATTAGAAGGAAATTATTCTGTTGTCTGTCTCTAAATAAGTAAAGAAAAAAAAAATTCCAATGGAATAGACAAAAAGTCCATTTTTTTATGGTCTTAGGCGACCCCCGGCAAATCGTCGTTCGACCCCCAAGGGGGTCGCGACTCACAGGTTGAGAACCCCTGCTTTAGTTGTTGATATGCAAATCCTTGTATCATTTTCTGTCTCTGATGGTTTCAATAGTTATGTAGTAAATCTTTGCTTTTGTATTAAAATTTGTATTATAATTATTAGAATTTTGCAAAGTAAGAGTTTGATTTAATGAAGGCCTTACATGGCAAAGAATTGTTTTTCTTTAATTTTCCCTTGTGTGAGATTTATAATCAAGATTGAAGACGCTCGTGGAGCTTTACTGGGGACCATTTAAAAAAAAAAAAAAAAACACTCACAGATACTATATTTTATATTTTCAGTCTGTGGTGATTCTAACAGAATTCCAGGATCTCTCGGTGTTAACTGGTGGAGATTAGTTGTCCCGGGACTACATTGGGGAAAAAATTATCACCAGACCAGACATACCGGAAAGCATAATTAATCTTAGATTATATCTAGTCCTCTAAACTCCTCATGAGCTCACTGCAATACTGTTTGGCCTCAAGCTTGTGTTGACGACAAGTTAACATCTGGAAACCGGTACCGGTCTGTCAACTTGTGGAGGTTTCTCTAGTGATTTGGATAAGCGGTCATAGTAATAGAGTTTCTTTGGACCTTTCAGCCTGTATGCAATTGCGTGGGACTTAATGACAGAGTGATGTTTAAGGACATTAGTTGTGTTGATTAACACACTTTGTGGTACATAAAAACAGCTACAATAGGAATTCAAGCTTGTAGGTAAACGCACCAACAAAAACTTCCATATTTCTGGGAACGTTTGGGCTTCTAAAGGAAATAAGGACAGATCCTTTCGAAATAATCCCAATATCAATGACTTCGTTCGTCTACAACAGAAGACAATGGACAATCTAGTGACCGTGAAGTTTGGACAGTTTCTGAACAATGTTAGCCCCAATAGTTGTGTCTAACGTCAACTATAAACGGGAAAGTTTGCGCAAACAAGTAATTATCTCATTGATCTAACTTATCAGAGCTAGGGGTCTTAACGACAGGCAGTTCCGAGAAAAACTTTAAGATTTGGAAAAAATTCATTCCGATGTTCGGTACCACAGTAGTATACGCTAGCTTAGCATGGGCAAAGCATTGAGAAGATATATGAGATCTAAAGGAAGAAATTGTCATGTTCTTCGAAGAACATTGACTATAACTTTCTTACTAGTATTTCTAATGCAAGAGAGAATTCATGTCTCATGTTGAAGTACTAAACTGCAATGTTTGCACTTGGATTATATTTGTATGTTAAATCTTTTATAACAAAGATTTCCTTTTTCTCCCATTCATGCAAGTTGCGACTTAATGGGGAGATAACAATTTTTAAGCCATCGTAAAGGCAGGAGTGATTCCCCTTAAGAAGTTAAAATAAGGGTATGTAAACTGATTGATCAAAACATAAAAATTTCTATGACATAGATCAGTTTGGTGTTAATACTAGATATGATTAAGCTATAGGCCTTAGTTATTGTGAGTTATGCGTCTTGTGTTGTGAACAAGCAGTTCTGCCCAAGATGGCGCCCAGTGATGATTGAATAAAAGTGTACGGCCCAACATCGACATTCGTTGCCTTGATTCTTTAATACCTAATTAGCATGGTGGCAGCGGAAAGTCAACCATGTAAGTGCTTTCACTCTCGCATGAAGTAAAAGATTATACGTCAAGGGAGAGATTAAAGATAAATTGAGAGCTACATCGGGTAGTCTAACCCCCCCCCCCCCCCCCCCAAATCACGTACGCTTTGAGCTATTAAGGGAGTCAACCAAGAGATTAATACATCAAACAGTAGAAAGAGTTACACAAGATGTCGGAGAATCTACTGACGCCCCTCCCCCCCCCCCCCCCCCCCCCAATGCTTGGAACTAACGGAGGGGAATGTTAGCCAAAATTTCAGACGTTGGAGGCGGCAGACGGAAATATATCTGCAGGCGACGGGAGACTACTGAAGGCCCAAGAGCCAACAGAAGGCCATCGTATTGCATTGTGCCGGCCCACATAAGAAGTGGTCGAATAAGAGCCACCCCGACGTGGCACAATAACTATGATTTTAACTAGTGGTGACAACCCCGTCAAGTTTTTTTAAAATTTTGACTACTTCTCTATAGTCGTCAATATTCATGTATATTATGTTATATGTATATTATATGTTACTTATATTTATGATTTTGTTTACATGCCAATGTTGTCTGTTGAAAATGTGATCTGTGTATCGGAGTATCGTGTCAGTGTATGTGAATAGGTTATTGTCTATAATTTACCTCTGTTCGTGTTGAAAGAATAATGTTTCTGCCATGTGTTTGTCTTGGAATGTTTGTTGTGAACTTGTTTCTTCGATAGAAAGGGAAGGATGTTAATACTTGATATATGTAAGTTATAGCCCTTAGTCATTGTGAGTTATGCGTCTTGTGTTGTGAACAAGCAGTTCTGCCCAAGATGGCGCCAATTGATGATTGAATAAAAGTGTACAGCCCAACATCGACATTAGTTGCTTTGATTCTTTAATACCTAATTAACAGTTAAATGATGTTCTTTACATTGAACGAGACATAGCCAAAGGTTTAGAAATAGATGCACTGGTTTCTGACTTTGCTACTTAGAAGGCCAGAAAAAAATGAAGTTCTAGTTCATAAATATTATATCTATTAAATGTCAAATAACTAATATAGAAAAAGATTTAATTTTGATAAGAAGTTGTACCGTACAAACATTGACCTTCAAGACTGATTATCACTGATATGGAGTCTTAACTAAGTCAAACGTTATGGCAATGTTACTTACAAAACAGTACAATCCTTGCATTGGAATGCCTTTTGGTGAATAATACATTTATATTAATAATTTTTTTGTTGCACACTAAACTTGTCTTTGGGGGGGGGGGAGGGGGCCCAACGAAATATTCTTGAACCCGGGCCCACAGTTACATTGCTATTCCACTGATTAAAGATTCACAGAACGGTATTAGATCCTAAAAAAAACATTAACACATCTTCCTACTAATTATCGATCCGATAAGTTTTTCAACACAAAGCCTACACGTAATTAAACAATGACTCTCTAAAGTAAGTTCCTTTTTCGAACCTTGTGGTCTCTAGGGCAGATGATGTAAAGGTCGTCAGTTTCTGTGGCCTACGGTTAACGAGGGTGTTATGTGGCCAGCACAAAGACCAACCTTCTTTACCTTCCCCAACTTATGTCAGGTACCCATTAGAGCTGGGTGGACTCAGAAGCGCTCAAAAATTTCGAAATTAAAAATCCCAGTCTTCACCAGGAATCGAACCCGGGACCCCAGGCTCGGAAGTCAAGCGCTTTACCGCTCATTACCGCCGCGCCTCCTCTCTAAAGTATTCAAAGTAAAAAATGTGTCCATGAAACAGATCTCCACATTACAATGGAATTTCTACAGAGGTTCCTACACTTGTAACAATGCGCACTCTGAAGATTCAGTATGTGACTCGGAATCCTAGCAAGTTATATTGTTGACCGATGATATTGACTTTTCGAATGACCCAAAGTTTGAGGACCTCGCTCTCCTTTACCCCATGACGAACATCGCCCTTGGTCTGTCTGTGGTATGTCTGTCGTATGTGTTGTCTGTCGTATGTTTTGTCTGTCGTATGTGTTGTTTTCTTGGATATGTACTGTTACATTGGATACAGTATAGGTTTAGTCATGCTTAACTTACCAGAAGGGCCCTAACGTCGTATTCCTGCAACCGAGCCAATGGTTACATTGCTACGCCACTGACCAACAGCGCAATTTCTAAAATTTGTCTTGTGATAAGCTGAAACATGTTTATTTTTGAATTCTTTTTTCGAGATAGGAATAATTTCATGTATAATAAGTACTGATTGAGTTTGATTGAGATATAGTGTTACTATTGCTCTCTCTTTTATTGGAATACGTTGTATATACTTTCAATGCTAGGTACTAGATCTAACTAGTTCATTATTAAATAGAGTTGTGTCCATAAACTATAAAACCTTTTTATTTTTGATTGCACGAGTATGACTATTACCATATATTCTCTAGAATTTTTTTTTCTTGGGCACTGGTTATTGTTTTAATTATGACTTCTGTTTGAGACAAGCTCAATTTGTATTCTAGAACACAAAGCATTGCTATTTCCGATATATCTGGCACTCCGGGCGCATGGACTAGAATGCATGGCCGAAGGCCGAGTACGCCGGTAATGTTCGGCCATTTTCCTATGTTGTACCAAGCTAACCTTACAGGACTCGCCATTAGTGTAACGGTCTCTTGAGGAACGGCGCATGGATTATCGACAGGGACTTGAAAGCTCTTTTTCAAGCTCTCGCATTCCTTTGGACACTCCCACAGAAGTTTTGTTTTGTTCCACGTTGAGGCAGAATAGCATACCCGGGGGCGTTTAGGCCTACTATGAAAATTGGTCTCGGCCAACCCCACAATTAAAGAAAGGGAAATAATTACGGAATAATTTCAATAACGGGTATACACACAGTTGTCACATTTATCGTTCTTGCTAATCAAGAGTTCAGTTTGTGCATTGAAAAATTCAGACCGTACGAACAAATAAATGTAGTCCTTCATAGAAAATAGTGAGTTTTCATTGTGTTGGGGGTTATTACACTTTGAATAACAATACAAAAATCAAAAATATCTTCTAACATCTGGGCACTGCAGGTCGGTAATAAACATTGAGACAGACTCTGGGAATAAATAAATTATAATGTCTATCCAGAGCTGCTGTACTTTTAACACAACTGAATGAAGTGTCTGTTATAATATCACACTGAAAAAGAGAATAATCCCATAAAGTAGAATTCCCGCTGGCTGAATTGGTAAATATAGATCATAATATGTTCACAGATCTGACGGTGTCAGAATCGCGAATTCAATACACAGTTTGAGCTATATCTCAAATAAATATTATTTTTATATGTTATTATTTGTAAGTTGTATAGTATGCAAGTATTGTAAACTTTGTATTTTGAAATGTTTCACAAGTTTTTTGGTTTAGTATTTTGGATGACCGTTTCTTTCTCTCCGTGGCTTGAATAAAACTAGGCTACAAAGACGGTTTGTGTGGGAAAAAAATCTAAATCGGCCCCTCCGAGATGGTCCACCCAGGCAGGTAAAAAGACAGGTTTCAATATTGTCAGAAAGAATATCAGAATGAAATTCTATCAAAGGCAAATGTCTGAGAAGAATAGAGCAGACAAGGGGATAGGTGAAAGTGAAGATGAAGTTAGATGTGAACCTGGCCTAACTGATGTCATATAAATATTATTTAATTGATCTAATTAATCTAATTGTTTTGTATGGGGTAAATCTCTTGTTCAAAACCTCAAGATAAAAAAAGCATTTCCGTAAATAAATAAAAAATATAAAAAAATCTCCTCTTCCTATGGTCGTGGGATCCATGTAGGTATTCTTGCTTTGCAGTTCACGCGATAATATGAAAAAATAATTATTAATTATTGTTTTACATTATGCATACCAAATAGATTTTTTTTCTCTTTAAAACTAAAAGTAAACATTTTTGGGTAAATATAGTAGTTATTATGATAGTACTTCCTTAACTTAGCAATACAATTTTAAAATTTATGTTTTTTTATTTTGAACTCTATCATGCAGTCCTCCTTGTATTAATCGAGGTTTTGGAGTGTTCCGTCCTCGTTTATGATCATTTCTTGTTCGACTGTTTCTAGCTTGTGGCTCTGGAACGTCAGACTCGTGTCCAACGTGTGGGATTTATCTACAAGGAAATGACAGACCACACAAAACTAATAGCGTCTATTCCCCTTTTGGAGGCCGCTAAAAAAACTATAAGAAACACTTTATGTGAACTGTATGCTTGAAAACATCATTTGGAATTTAATTTAAAATTGTATTTTTTTATGATTCTTCAGTCCATAAATGTCAGTAGCAATTGAAAACGTACATTTCAATACGATATGCTTATAACTTAAACTAATTCGCAAGGTTTAGATAAAACCATTTGAAATTATGATTTTAATTTTGTATTTTAATTTGCTTATCTAATAAAAACAAGGTACCCTCAGTCAAGAATATTTGTGACGGAACAACTTGCGTGTTTTTCTCATTAATTTTTGCAAAGGGCATTAATCATTGTTTTTTTTTCCATCATTTTCAACCTGTCCACCTGAGTTTTAGTTTTAAAAAGAATGCACTTCCCCCATATAATTTTAAATGTTTTTAACACAGGGGTGGACAACCTTTTTCTACCGGGGCCGTATTAAACAAATTGGAGAATGGGTGCCGCATATATATATAGAACGATTTTTATGTATTTAAGAGTGGTAAATCTGGATCACAAAATTTCACCACAAATGTATCGTAGTACTCAACATGAAGTATATAACTATCTACTCTCGGACATAATTTTCCGGAATCTTGGAACTAGCTAACTAGTTGTTGTTTTTCTTGTGACTACCGCAGATTACAGCCAATCATCATCAATCCAATCGGACACTTCATAATTTTCAAACAAAAAAAGGTTTGTTCACAGATGAATGTGGTTCCGAAAAATGTGAAAGTTTAACAGCAAAGTTTGTTATTTTTAACTCCCGCGAAAGAACTGGCTGGAACTTCTTTTTCAGATCATAATTTGCTTGGGGGTATTTCCTCTGGAGCTGAATCAGCTTCTGCACTAGATGGTAAGCTGAGGGTATTAAAAACTGGTTCAAAGTTCTTGGCGGCTTAAAATTTACTTTCAAATTCCACAATCAAGGAATCCAAATAAGTCTTGTACTTTTCAACCATTTCACTGGAAATAATTTTACCTTTCACCAATGAAAATGAGAAAACCTGATTTCACTTGCTGGCCTTAAAAAAATGGAATAACTTTGTTTGCAAAGATTTAAGATGCACATACATTTCATGTGCAAACAACATGTTGCAATACTTCCGATAATAAACATGAAGTTTTTTCTTCAACTCTTTATTAGAAATATTAGTAACAAAGTCACAGTCAATGTCCTTCAAGAAACCTAACAGTTTCTTTATTGAGATTCCATATTATTCTAATGCTAGGCCAGTGGATACTACTGTATTACCAAACATCGAAATGTTTTTTTTCCAAATCTTCAATTACTTTTCGGAATAGCCAGTCAGGGACGGTGTTGGATAATTGGAGGCCCTAGGCGAAGTGAATTTGGTAGCACCAACTTTTAACTGCGAAAAAAAATAAAAGTATGCAATTTATTAAAAACCTTGTGTACTTCAACAATAACAGTGAGGATTAGTTTCGCTATTTCTGCTCTAAATTTGATAACATAGCGGGTCTTGTACGAGGCCCCCCAACAATCGTAGGCCCTAGGCAGCTGCATTGTTTTCCTAAGTCAGCCTTATGCCAAAACTTTTATAGGTATTATGATAACCATTTAACTATATAATTCAATGCAGTTGTGTGTAAACTTTCCCGTTATTACTTTATGTTTGGGAAATTATTCTTTATTTTATTAAAAAGCCTCTTTTTCTCATACTAAGCACGGGCTCCATCAGTTGTTACTCTTACCATCTTCTACAAACCTACCCAACTCTTTCAACACAGTTCTTCATAGTAGTAAATAAATACTATCGTGAACTTGTGTCTTTTACTGAAGTTTTCGAATTATTGCCATTTAAAATAATTTTCGTTTACTTTCAACTTTTTAGAATGACGTTTAGAGACATTGTTTCTTTAGCCTCTTCATTATAAGTGATAAGAATCAAAAAAATTAATACATTAAAGATATTTACAATTATAATTTTTTTAGTTGCATTTTTATAGTTGTGTAATGTTTGGGCACACCTGCTTTCTTTAGATGTCCGCGAGCCGCATAAAAGACTTCGGTGGGCCACTTGTGGCCCGCGGGTCGTAATTTGCCCACCCCGGCTTGTACATATTTTATACATTAACTTTTGTTAGATTTTTTTTTGTTGAAAAAAATAATAAAGTCCCTTTTTCAGACCTTGCGATCTATGGGCAGATGATACAAAGGTCAGCGGTTTCTGTGACCCACGGTTAGCAAGAGTGTCATTGGCCAGCACAATGACCTACCACCTTTTTTTTTCCCCATCCAATGTCTTCCCATTAGAGCTGGGTGGTCTCAAAGATTCCAAAATTGAAAATCCCAGTTTTCTAACCCAGGAAGCCACTTTACCATTCACCCACAGCGCCTCACTCTTGTTATTAATAGGGCTCAAAATAATAGTTATAATAATAGAAAAACCGCTGGTATCTCACTTTTAATTTATACGGATGTATGCATATGCGACATGAAGCTCTTCAAAATCGACATTAGCAGCTGGGAAAAAGTAGCAATGGATAGATCTACATGGAGAGAGAGCATAAAGGAAGGGGCTCGGATTGCAGATGCCATACACTACAGAAGCAGAAAGAAAGGTGATAATGCAACGGCGCCTAGCGATCACATATGCTCAACCTGCGATCGCAGCTGTGTATCAAGGACTGGCCTCTTTAGTCACACAAGAAGTTGCAAGACGAAAAGATCTTCTCTCGAGACGTAAATTGCCACAGATATGCAGAAGTCCAAGAATATCATGTTGTGTTGTTACAGCAAGTTATCTAGGTAAACAAAATGCAAAATGAATTTTTAAAATATCCGAGGTTTAATGTAATGATCATGCTAAATGTATATGTCATTAGCAATAACTACAAACTTTTAAAATTCTAAAAATAATCTGTCCGGAACGAATGTCTAAAATTCTGTGTGGTGGAGAAATTCGAGTGCATCTAACGCCCCCCTTCCCCGACACTAGCCCTCAAGGTAAAGATAAGGGTGCGGGAGCGTTAGATGCGATCACCTCATCGCATCCAACAGAATCTGTGGAATACCAGACTGGGGAGGGGCGATATAATTAAAAGAAGTCCCCCAATGGAAACTAGTCCAGATGCATAAATCATTGTGAATGGACATTTTCTTAAGGTCCGACAGTTACGCTGGGCAAGGCACGTATAATGATGTGACGTATCCCGTATGGGGGGACGATTGTATGCCAAAGGAAGTCTTTTTTTATGAGCTATAAGTTTTCGACGTAACAGAGGAGCCCCACAGAGACGCTTCAAAGACCAGCTTAGGCTCCAACTTGCCTTAGCTGACAAAGAAGAAAACACCTGGTAACGAGATTTTTAAAGGCCGCAGGATACAAATTTGAGAACAAAAAAAAAAAAAAAATCCGCTGCCGAGGTCAGACGCAGACAGCGAAAAGAAAATCTAAATCGACCACCTGCGGACAATGTTATGCTTGCCCTAGATGTGGCAAAATATGTAGGTCACAGCTGGGACTGTGCAGCCAAGGGAAATGCTGAGTTCCTCACTGATCTTTGTACTCGAAGACAAGCCTTGTCATGAAAATCTACAATATTATAAAGTTTTTTTTTAGGTTTGTTAAGAAATACGCTACTATTAGGGAATTCCCTTTTAAGATGCAGGACAATATATTGAACATGCTTGATCGACACACCGCTAACTTAGTAAGTACAACAAGTCAGAATTTTAAAATAGAATTCCAAAATTGTATAGTAAATGTTTAATCATGATGTAATATAGATCTAGGTCTTGATAAGTACAGTATTAGTAGTTAACAGTTTCAATTATTTAGTTGGATTAGTTTTGTTTTCTTTGATTAAAACTTTAGACTCAACAGCAACTCTTCGCAAGTCTCGTTAAGCATCTTTTCACGCAACTGACTAGGAAAGAATAATTTCTTGAAGTAGTTCTATATTTATCCTACATGAGTCTATCTTAAATTGGTAAGAATTGAATTCAGCACGTTAAGCTTTAAAAGCCAACCGTCAACGGGAATGCCACAAGGCCGATATAAATGAATTAAAACACAGTTATAAAAACATACGACTTAAAATAGTTTTCAAAAGATAAAACTACTAAATATTTTCTGCTTTATTTAGTAATATTTTTTTTATTTTTTATAGCATTCACTTGACCAACCCTATAGACTACCAGTAAAAGCATATAGCCGCAAAAGTACTTTGCTGATGTACTCTGTTCTGGGCAATTTTTCTTGTTTCCATGTATACCCTGTTATCTTTGCTTTTTGTTTTCTTGATCTCTTCCATTCATCACACAGTTTTAATCTTTGTCTGTGGATTCCAGATTAGAATCTAATTTGAAATATTTTCCCTTGATTTTGGCATTGTCATACCAATCCAATCCCATTTGCCTTTTTTGATTATTGCATTGCTGTTTGGTACTCTCCATGTAACGGCGCAGTGCGATTGCCCACTTCGCCTCCTCCTTGCGCCATTTCTGTGGCTTGCAAAATTTGTCTACAAGCTACAGATATGTATGACTTGGTTCAAAATCTTTATGTTCTAACAGAATATCAAGTTATTGCTTCAGCTATTCAATAAGGCGAGGTTTATTTTTATGAAATCTCCAACTGTCTCGTTCGAAAGCCGCCTGCATTCTATTGATCTCTTCTATGCCATTTTAAACAAATTTGCACCTAAGCTTCTCTTTATGACATTTTTTAGGAGGCCTTTTTGTTACGACTATCACATGTTAACTTGCCAAACAATTTTGTTTGAGGCGCACGGTGGTCCCCTCATACGGATATATGGCCTTACTTGCGTAACTGTACAAATTTAAGCATCTTTTCACGCAACTGACTAGTAAAGAATTATTTCTTGAAGCAGTTCTATATATATATCTTACATGAGTCTATCTTAAATTGGTTTAACATCGATGAACCTATTAGAACCAGGACTAGTACATTTTCTAACAATCATAAACACTATGTAGAAAGATAGGATATTCAGTATATTCTGTATGTAATAGAAGAACATTTTTAATTCTAAAACTATATAAAGAAGTAATTCAATGTAAGACTGGTATTTGATTAAAATGTAACAGTTTTAAAATGTTTAAATTGAAATTTAAACACATATATAAAAAAAAAATTTGTTTTGTAATATTTTTGTAATAAAAAACTTAAAAACCATTGTATACAAGATATGCTTATTTTATTTTTTATCTGAAAAAAAGTATTTTTCAGGATGAAAAATGCAAAAATTTGTTCAGTAAAAGTCTATAGAGTTCTCTATGTCATTGTACTACGCAAATGAAATACGGAAAGGTCATTTGTCAAAGGCAGACAAATGTTGGAACAGGATTAAATCTATTTTTAATTTATATAAATATTACTAGATAAACCTTTTTAAAGGTCAACCTTATAAAAAGATAAAATATTATCTTTTTTTTTTTTAGAAATACTGTTTCAAATCATATAAATTGTTTTATTTTAAATAAACTTTTTTAAGTTTTAAGGAATATTTGTATAATATAGCAGAAAATATTTTATAGATTTATCTTTTGAAAAGAAAAATTAAATCGTATGTTTTTATACCCGTATTTTAAATAATTAGTATCGGCCGTGTGGCATTTCGATTTAGTTTTGGCTTTTCAAGAGTAACGTACAGGGTTTAAATCTTACCAAGAGTAATTTTTTTTTGTATATTTTTTAATTTTTTTACTAAATGAAAATATTACTACGTAACTGAAAAAAATTGATAAGTTTATCTGAATATATATATATTCTTTCTAGGGGAGGACTGGATGTAAAATCGGCACAGTCATTTCTATACAGTACAGCCCATAACTTGTATATCATATGATGGGCCTCCAATTTTAGGCCTATCTGTTCTCAAAATCATTGTTATTTTTTTCTGTTGTTTTACGATAACTGTATGGATGCACTATATCTTTCTAAGAAATATAGGCATAATGTTGCTTTTTAATCGTTATGTTTGTAGACTCTAAAAGGATGAGGCCTACTAATAACACTGTCTACGGATGTAGGCTATAACATTATTTTAAAAAAATGCGTTAGATTAAATTAGTATTACACTGTAGTCTGTAAATAATGTTTTTAGCATGACGCTTATATACCTCCTTATATACGAAAAATATTATAAAACCTTTAACAGTTTAATGCGTGCCATAGTGGCATTGATGAGGCCATTTAAACCCATTTGAGATCCGGCACATCTGGCATTTGCCTAAATGGCTATATAGCCAGTCCGCTCCTGATCTTTGCAGAAAATCAAGAGATTGGTCAGTTAACTGCTTTAGGACGATCATCTAGCTTTCTTTGTAATTTTATAAATTTTGTATCTTAAATGATGATTGGACAGAGCAAGCATATATTTTATTTAGTTTAAAGAAAAGAATAAAGTAAAAAAAAAAATTAAAAAATGCTATTTGTAAGAATTGAACCCAGCACGTTAAGCTTTAAAAGCCAACCGTCAACGGGAATGCCACAAGGCCGATATAAATGAATTAAAACACGGTTATAAAAACATACGACTTAAAATAGTTTTCAAAAGATAAAACTACTAAATATTTTCTGCTTTATTTAGTAATATTTTTTTTATTTTTTATAGCATTCACTTGACCAACCCTATAGACTACCAGTAAAAGCATATAGCCGCAAAAGTACTTTGCTGATGTACTCTGTTCTGGGCAATTTTTCTTGTTTCCATGTATACCCTGTTATCTTTGCTTTTAGTTTTCTTGATCTCTTCCATTCATCACTTAGTTTTAATCTTTGTCTGTGGATTCCAGATTAGAATCTAATTTGAAATATTTTCCCTTGATTTTGGCATTGTCATACCAATCCAATCCCATTTGCCTTTTTTGATTATTGCATTGCTGTTTGGTACTCTCCATGTAACTGCGCACTGCGTTTGCCCACTTCGCCTCCTCCTTGAGCCATTTCTGTGGCTTGCGAAATTTGTCTACAAGCTACAGATATGTATGACTTGGTTCAAAATCTTTATGTTCTAACAGAATATCAAGTTATTGCTTCAGCTATTCAATAAGGCGAGGTTTATTTTTATGAAATCTCCAACTGTCTCGTTCGGAAGCCGCCTGCATTCTATTGATCTCTTCTATGCCATTTTAAACAAATTTGCACCTAAGCTTCTCTTTATGACATTTTTTAGGAGGCCTTTTTGTTACGACTATCACATGTTAACTTGCTAAACAATTTTGTTTGAGTCGCACGGTGGTCCCCTCATACGGATATATGGCCTTACTTGCGTAACTGTAGAAATTTAAGCATCTTTTTACGCAACTGACTAGGAAAGAATTATTTCTTGAAGCAGTTCTATATATATATCTTACATGAGTCTATCTTAAATTGGTTTAACATCGATGAACCTATTAGAACCAGGACTAGTACATTTTCTAACAATGATAAACACTATGTAGAAAGATAGGATATTCAGTATATTGTATACGCAATGGAAGAACATTTTTAATTCTAAAACTATATAAAGAAGTCATTCATTGTAAGACTGGTAATTGATTAAAATGTAACAGTTTTAAAATGTTTAAATTGAAATTTAAACACATATATAAAAAAAAAATTTGTTTTGTAATATTTTTGTAATAAAAAACTTAAAAACCATTGTATACAAGATATGCTTATTTTATTTTTTATCTGAAAAAAAGTATTTTTTAGGATGAAAAATGCAAAAATTTGTTCATTAAAAGTCTATAGAGTTCTCTATGTCATTGTACTAAGCAAATGAAATACGGAAAGGTCATCGTCAAAGGCAGACAAATGTTGGAACAGGATTAAATCTATTTTTAATTTATATAAATATTACTAGATAAACCTTTTTAAAGGTCAACCTTATAAAAAGATAAAATATTATCTTTTTTTTTTTTAGAAATAATGTTTCAAATCATATAAATTGTTTTATTTTAAATAAACTTTTTTAAGTTTTAAGAAATATTTGTATAATATAGCAGAAAATATTTTATAGATTTATCTTTTGAAAAGCAAAATTAAATCGTATGTTTTTATACCCGTATTTTAAATAATTAGTATCGGCCGTGTGGCATTTCGATTTAGTTTTGGCTTTTCAAGAGTAACGTACAGGGTTCAAATCTCACCAAGAGTAATTTTTTTTTGTATATATTTTCATTTTTTTACTAAATGAAAATATTACTACGTAACTGAAAAAAATTGATAAGTTTATCTGAATATATATATATTCTTTCTAGGGGAGGACTGGATGTCAAAATCAACACAGTCATTTTTATACAGTACAGCCCATAACTTGTATATCATATGATGGGCCTCCAATTTTAGGCCTATCTGTTCTCAAAATCATTGTTATTTTTTTCTATTGTTTTACGATAACTGTATGGATGCACTACATCTTTCTAAGAAATATAGGCATAATGTTGCTTTTTAATCGCTATGTTTGTAGACTCTAAAAGGATGAGGCCTACTAATAACACTGTCTACGGATGTAGGCTATTACATTATTTTTAAAAAATGCGTTAGATAAAATTAGTATTACACTGTAGTCTGTAAATGATGTTTTAGCATGACGCTTATATACCTCCTTATATATAAAAAATATTATAAAACCTTTAACAGTTTAATGCGTGCCATAGTGGCATTGATGAGGCCATTTAAACTCATTTGAGATCCGGCACATCTGGCATTTGCCTAAATGGCTATATAGCCAGTCCGCTCCTGATCTTTGCAGAAAATCAAGAGATTGGTCTGTTAACTGCTTTAGGACGATCATCTAGCTTTCTTTGTAATTTTATAAATTTTGTATCTTGAATGATGATTGGACAGAGCAAGCATATATTTTATTTAGTTTAAAGAAAAGAATAAAGTAAAAAAAAAAATTAAAAAATGCTATTTGTAAGAATTGAACCCAGCACGTTAAGCTTTAAAAGCCAACCGTCAACGGGAATGCCACAAGGCCGATATAAATGAATTAAAACACGGTTATAAAAACATACGACTTAAAATAGTTTTCAAAAGATAAAACTACTAAATATTTTCTGCTTTATTTAGTAATATTTTTTTTATTTTTTATAGCATTCACTTGACCAACCCTATAGACTACCAGTAAAAGCATATAGCCGCAAAAGTACTTTGCTGATGTACTCTGTTCTGGGCAATTTTTCTTGTTTCCATGTATACCCTGTTATCTTTGCTTTTTGTTTTCTTGATCTCTTCCATTCATCACACAGTTTTAATCTTTGTCTGTGGATTCCAGATTAGAATCTAATTTGAAATATTTTCCCTTGATTTTGGCATTGTCATACCAATCCAATCCCATTTGCCTTTTTTGATTATTGCATTGCTGTTTGGTACTCTCCATGTAACTGCGCAGTGCGATTGCCCACTTCGCCGCCTCCTTGAGCCATTTATGTGGCTTGCGAAATTTGTCTACAAGCTACAGATATGTATGACTTGGTTCAAAATCTTTATGTTCTAACAGAATATCAAGTTATTGCTTCAGCTATTCAATAAGGCGAGGTATATTGTTATGAAATCTCCAACTGTCTCGTTCGGAAGCCGCCTGCATTCAATTGATCTCTTGTATGCCATTTTAAACAAATTTGCACCTAAGCTTCTCTTTATGACATTTTTTAGGAGGCCTTTTTGTTACGACTATCACATGTTAACTTGCTAAACAATTTTGTTTGAGGCGCACGGTGGTCCCCTCATACGGATATATGCCCTTACTTGCGAAACTGTACAAATTTAAGCATCTTTTCACGCAACTGACTAGTAAAGAATTATTTCTTGAAGCAGTTCTATATATATATCTTACATGAGTCTATCTTAAATTGGTTTAACATCGATGAACCTATTAGAACCAGGACTAGTACATTTTCTAACAATGATAAACACTATGTAGAAAGATAGGATATTCAGTATATTTTGTATGCAATGAAAGAACATTTTTAATTCTAAATCTATATAAAGAAGTCATTCAATGTAAGACTGGTATTTGATTGAAATGTAACAGTTTTAAAATGTTTAAATTGAAATTTAAACACATATATAAAAAAAAAAATTTGTTTTGTAATATTTTTGTAATAAAAAACTTAAAAACCATTGTATACAAGATATGCTTATTTTATTTTTTATCTGAAAAAAAGTATTTTTCAGGATGAAAAATGCAAAAATTTGTTCATTAAAAGTCTATAGAGTTCTCTATGTCATTGTACTACGCAAATGAAATACGGAAAGGTCATTTGTCAAAGGCAGACAAATGTTGGAAAAAGATTAAATCTATTTTTAATTTATATAAATATTACTAGATAAACCTTTTTAAAGGTCAACCTTATAAAAAGATAAAATATTATCTTTTTTTTTTTTAGAAATACTGTTTCAAATCATATAAATTGTTTTATTTTAAATAAACTTTTTTAAGTTTTAAGAAATATTTGTATAATATAGCAGAAAATATTTTATAGATTTATCTTTTGAAAAGCAAAATTAAATCGTATTTTTTTATACCCGTATTTTAAATAATTAGTATCGGCCGTGTGGCATTTCGATTTAGTTTTAGCTTTTCAAGAGTAACGTACAGGGTTTAAATCTCACCAAGAGTAATTTTTTTTTTTGTATATATTTTAATTTTTATACTAAATGAAAATATTACTACGTAACTGAAAAAAATTGATAAGTTTATCTGAATATATATATATTCTTTCTAGGGGAGGACTGGATGTCAAAATCGGCACAGTCATTTCTATACAGTACAGCCCATAACTTGTATATCATATGATGGGCCTCCAATTTTAGGCCTATCTGTTCTCAAAATCATTGTTATTTTTTTCTGTTGTTTTACGATAACTGTATGGATGCACTATATCTTTGTAAGAAATATAGGCAGAATGTTGCTTTTTAATCGCTATGTTTGTAGACTCTAAAAGTATGAGGCCTACTAATAACACTGTCTAATGATGTAAGCTATTACATTATTTTTAAAAAATGCGTTAGATTAAATTAGTATTACACTGTAGTCTGTAAATGATGTTTTTAGCATGACGCTTATATACCTCCTTATATATGAAAAATATTATAAAACCTTTAACAGTTAAATGCGTGCCATAGTGGCATTGATGAGGCCATTTAAACCCATTTGAGATCCGGCATATCTGGCATTTGCCTAAATGGCTATATAGCCCGTCCGCTCCTGATCTTTGCAGAAAATTAAGAGATTGGTCAGTTAACTGCTTTAGGACGATCATCTAGCTTTCTTTGTAATTTTATAAATTTTGTATCTTGAATGATGATTGGACAGAGCAAGCATATATTTTATTTAGTTTAAAGAAAAGAATAAAGTAAAAAAAAAATTAAAAAATGCTATTTGTAAGAATTGAACCCAGCACGTTAAGCTTTAAGAGCCAACCGTCAACGGGAATGCCACAAGGCCGATATAAATGAATTAAAACACGGTTATAAAAACATACGACTTAAAATAGTTTTCAAAAGATAAAACTACTAAATATTTTCTGCTTTATTTAGTAATATTTTTTTTATTTTTTATAGCATTCACTTGACCAACCCTATAGACTACCAGTAAAAGCATATAGCCGCAAAAGTACTTTGCTGATGTACTCTGTCCTGGGCAATTTTTCTTGTTTCCATGTATACCCTGTTATCTTTGCTTTTTGTTTTCTTGATCTCTTCCATTCATCACACAGTTTTAATCTTTGTCTGTGGATTCCAGATTAGAATCTAATTTGAAATATTTTCCCTTGATTTTGGCATTGTCATACCAATCCAATCCCATTTGCCTTTTTTGATTATTGCATTGCTGTTTGGTACTCTCCATGTAACTGCGCAGTGCGATTGCCCACTTCGCCGCCTCCTTGAGCCATTTATGTGGCTTGCGAAATTTGTCTACAAGCTACAGATATGTATGACTTGGTTCAAAATCTTTATGTTCTAACAGAATATCAAGTTATTGCTTCAGCTATTCAATAAGGCGAGGTATATTGTTATGAAATCTCCAACTGTCTCGTTCGGAAGCCGCCTGCATTCAATTGATCTCTTGTATGCCATTTTAAACAAATTTGCACCTAAGCTTCTCTTTATGACATTTTTTAGGAGGCCTTTTTGTTACGACTATCACATGTTAACTTGCTAAACAATTTTGTTTGAGGCGCACGGTGGTCCCCTCATACGGATATATGCCCTTACTTGCGAAACTGTACAAATTTAAGCATCTTTTCAAGCAACTGACTAGTAAAGAATTATTTCTTGAAGCAGTTCTATATATATATCTTACATGAGTCTATCTTAAATTGGTTTAACATCGATGAACCTATTAGAACCAGGACTAGTACATTTTCTAACAATGATAAACACTATGTAGAAAGATAGGATATTCAGTATATAGTATACGCAATGGAAGAACATTTTTAATTCTAAAACTATATAAAGAAGTCATTCAATGTAAGACTGGTATTTGATTGAAATGTAACAGTTTTAAATTGTTTAAATTGAAATTTAAACACATATATAAAAAAAAAATTTGTTTTGTAATATTTTTGTAATAAAAAACTTAAAAACCATGGTATACAAGATATGCTTATTTTATTTTTTATCTGAAAAAAAGTATTTTTCAGGATGAAAAATGCAAAAATTTGTTCATTAAAAGTCTATAGAGTTCTCTATGTCATTGTACTACGCAAATGAAATACGGAAAGGTCATTTGTCAAAGGCAGACAAATGTTGGAAAAAGATTAAATCTATTTTTAATTTATATAAATATTACTAGATAAACCTTTTTAAAGGTCAACCTTATAAAAAGATAAAATATTATCTTTTTTTTTTTTAGAAATACTGTTTCAAATCATATAAATTGTTTTATTTTAAATAAACTTTTTTAAGTTTTAAGGAATATTTGTATAATATAGCAGAAAATATTTTATAGATTTATCTTTTGAAAAGCAAAATTAAATCGTATTTTTTTATACCCGTATTTTTAATAATTAGTATCGGCCGTGTGGCATTTCGATTTAGTTTTAGCTTTTCAAGAGTAACGTACAGGGTTTAAATCTCACCAAGAGTAATTTTTTTTTGTATATATTTTCATTTTTTTACTAAATGAAAATATTACTACGTAACTGAAAAAAATTGATAAGTTTATCTGAATATATATATATTCTTTCTAGGGGAGGACTGGATGTCAAAATCAACACAGTCATTTCTATACAGTACAGCCCATAACTTGTATATCATATGATGGGCCTCCAATTTTAGGCCTATCTGTTCTCAAAATCATTGTTATTTTTTTCTATTGTTTTACGATAACTGTATGGATGCACTATATCTTTGTAAGAAATATAGGCAGAATGTTGCTTTTTAATCGCTATGTTTGTAGACTCTAAAAGTATGAGGCCTACTAATAACACTGTCTAATGATGTAAGCTATTACATTATTTTTAAAAAATGCGTTAGATTAAATTAGTATTACACTGTAGTCTGTAAATGATGTTTTTAGCATGACGCTTATATACCTCTTTATATATGAAAAATATTATAAAACCTTTAACAGTTAAATGCGTGCCATAGTGGCATTGATGAGGCCATTTAAACCCATTTGAGATCCGGCACATCTGGCATTTGCCTAAATGGCTATATAGCCCGTCCGCTCCTGATCTTTGCAGAAAATTAAGAGATTGGTCAGTTAACTGCTTTAGGACGATCATCTAGCTTTCTTTGTAATTTTATAAATTTTGTATCTTGAATGATGATTGGACAGAGCAAGCATATATTTTATTTAGTTTAAAGAAAAGAATAAAGTAAAAAAAAAAAATTAAAAAATGCTATTTGTAAGAATTGAACCCAGCACGTTAAGCTTTAAAAGCCAACCGTCAACGGGAATGCCACAAGGCCGATATAAATGAATTAAAACACGGTTATAAAAACATACGACTTAAAATAGTTTTCAAAAGATAAAACTACTAAATATTTTCTGCTTTATTTAGTAATATTTTTTTTATTTTTTATAGCATTCACTTGACCAACCCTATAGACTACCAGTAAAAGCATATAGCCGCAAAAGTACTTTGCTGATGTACTCTGTCCTGGGCAATTTTTCTTGTTTCCATGTATACCCTGTTATCTTTGCTTTTTGTTTTCTTGATCTCTTCCATTCATCACACAGTTTTAATCTTTGTCTGTGGATTCCAGATTAGAATCTAATTTGAAATATTTTCCCTTGATTTTGGCATTGTCATACCAATCCAATCCCATTTGCCTTTTTTGATTATTGCATTGCTGTTTGGTACTCTCCATGTAACTGCGCAGTGCGATTGCCCACTTCGCCGCCTCCTTGAGCCATTTATGTGGCTTGCGAAATTTGTCTACAAGCTACAGATATGTATGACTTGGTTCAAAATCTTTATGTTCTAACAGAATATCAAGTTATTGCTTCAGCTATTCAATAAGGCGAGGTATATTGTTATGAAATCTCCAACTGTCTCGTTCGGAAGCCGCCTGCATTCAATTGATCTCTTGTATGCCATTTTAAACAAATTTGCACCTAAGCTTCTCTTTATGACATTTTTTAGGAGGCCTTTTTGTTACGACTATCACATGTTAACTTGCTAAACAATTTTGTTTGAGGCGCACGGTGGTCCCCTCATACGGATATATGCCCTTACTTGCGAAACTGTACAAATTTAAGCATCTTTTCACGCAACTGACTAGTAAAGAATTATTTCTTGAAGCAGTTCTATATATATATCTTACATGAGTCTATCTTAAATTGGTTTAACATCGATGAACCTATTAGAACCAGGACTAGTACATTTTCTAACAATGATAAACACTATGTAGAAAGATAGGATATTCAGTATATTGTGTGTATGCAATGGAAGAACATTTTTAATTCTAAAACTATATAAACAAGTAATTCAATGTAAGACTGGTATTTGATTGAAATGTAACAGTTTTAAAATGTTTAAATTGAAATTTAAACACATATATAAAAAAAAATTTGTTTTGTAATATTTTTGTAATAAAAAACTTAAAAACCATTGTATACAAGATATGCTTATTTTATTTTTTATCTGAAAAAAAGTATTTTTTAGGATGAAAAATGCAAAAATTTGTTCATTAAAAGTCTATAGAGTTCTCTATGTCATTGTACTACGCAAATGAAATACGGAAAGGTCATCGTCAAAGGCAGACAAATGTTGGAATAGGATTAAATCTATTTTTAATTTATATAAATATTACTAGATAAACCTTTTTAAAGGTCAACCTTATAAAAAGATAAAATATTATCTTTTTTTTTTTTAGAAATACTGTTTCAAATCATATAAATTGTTTTATTTTAAATAAACTTTTTTAAGTTTTAAGAAATATTTGTATAATATAGCAGAAAATATTTTATAGATTTATCTTTTGAAAAGCAAAATTAAATCGTATGTTTTTATACCCGTATTTTAAATAATTAGTATCGGCCGTGTGGCATTTCGATTTAGTTTTGGCTTTTCAAGAGTAACGTACAGGGTTCAAATCTCACCAAGAGTAATTTTTTTTTGTATATATTTTCATTTTTTTACTAAATGAAAATATTACTACGTAACTGAAAAAAAATGATAAGTTTATCTGAATATATATATATTCTTTCTAGGGGAGGACTGGATGTCAAAATCGTCACAGTCATTTTTATACAGTACAGCCCATAACTTGTATATCATATGATGGGCCTCCAATTTTAGGCCTATCTGTTCTCAAAATCATTGTTATTTTTTTCTATTGTTTTACGATAACTGTATGGATGCACTATATCTTTCTAAGAAATATAGGCATAATGTTGCTTTTTAATCGCTATGTTTGTAGACTCTAAAAGGATGAGGCCTACTAATAACACTGTCTACGGATGTAGGCTATTACATTATTTTTAAAAAATGCGTTAGATTAAATTAGTATTACACTGTAGTCTGTAAATGATGTTTTAGCATGACGCTTATATACCTCCTTATATATAAAAAATATTATAAAACCTTTAACAGTTTAATGCGTGCCATAGTGGCATTGATGAGGCCATTTAAACTCATTTGAGATCCGGCACATCTGGCATTTGCCTAAATGGCTATATAGCCAGTCCGCTCCTGATCTTTGCAGAAAATCAAGAGATTGGTCTGTTAACTGCTTTAGGACGATCATCTAGCTTTCTTTGTAATTTTATAAATTTTGTATCTTGAATGATGATTGGACAGAGCAAGCATATATTTTATTTAGTTTAAAGAAAAGAATAAAGTAAAAAAAAAAATTAAAAAATGCTATTTGTAAGAATTGAACCCAGCACGTTAAGCTTTAAAAGCCAACCGTCAACGGGAATGCCACAAGGCCGATATAAATGAATTAAAACACGGTTATAAAAACATACGACTTAAAATAGTTTTCAAAAGATAAAACTACTAAATATTTTCTGCTTTATTTAGTAATATTTTTTTTATTTTTTATAGCATTCACTTGACCAACCCTATAGACTACCAGTAAAAGCATATAGCCGCAAAAGTACTTTGCTGATGTACTCTGTCCTGGGCAATTTTTCTTGTTTCCATGTATACCCTGTTATCTTTGCTTTTTGTTTTCTTGATCTCTTCCATTCATCACACAGTTTTAATCTTTGTCTGTGGATTCCAGATTAGAATCTAATTTGAAATATTTTCCCTTGATTTTGGCATTGTCATACCAATCCAATCCCATTTGCCTTTTTTGATTATTGCATTGCTGTTTGGTACTCTCCATGTAACTGCGCAGTGCGATTGCCCACTTCGCCGCCTCCTTGAGCCATTTATGTGGCTTGCGAAATTTGTCTACAAGCTACAGATATGTATGACTTGGTTCAAAATCTTTATGTTCTAACAGAATATCAAGTTATTGCTTCAGCTATTCAATAAGGCGAGGTATATTGTTATGAAATCTCCAACTGTCTCGTTCGGAAGCCGCCTGCATTCAATTGATCTCTTGTATGCCATTTTAAACAAATTTGCACCTAAGCTTCTCTTTATGACATTTTTTAGGAGGCCTTTTTGTTACGACTATCACATGTTAACTTGCTAAACAATTTTGTTTGAGGCGCACGGTGGTCCCCTCATACGGATATATGCCCTTACTTGCGAAACTGTACAAATTTAAGCATCTTTTCACGCAACTGACTAGTAAAGAATTATTTCTTGAAGCAGTTCTATATATATATCTTACATGAGTCTATCTTAAATTGGTTTAACATCGATGAACCTATTAGAACCAGGACTAGTACATTTTCTAACAATGATAAACACTATGTAGAAAGATAGGATATTCAGTATATTGTGTGTATGCAATGGAAGAACATTTTTAATTCTAAAACTATATAAACAAGTCATTCAATGTAAGACTGGTATTTGATTGAAATGTAACAGTTTTAAAATGTTTAAATTGAAATTTAAACACATATATAAAAAAAAATTTGTTTTGTAATATTTTTGTAATAAAAAACTTAAAAACCATTGTATACAAGATATGCTTATTTTATTTTTTATCTGAAAAAAAGTATTTTTTAGGATGAAAAATGCAAAAATTTGTTCATTAAAAGTCTATAGAGTTCTCTATGTCATTGTACTACGCAAATGAAATACGGAAAGGTCATCGTCAAAGGCAGACAAATGTTGGAACAGGATTAAATCTATTTTTAATTTATATAAATATTACTAGATAAACCTTTTTAAAGGTCAACCTTATAAAAAGATAAAATATTATCTTTTTTTTTTTTAGAAATACTGTTTCAAATCATATAAATTGTTTTATTTTAAATAAACTTTTTTAAGTTTTAAGAAATATTTGTATAATATAGCAGAAAATATTTTATAGATTTATCTTTTGAAAAGCAAAATTAAATCGTATGTTTTTATACCCGTATTTTAAATAATTAGTATCGGCCGTGTGGCATTTCGATTTAGTTTTGGCTTTTCAAGAGTAACGTACAGGGTTCAAATCTCACCAAGAGTAATTTTTTTTTCTATATATTTTCATTTTTTTACTAAATGAAAATATTACTACGTAACTGAAAAAAATTGATTAGTTTTATCTGAATATATATATATTCTTTCTAGGGGAGGACTGGATGTCAAAATCGTCACAGTCATTTTTATACAGTACAGCCCATAACTTGTATATCATATGATGGGTCTCCAATTTTAGGCCTATCTGTTCTCAAAATCATTGTTATTTTTTTCTATTGTTTTACGATAACTGTATGGATGCACTATATCTTTCTAAGAAATATAGGCATAATGTTGCTTTTTAATCGCTATGTTTGTAGACTCTAAAAGGATGAGGCCTACTAATAACACTGTCTACGGATGTAGGCTATTACATTATTTTTAAAAAATGCGTTAGATTAAATTAGTATTACACTGTAGTCTGTAAATGATGTTTTAGCATGACGCTTATATACCTCCTTATATATAAAAAATATTATAAAACCTTTAACAGTTTAATGCGTGCCATAGTGGCATTGATGAGGCCATTTAAACTCATTTGAGATCCGGCACATCTGGCATTTGCCTAAATGGCTATATAGCCAGTCCGCTCCTGATCTTTGCAGAAAATCAAGAGATTGGTCTGTTAACTGCTTTAGGACGATCATCTAGCTTTCTTTGTAATTTTATAAATTTTGTATCTTGAATGATGATTGGACAGAGCAAGCATATATTTTATTTAGTTTAAAGAAAAGAATAAAGTAAAAAAAAAAATTAAAAAATGCTATTTGTAAGAATTGAACCCAGCACGTTAAGCTTTAAAAGCCAACCGTCAACGGGAATGCCACAAGGCCGATATAAATGAATTAAAACACGGTTATAAAAACATACGACTTAAAATAGTTTTCAAAAGATAAAACTACTAAATATTTTCTGCTTTATTTAGTAATATTTTTTTTATTTTTTATAGCATTCACTTGACCAACCCTATAGACTACCAGTAAAAGCATATAGCCGCAAAAGTACTTTGCTGATGTACTCTGTCCTGGGCAATTTTTCTTGTTTCCATGTATACCCTGTTATCTTTGCTTTTTGTTTTCTTGATCTCTTCCATTCATCACACAGTTTTAATCTTTGTCTGTGGATTCCAGATTAGAATCTAATTTGAAATATTTTCCCTTGATTTTGGCATTGTCATACCAATCCAATCCCATTTGCCTTTTTTGATTATTGCATTGCTGTTTGGTACTCTCCATGTAACTGCGCAGTGCGATTGCCCACTTCGCCGCCTCCTTGAGCCATTTATGTGGCTTGCGAAATTTGTCTACAAGCTACAGATATGTATGACTTGGTTCAAAATCTTTATGTTCTAACAGAATATCAAGTTATTGCTTCAGCTATTCAATAAGGCGAGGTATATTGTTATGAAATCTCCAACTGTCTCGTTCGGAAGCCGCCTGCATTCAATTGATCTCTTGTATGCCATTTTAAACAAATTTGCACCTAAGCTTCTCTTTATGACATTTTTTAGGAGGCCTTTTTGTTACGACTATCACATGTTAACTTGCTAAACAATTTTGTTTGAGGCGCACGGTGGTCCCCTCATACGGATATATGCCCTTACTTGCGAAACTGTACAAATTTAAGCATCTTTTCACGCAACTGACTAGTAAAGAATTATTTCTTGAAGCAGTTCTATATATATATCTTACATGAGTCTATCTTAAATTGGTTTAACATCGATGAACCTATTAGAACCAGGACTAGTACATTTTCTAACAATGATAAACACTATGTAGAAAGATAGGATATTCAGTATATTGTGTGTATGCAATGGAAGAACATTTTTAATTCTAAAACTATATAAACAAGTCATTCAATGTAAGACTGGTATTTGATTGAAATGTAACAGTTTTAAAATGTTTAAATTGAAATTTAAACACATATATAAAAAAAAATTTGTTTTGTAATATTTTTGTAATAAAAAACTTAAAAACCATTGTATACAAGATATGCTTATTTTATTTTTTATCTGAAAAAAAGTATTTTTTAGGATGAAAAATGCAAAAATTTGTTCATTAAAAGTCTATAGAGTTCTCTATGTCATTGTACTACGCAAATGAAATACGGAAAGGTCATCGTCAAAGGCAGACAAATGTTGGAACAGGATTAAATCTATTTTTAATTTATATAAATATTACTAGATAAACCTTTTTAAAGGTCAACCTTATAAAAAGATAAAATATTATCTTTTTTTTTTTTAGAAATACTGTTTCAAATCATATAAATTGTTTTATTTTAAATAAACTTTTTTAAGTTTTAAGAAATATTTGTATAATATAGCAGAAAATATTTTATAGATTTATCTTTTGAAAAGCAAAATTAAATCGTATGTTTTTATACCCGTATTTTAAATAATTAGTATCGGCCGTGTGGCATTTCGATTTAGTTTTGGCTTTTCAAGAGTAACGTACAGGGTTCAAATCTCACCAAGAGTAATTTTTTTTTGTATATATTTTCATTTTTTTACTAAATGAAAATATTACTACGTAACTGAAAAAAATTGATAAGTTTATCTGAATATATAAATATTCTTTCTAGGGGAGGACTGGATGTCAAAATCGTCACAGTCATTTTTATACAGTACAGCCCATAACTTGTATATCATATGATGGGCCTCCAATTTTAGGCCTATCTGTTCTCAAAATCATTGTTATTTTTTTCTATTGTTTTACGATAACTGTATGGATGCACTATATCTTTCTAAGAAATATAGGCATAATGTTGCTTTTTAATCGCTATGTTTGTAGACTCTAAAAGGATGAGGCCTACTAATAACACTGTCTACGGATGTAGGCTATTACATTATTTTTAAAAAATGCGTTAGATTAAATTAGTATTACACTGTAGTCTGTAAATGATGTTTTAGCATGACGCTTATATACCTCCTTATATATAAAAAATATTATAAAACCTTTAACAGTTTAATGCGTGCCATAGTGGCATTGATGAGGCCATTTAAACTCATTTGAGATCCGGCACATCTGGCATTTGCCTAAATGGCTATATAGCCAGTCCGCTCCTGATCTTTGCAGAAAATCAAGAGATTGGTCTGTTAACTGCTTTAGGACGATCATCTAGCTTTCTTTGTAATTTTATAAATTTTGTATCTTGAATGATGATTGGACAGAGCAAGCATATATTTTATTTAGTTTAAAGAAAAGAATAAAGTAAAAAAAAAAATTAAAAAATGCTATTTGTAAGAATTGAACCCAGCACGTTAAGCTTTAAAAGCCAACCGTCAACGGGAATGCCACAAGGCCGATATAAATGAATTAAAACACGGTTATAAAAACATACGACTTAAAATAGTTTTCAAAAGATAAAACTACTAAATATTTTCTGCTTTATTTAGTAATATTTTTTTTATTTTTTATAGCATTCACTTGACCAACCCTATAGACTACCAGTAAAAGCATATAGCCGCAAAAGTACTTTGCTGATGTACTCTGTCCTGGGCAATTTTTCTTGTTTCCATGTATACCCTGTTATCTTTGCTTTTTGTTTTCTTGATCTCTTCCATTCATCACACAGTTTTAATCTTTGTCTGTGGATTCCAGATTAGAATCTAATTTGAAATATTTTCCCTTGATTTTGGCATTGTCATACCAATCCAATCCCATTTGCCTTTTTTGATTATTGCATTGCTGTTTGGTACTCTCCATGTAACTGCGCAGTGCGATTGCCCACTTCGCCGCCTCCTTGAGCCATTTATGTGGCTTGCGAAATTTGTCTACAAGCTACAGATATGTATGACTTGGTTCAAAATCTTTATGTTCTAACAGAATATCAAGTTATTGCTTCAGCTATTCAATAAGGCGAGGTATATTGTTATGAAATCTCCAACTGTCTCGTTCGGAAGCCGCCTGCATTCAATTGATCTCTTGTATGCCATTTTAAACAAATTTGCACCTAAGCTTCTCTTTATGACATTTTTTAGGAGGCCTTTTTGTTACGACTATCACATGTTAACTTGCTAAACAATTTTGTTTGAGGCGCACGGTGGTCCCCTCATACGGATATATGCCCTTACTTGCGAAACTGTACAAATTTAAGCATCTTTTCACGCAACTGAGTAGGAAAGAATTATTTCTTGAAGCAGTTCTATATATATATCTTACATGAGTCTATCTTAAATTGGTTTAACATCGATGAACCTATTAGAACCAGGACTAGTACATTTTCTAACAATGATAAACACTATGTAGAAAGATAGGATATTCAGTATATTGTATACGCAATGGAAGAACATTTTTAATTCTAAAACTATATAAAGAAGTCATTCATTGTAAGACTGGTATTTGATTAAAATGTAACAGTTTTAAAATGTTTAAATTGAAATTTAAACACATATATAAAAAAAAAATTTGTTTTGTAATATTTTTGTAATAAAAAACTTAAAAACCATTGTATACAAGATATGCTTATTTTATTTTTTATCTGAAAAAAAGTATTTTTCAGGATGAAAAATGCAAAAATTTGTTCATTAAAAGTCTATAGAGTTCTCTATGTCATTGTACTACGCAAATGAAATACGGAAAGGTCATCGTCAAAGGCAGACAAATGTTGGAACAGGATTAAATCTATTTTTAATTTAAATAAATATTACTAGATAAACCTTTTTAAAGGTCAACCTTATAAAAAGATAAAATATTATCTTTTTTTTTTTTTAGAAATACTGTTTCAAATCATATAAATTGTTTTATTTTAAATAAACTTTTTTAAGTTTTAAGAAATATTTGTATAATATAGCAGAAAATATTTTATAGATTTATCTTTTGAAAAGCAAAATTAAATCGTATGTTTTTATACCCGTATTTTAAATAATTAGTATCGGCCGTGTGGCATTTCGATTTAGTTTTGGCTTTTCAAGAGTAACGTACAGGGTTCAAATCTCACCAAGAGTAATTTTTTTTTGTATATATTTTCATTTTTTTACTAAATGAAAATATTACTACGTAACTGAAAAAAATTGATAAGTTTATCTGAATATATATATATTCTTTCTAGGGGAGGACTGGATGTCAAAATCGTCACAGTCATTTTTATACAGTACAGCCCATAACTTGTATATCATATGATGGGCCTCCAATTTTAGGCCTATCTGTTCTCAAAATCATTGTTATTTTTTTCTATTGTTTTACGATAACTGTATGGATGCACTATATCTTTCTAAGAAATATAGGCATAATGTTGCTTTTTAATCGCTATGTTTGTAGACTCTAAAAGGATGAGGCCTACTAATAACACTGTCTACGGATGTAGGCTATTACATTATTTTAAAAAAATGCGTTAGATTAAATTAGTATTACACTGTAGTCTGTAAATGATGTTTTAGCATGACGCTTATATACCTCCTTATATATAAAAAATATTATAAAACCTTTAACAGTTTAATGCGTGCCATAGTGGCATTGATGAGGCCATTTAAACTCATTTGAGATCCGGCACATCTGGCATTTGCCTAAATGGCTATATAGCCAGTCCGCTCCTGATCTTTGCAGAAAATCAAGAGATTGGTCTGTTAACTGCTTTAAGACGATCATCTAGCTTTCTTTGTAATTTTATAAATTTTGTATCTTAACTGATGATTGGACAGAGCAAGCATATATTTTATTTAGTTTAAAGAAAAGAATAAAGTAAAAAAAAAAATTAAAAAATGCTATTTGTAAGAATTGAACCCAGCACGTTAAGCTTTAAAAGCCAACCGTCAACGGGAATGCCACAAGGCCGATATAAATGAATTAAAACACGGTTATAAAAACATACGACTTAAAATAGTTTTCAAAAGATAAAACTACTAAATATTTTCTGCTTTATTTAGTAATATTTTTTTTATTTTTTTTAGCATTCACTTGACCAACCCTATAGACTACCAGTAAAAGCATATAGCCGCAAAAGTACTTTGCTGATGTACTCTGTTCTGGGCAATTTTTCTTGTTTCCATGTATACCCTGTTATCTTTGCTTTTTGTTTTCTTGATCTCTTCCATTCATCACACAGTTTTAATCTTTGTCTGTGGATTCCAGATTAGAATCTAATTTGAAATATTTTCCCTTGATTTTGGCATTGTCATACCAATCCAATCCCATTTGCCTTTTTTGATTATTGAATTGCAGTTTGGTACTCTCCATGTAACTGCGCACTGCGATTGCCCACTTCGCCTCCTCCTTGCGCCACTTCTGTGGCTTGCGAAATTTGTCTACAAGCTACAGATATGTATGACTTGGTTCAAAATCTTTATGTTCTAACAGAATATCAAGTTATTGCTTCAGCTATTCAATAAGGCGAGGTATATTGTTATGAAATCTCCAACTGTCTCGTTCGGAAGCCGCCTGCATTCAATTGATCTCTTGTATGCCATTTTAAACAAATTTGCACCTAAGCTTCTCTTTATGACATTTTTTAGGAGGCCTTTTTGTTACGACTATCACATGTTAACTTGCTAAACAATTTTGTTTGAGGCGCACGGTGGTCCCCTCATACGGATATATGCCCTTACTTGCGAAACTGTACAAATTTAAGCATCTTTTCACGCAACTGACTAGTAAAGATATATTTCTTGAAGCAGTTCTATATATATATCTTACATGAGTCTATCTTAAATTGGTTTAACATCGATGAACCTATTAGAACTAGGACTAGTACATTTTCTAACAATGATAAACACTATGTAGAAAGATAGGATATTCAGTATATTGTGTATGCAATGGAAGAACATTTTTAATTCTAAAACTATATAAAGAAGTCATTCAATGTAAGACTGGTATTTGATTGAAATGTAACAGTTTTAAAATGTTTAAATTGAAATTTAAACACATATATAAAAAAAAAATTTGTTTTGTAATATTTTTGTAATAAAAAACTTAAAAACCATTGTATACAAGATATGCTTATTTTATTTTTTATCTGAAAAAAAGTATTTTTCAGGATGAAAAATGCAAAAATTTGTTCATTAAAAGTCTATAGAGTTCTCTATGTCATTGTACTACGCAAATGAAATACGGAAAGGTCATTTGTCAAAGGCAGACAAATGTTGGAAAAAGATTAAATCTATTTTTAATTTATATAAATATTACTAGATAAACCTTTTTAAAGGTCAACCTTATAAAAAGATAAAATATTATCTTTTTTTTTTTTAGAAATACTGTTTCAAATCATATAAATTGTTTTATTTTAAATAAACTTTTTTAAGTTTTAAGAAATATTTGTATAATATAGCAGAAAATATTTTATAGATTTATCTTTTGAAAAGAAAAATTAAATCGTATGTTTTTATACCCGTATTTTAAATAATTAGTATCGGCCGTGTGGCATTTCGATTTAGTTTTGGCTTTTCAAGAGTAACGTACAGGGTTCAAATCTCACCAAGAGTAATTTTTTTTTGTATATATTTTCATTTTTTTACTAAATGAAAATATTACTACGTAACTGAAAAAAATTGATAAGTTTATCTGAATATATATATATTCTTTCTAGGGGAGGACTGGATGTCAAAATCGGCACAGTCATTTCTATACAGTACAGCCCATAACTTGTATATCATATGATGGGCCTCCAATTTTAGGCCTATCTGTTCTCAAAATCATTGTTATTTTTTTCTATTGTTTTACGATAACTGTATGGATGCACTATATCTTTCTAAGAAATATAGGCATAATGTTGCTTTTTAATCGCTATGTTTGTAGACTCTAAAAGGATGAGGCCTACTAATAACACTGTCTACGGATGTAGGCTATTACATTATTTTAAAAAAATGCGTTAGATAAAATTAGTATTACACTGTAGTCTGTAAATGATGTTTTTAGCATGACGCTTATATACCTCCTTATACATAAAAAATATTATAAAACCTTTAACAGTTTAATGCGTGCCATAGTGGCATTGATGAGGCCATTTAAACCCATTTGAGATCCGGCACATCTGGCATTTGCCTAAATGGCTATATAGCCAGTCCGCTCCTGATCTTTGCAAAAAATCAAGAGATTGGTCTGTTAACTGCTTTAGGACGATCATCTATCTTTCTTTGTAATTTTATAAATTTTGTATCTTAACTGATGATTGGACAGAGCAAGCATATATTTTATTTAGTTTAAAGAAAAGAATAAAGTAAAAAAAAAAATTAAAAAATGCTATTTGTAAGAATTGAACCCAGCACGTTAAACTTTAAAAGCCAACCGTCAACGGGAATGCCACAAGGCCGATATAAATGAATTAAAACACGGTTATAAAAACATACGACTTAAAATAGTTTTCAAACGATAAAACTACTAAATATTTTCTGCTTTATTTAGTAATATTTTTTTTATTTTTTTTAGCATTCACTTGACCAACCCTATAGACTACCAGTAAAAGCTTATAGCCGCAAAAGTACTTTGCTGATGTACTCTGTTCTGGGCAATTTTTCTTGTTTCCATGTATACCCTGTTATCTTTGCTTTTTGTTTTCTTGATCTCTTCCATTCATCACACAGTTTTAATCTTTGTCTGTGGATTCCAGATTAGAATCTAATTTGAAATATTTTCCCTTGATTTTGGCATTGTCATACCAATCCAATCCCATTTGCCTTTTTTGATTATTGAATTGCAGTTTGGTACTCTCCATGTAGCTGCGCACTGCGATTGCCCACTTCGCCTCCTCCTTGCGCCACTTCTGTGGCTTGCGAAATTTGTCTATAAGCTACAGATATGTATGACTTGGTTCAAAATCTTTATGTTCTAACAGAATATCAAGTTATTGCTTCAGCTATTCAATAAGGCGAGGTATATTGTTATGAAATCTCCAACTGTCTCGTTCGGAAGCCGCCTGCATTCAATTGATCTCTTGTATGCCATTTTAAACAAATTTGCACCTAAGCTTCTCTTTATGACATTTTTTAGGAGGCCTTTTTGTTACGACTATCACATGTTAACTTGCTAAACAATTTTGTTTGAGGCGCACGGTGGTCCCCTCATACGGATATATGCCCTTACTTGCGAAACTGTACAAATTTAAGCATCTTTTCACGCAACTGACTAGTAAAGATATATTTCTTGAAGCAGTTCTATATATATATCTTACATGAGTCTATCTTAAATTGGTTTAACATCGATGAACCTATTAGAACTAGGACTAGTACATTTTCTAACAATGATAAACACTATGTAGAAAGATAGGATATTCAGTATATTGTGTATGCAATGGAAGAACATTTTTAATTCTAAAACTATATAAAGAAGTCATTCAATGTAAGACTGGTATTTAATTGAAATGTAACAGTTTTAAATTGTTTAAATTGAAATTTAAACACATATATAAAAAAAAAATTTGTTTTGTAATATTTTTGTAATAAAACACTTAAAAACCATTGTATACAAGATATGCTTATTTTATTTTTTATCTGAAAAAAAGTATTTTTCAGGATGAAAAATGCAAAAATTTGTTCATTAAAAGTCTATAGAGTTCTCTATGTCATTGTACTACGCAAATGAAATACGGAAAGGTCATTTGTCAAAGGCAGACAAATGTTGGAAAAAGATTAAATCTATTTTTAATTTATATAAATATTACTAGATAAACCTTTTTAAAGGTCAACCTTATAAAAAGATAAAATATTATCTTTTTTTTTTTTAGAAATACTGTTTCAAATCATATAAATTGTTTTATTTTAAATAAACTTTTTTAAGTTTTAAGAAATATTTGTATAATATAGCAGAAAATATTTTATAGATTTATCTTTTGAAAAGCAAAATTAAATCGTATGTTTTTATACCCGTATTTTAAATAATTAGTATCGGCCGTGTGGCATTTCGATTTAGTTTTGGCTTTTCAAGAGTAACGTACAGGGTTCAAATCTCACCAAGAGTAATTTTTTTTTGTATATATTTTCATTTTTTTACTAAATGAAAATATTACTACGTAACTGAAAAAAATTGATAAGTTTATCTGAATATATATATATTCTTTCTAGGGGAGGACTGGATGTCAAAATCGGCACAGTCATTTCTATACAGTACAGCCCATAACTTGTATATCATATGATGGGCCTCCAATTTTAGGCCTATCTGTTCTCAAAATCATTGTTATTTTTTTCTATTGTTTTACGATAACTGTATGGATGCACTATATCTTTCTAAGAAATATAGGCATAATGTTGCTTTTTAATCGCTATGTTTGTAGACTCTAAAAGGATGAGGCCTACTAATAACACTGTCTACGGATGTAGGCTATTACATTATTTTAAAAAAATGCGTTAGATAAAATTAGTATTACACTGTAGTCTGTAAATGATGTTTTTAGCATGACGCTTATATACCTCCTTATATATATAAAATATTATAAAACCTTTAACAGTTTAATGCGTGCCATAGTGGCATTGATGAGGCCATTTAAACCCATTTGAGATCCGGCACATCTGGCATTTGCCTAAATGGCTATATAGCCAGTCCGCTCCTGATCTTTGCAGAAAATCAAGAGATTGGTCTGTTAACTGCTTTAGGACGATCATCTAGCTTTCTTTGTAATTTTATAAATTTTGTATCTTGAATGATGATTGGACAGAGCAAGCATATATTTTATTTAGTTTAAAGAAAAGAATAAAGTAAAAAAAAAAATTAAAAAATGCTATTTGTAAGGATTGAACCCAGCACGTTAAGCTTTAAGAGCCAACCGTCAACGGGAATGCCACAAGGCCGATATAAATGAATTAAAACACAGTTATAAAAACATACGACTTAAAATAGTTTTCAAAAGATAAAACTACTAAATATTTTCTGCTTTATTTAGTAATATTTTTTTTATTTTTTTTAGCATTCACTTGACCAACCCTATAGACTACCAGTAAAAGCATATAGCCGCAAAAGTACTTTGCTGATGTACTCTGTTCTGGGCAATTTTTCTTGTTTCCATGTATACCCTGTTATCTTTGCTTTTTGTTTTCTTGATCTCTTCCATTCATCACACAGTTTTAATCTTTGTCTGTGGATTCCAGATTAGAATCTAATTTGAAATATTTTCCCTTGATTTTGGCATTGTCATACCAATCCAATCCCATTTGCCTTTTTTGATTATTGAATTGCAGTTTGGTACTCTCCATGTAACTGCGCACTGCGATTGCCCACTTCGCCTCCTCCTTGCGCCACTTCTGTGGCTTGCGAAATTTGTCTATAAGCTACAGATATGTATGACTTGGTTCAAAATCTTTATGTTCTAACAGAATATCAAGTTATTGCTTCAGCTATTCAATAAGGCGAGGTTTATTTTTATGAAATCTCCAACTGTCTCGTTCGGAAGCCGCCTGCATTCAATTGATCTCTTCTATGCCATTTTAAACAAATTTGCACCTAAGCTTCTCTTTATGACATTTTTTAGGAGGCCTTTTTGTTACGACTATCACATGTTAACTTGCTAAACAATTTTGTTTGAGGCGCACGGTGGTCCCCTCATACGGATATATGCCCTTACTTGCGAAACTGTACAAATTTAAGCATCTTTTCACGCAACTGACTAGTAAAGAATTATTTCTTGAAGCAGTTCTATATATATATCTTACATGAGTCTATCTTAAATTGGTTTAACATCGATGAACCTATTAGAACTAGGACTAGTACATTTTCTAACAATGATAAACACTATGTAGAAAGATAGGATATTCAGTATATTGTGTATGCAATGGAAGAACATTTTTAATTCTAAAACTATATAAAGAAGTCATTCAATGTAAGACTGGTATTTGATTGAAATGTAACAGTTTTAAAATGTTTAAATTGAAATTTAAACACATATATAAAAAAAAAATTTGTTTTGTAATATTTTTGTAATAAAAAACTTAAAAACCATTGTATACAAGATATGCTTATTTTATTTTTTATCTGAAAAAAAGTATTTTTCAGGATGAAAAATGCAAAAATTTGTTCATTAAAAGTCTATAGAGTTCTCTATGTCATTGTACTACGCAAATGAAATACGGAAAGGTCATTTGTCAAAGGCAGACAAATGTTGGAAAAAGATTAAATCTATTTTTAATTTATATAAATATTACTAGATAAACCTTTTTAAAGGTCAACCTTATAAAAAGATAAAATATTATCTTTTTTTTTTTTAGAAATACTGTTTCAAATCATATAAATTGTTTTATTTTAAATAAACTTTTTTAAGTTTTAAGAAATATTTGTATAATATAGCAGAAAATATTTTATAGATTTATCTTTTGAAAAGCAAAATTAAATCGTATGTTTTTATACCCGTATTTTAAATAATTAGTATCGGGCGTGTGGCATTTCGATTTAGTTTTGGCTTTTCAAGAGTAACGTACAGGGTTCAAATCTCACCAAGAGTAATTTTTTTTTGTATATATTTTCATTTTTTTACTAAATGAAAATATTACTACGTAACTGAAAAAAATTGATAAGTTTATCTGAATATATATATATTCTTTCTAGGGGAGGACTGGATGTCAAAATCGGCACAGTCATTTCTATACAGTACAGCCCATAACTTGTATATCATATGATGGGCCTCCAATTTTAGGCCTATCTGTTCTCAAAATCATTGTTATTTTTTTCTATTGTTTTACGATAACTGTATGGATGCACTATATCTTTCTAAGAAATATAGGCATAATGTTGCTTTTTAATCGCTATGTTTGTAGACTCTAAAAGGATGAGGCCTACTAATAACACTGTCTACGGATGTAGGCTATTACATTATTTTAAAAAAATGCGTTAGATAAAATTAGTATTACACTGTAGTCTGTAAATGATGTTTTTAGCATGACGCTTATATACCTCCTTATACATAAAAAATATTATAAAACCTTTAACAGTTTAATGCGTGCCATAGTGGCATTGATGAGGCCATTTAAACCCATTTGAGATCCGGCACATCTGGCATTTGCCTAAATGGCTATATAGCCAGTCCGCTCCTGATCTTTGCAGAAAATCAAGAGATTGGTCTGTTAACTGCTTTAGGACGATCATCTAGCTTTCTTTGTAATTTTATAAATTTTGTATCTTGAATGATGATTGGACAGAGCAAGCATATATTTTATTTAGTTTAAAGAAAAGAATAAAGTAAAAAAAAAAATTAAAAAATGCTATTTGTAAGAATTGCACCCAGCACGTTAAGCTTTAAAAGCCAAGCGTCAACGGGAATGCCACAAGGCCGATATAAATGAATTAAAACACGGTTATAAAAACATACGACTTAAAATAGTTTTCAAAAGATAAAACTACTAAATATTTTCTGCTTTATTTAGTAATATTTTTTTTATTTTTTTTAGCATTCACTTGACCAACCCTATAGACTACCAGTAAAAGCATATAGCCGCAAAAGTACTTTGCTGATGTACTCTGTTCTGGGCAATTTTTCTTGTTTCCATGTATACCCTGTTATCTTTGCTTTTTGTTTTCTTGATCTCTTCCATTCATCACACAGTTTTAATCTTTGTCTGTGGATTCCAGATTAGAATCTAATTTGAAATATTTTCCCTTGATTTTGGCATTGTCATACCAATCCAATCCCATTTGCCTTTTTTGATTATTGAATTGCAGTTTGGTACTCTCCATGTAACTGCGCACTGCGATTGCCCACTTCGCCTCCCCCTTGCGCCACTTCTGTGGCTTGCGAAATTTGTCTACAAGCTACAGATATGTATGACTTGGTTCAAAATCTTTATGTTCTAACAGAATATCAAGTTATTGCTTCAGCTATTCAATAAGGCGAGGTTTATTTTTATGAAATCTCCAACTGTCTCGTTCGGAAGCCGCCTGCATTCAATTGATCTCTTCTATGCCATTTTAAACAAATTTGCACCTAAGCTTCTCTTTATGACATTTTTTAGGAGGCCTTTTTGTTACGACTATCACATGTTAACTTGCTAAACAATTTTGTTTGAGGCGCACGGTGGTCCCCTCATACGGATATATGCCCTTACTTGCGAAACTGTACAAATTTAAGCATCTTTTCACGCAACTGACTAGTAAAGAATTATTTCTTGAAGCAGTTCTATATATATATCTTACATGAGTCTATCTTAAATTGGTTTAACATCGATGTACCTATTAGAACTAGGACTAGTACATTTTCTAACAATGATAAACACTATGTAGAAAGATAGGATATTCAGTATATAATGTATGCAATGGAAGAACATTTTTAATTCTAAAACTATATAAAGAAGTCATTCAATGTAAGACTGGTATTTGATTGAAATGTAACAGTTTTAAAATGTTTAAATTGAAATTTAAACACATATATAAAAAAAAAATTTGTTTTGTAATATTTTTGTAATAAAAAACTTAAAAACCATTGTATACAAGATATGCTTATTTTATTTTTTATCTGAAAAAAAGTATTTTTCAGGATGAAAAATGCAAAAATTTGTTCATTAAAAGTCTATAGAGTTCTCTATGTCATTGTACTACGCAAATGAAATACGGAAAGGTCATTTGTCAAAGGCAGACAAATGTTGGAAAAAGATTAAATCTATTTTTAATTTATATAAATATTACTAGATAAACCTTTTTAAAGGTCAACCTTATAAAAAGATAAAATATTATCTTTTTTTTTTTAGAAATACTGTTTCAAATCATATAAATTGTTTTATTTTAAATAAACTTTTTTAAGTTTTAAGAAATATTTGTATAATATAGCAGAAAATATTTTATAGATTTATCTTTTGAAAAGCAAAATTAAATCGTATGTTTTTATACCCGTATTTTAAATAATTAGTATCGGCCGTGTGGCATTTCGATTTAGTTTTGGCTTTTCAAGAGTAACGTACAGGGTTCAAATCTCACCAAGAGTAATTTTTTTTTGTATATATTTTCATTTTTTTACTAAATGAAAATATTACTACGTAACTGAAAAAAATTGATAAGTTTATCTGAATATATATATATTCTTTCTAGGGGAGGACTGGATGTCAAAATCGGCACAGTCATTTCTATACAGTACAGCCCATAACTTGTATATCATATGATGGGCCTCCAATTTTAGGCCTATCTGTTCTCAAAATCATTGTTATTTTTTTCTATTGTTTTACGATAACTGTATGGATGCACTATATCTTTCTAAGAAATATAGGCATAATGTTGCTTTTTAATCGCTATGTTTGTAGACTCTAAAAGGATGAGGCCTACTAATAACACTGTCTACGGATGTAGGCTATTACATTATTTAAAAAAAATGCGTTAGATAAAATTAGTATTACACTGTAGTCTGTAAATGATGTTTTTAGCATGACGCTTATATACCTCCTTATATATAAAAAATATTATAAAACCTTTAACAGTTTAATGCGTGCCATAGTGGCATTGATGAGGCCATTTAAACCCATTTGAGATCCGGCACATCTGGCATTTGCCTAAATGGCTATATAGCCAGTCCGCTCCTGATCTTTGCAGAAAATCAAGAGATTGGTCTGTTAACTGCTTTAGGACGATCATCTAGCTTTCTTTGTAATTTTATAAATTTTGTATCTTGAATGATGATTGGACAGAGCAAGCATATATTTTATTTAGTTTAAAGAAAAGAATAAAGTAAAAAAAAAAATTAAAAAATGCTATTTGTAAGAATTGCACCCAGCACGTTAAGCTTTAAAAGCCAAGCGTCAACGGGAATGCCACAAGGCCGATATAAATGAATTAAAACACGGTTATAAAAACATACGACTTAAAATAGTTTTCAAAAGATAAAACTACTAAATATTTTCTGCTTTATTTAGTAATATTTTTTTTATTTTTTTTAGCATTCACTTGACCAACCCTATAGACTACCAGTAAAAGCATATAGCCGCAAAAGTACTTTGCTGATGTACTCTGTTCTGGGCAATTTTTCTTGTTTCCATGTATACCCTGTTATCTTTGCTTTTTGTTTTCTTGATCTCTTCCATTCATCACACAGTTTTAATCTTTGTCTGTGGATTCCAGATTAGAATCTAATTTGAAATATTTTCCCTTGATTTTGGCATTGTCATACCAATCCAATCCCATTTGCCTTTTTTGATTATTGAATTGCAGTTTGGTACTCTCCATGTAACTGCGCACTGCGATTGCCCACTTCGCCTCCCCCTTGCGCCACTTCTGTGGCTTGCGAAATTTGTCTACAAGCTACAGATATGTATGACTTGGTTCAAAATCTTTATGTTCTAACAGAATATCAAGTTATTGCTTCAGCTATTCAATAAGGCGAGGTTTATTTTTATGAAATCTCCAACTGTCTCGTTCGGAAGCCGCCTGCATTCAATTGATCTCTTCTATGCCATTTTAAACAAATTTGCACCTAAGCTTCTCTTTATGACATTTTTTAGGAGGCCTTTTTGTTACGACTATCACATGTTAACTTGCTAAACAATTTTGTTTGAGGCGCACGGTGGTCCCCTCATACGGATATATGCCCTTACTTGCGAAACTGTACAAATTTAAGCATCTTTTAACGCAACTGACTAGTAAAGAATTATTTCTTGAAGCAGTTCTATATATATATCTTACATGAGTCTATCTTAAATTGGTTTAACATCGATGAACCTATTAGAACTAGGACTAGTACATTTTCTAACAATGATAAACACTATGTAGAAAGATAGGATATTCAGTATATTGTGTATGCAATGGAAGAACATTTTTAATTCTAAAACTATATAAAGAAGTCATTCAATGTAAGACTGGTATTTGATTGAAATGTAACAGTTTTAAAATGTTTAAATTGAAATTTAAACACATATATAAAAAAAAATTTGTTTTGTAATATTTTTGTAATAAAAAACTTAAAAACCATTGTATACAAGATATGCTTATTTTATTTTTTATCTGAAAAAAAGTATTTTTCAGGATGAAAAGTGCAAAAATGTGTTCATTAAAAGTCTATAGAGTTCTCTATGTCATTGTACTACGCAAATGAAATACGGAAAGGTCATTTGTCAAAGGCAGACAAATGTTGGAAAAAGATTAAATCTATTTTTAATTTATATAAATATTACTAGATAAACCTTTTTAAAGGTCAACCTTATAAAAAGATAAAATATTATCTTTTTTTTTTTTAGAAATACTGTTTCAAATCATATAAATTGTTTTATTTTAAATAAACTTTTTTAAGTTTTAAGAAATATTTGTATAATATAGCAGAAAATATTTTATAGATTTATCTTTTGAAAAGCAAAATTAAATCGTATGTTTTTATACCCGTATTTTAAATAATTAGTATCGGCCGTGTGGCATTTCGATTTAGTTTTGGCTTTTCAAGAGTAACGTACAGGGTTCGAATCTCACCAAGAGTAATTTTTTTTTGTATATATTTTCATTTTTTTACTAAATGAAAATATTACTACGTAACTGAAAAAAATTGATAAGTTTATCTGAATATATATATATTCTTTCTAGGGGAGGACTGGATGTCAAAATCGGCACAGTCATTTCTATACAGTACAGCCCATAACTTGTATATCATATGATGGGCCTCCAATTTTAGGCCTATCTGTTCTCAAAATCATTGTTATTTTTTTCTATTGTTTTACGATAACTGTATGGATGCACTATATCTTTCTAAGAAATATAGGCATAATGTTGCTTTTTAATCGCTATGTTTGTAGACTCTAAAAGGATGAGGCATACTAATAACACTGTCTACGGATGTAGGCTATTACATTATTTTAAAAAAATGCGTTAGATAAAATTAGTATTACACTGTAGTCTGTAAATGATGTTTTTAGCATGACGCTTATATACCTCCTTATACATAAAAAATATTATAAAACCTTTAACAGTTTAATGCGTGCCATAGTGGCATTGATGAGGCCATTTAAACCCATTTGAGATCCGGCACATCTGGCATTTGCCTAAATGGCTATATAGCCAGTCCGCTCCTGATCTTTGCAAAAAATCAAGAGATTGGTCTGTTAACTGCTTTAGGACGATCATCTATCTTTCTTTGTAATTTTATAAATTTTGTATCTTAACTGATGATTGGACAGAGCAAGCATATATTTTATTTAGTTTAAAGAAAAGAATAAAGTAAAAAAAAAAATTAAAAAATGCTATTTGTAAGAATTGCACCCAGCACGTTAAGCTTTAAAAGCCAACCGTCAACGGGAATGCCACAAGGCCGATATAAATGAATTAAAACACGGTTATAAAAACATACGACTTAAAATAGTTTTCAAAAGATAAAACTACTAAATATTTTCTGCTTTATTTAGTAATATTTTTTTTATTTTTTTTAGCATTCACTTGACCAACCCTATAGACTACCAGTAAAAGCATATAGCCGCAAAAGTACTTTGCTGATGTACTCTGTTCTGGGCAATTTTTCTTGTTTCCATGTATACCCTGTTATCTTTGCTTTTTGTTTTCTTGATCTCTTCCATTCATCACACAGTTTTAATCTTTGTCTGTGGATTCCAGATTAGAATCTAATTTGAAATATTTTCCCTTGATTTTGGCATTGTCATACCAATCCAATCCCATTTGCCTTTTTTGATTATTGAATTGCAGTTTGGTACTCTCCATGTAACTGCGCACTGCGATTGCCCACTTCGCCTCCCCCTTGCGCCACTTCTGTGGCTTGCGAAATTTGTCTACAAGCTACAGATATGTATGACTTGGTTCAAAATCTTTATGTTCTAACAGAATATCAAGTTATTGCTTCAGCTATTCAATAAGGCGAGGTTTATTTTTATGAAATCTCCAACTGTCTCGTTCGGAAGCCGCCTGCATTCAATTGATCTCTTCTATGCCATTTTAAACAAATTTGCACCTAAGCTTCTCTTTATGACATTTTTTAGGAGGCCTTTTTGTTACGACTATCACATGTTAACTTGCTAAACAATTTTGTTTGAGGCGCACGGTGGTCCCCTCATACGGATATATGCCCTTACTTGCGAAACTGTACAAATTTAAGCATCTTTTAACGCAACTGACTAGTAAAGAATTATTTCTTGAAGCAGTTCTATATATATATCTTACATGAGTCTATCTTAAATTGGTTTAACATCGATGAACCTATTAGAACTAGGACTAGTACATTTTCTAACAATGATAAACACTATGTAGAAAGATAGGATATTCAGTATATTGTGTATGCAATGGAAGAACATTTTTAATTCTAAAACTATATAAAGAAGTCATTCAATGTAAGACTGGTATTTGATTGAAATGTAACAGTTTTAAAATGTTTAAATTGAAATTTAAACACATATATAAAAAAAAATTTGTTTTGTAATATTTTTGTAATAAAAAACTTAAAAACCATTGTATACAAGATATGCTTATTTTATTTTTTATCTGAAAAAAAGTATTTTTCAGGATGAAAAGTGCAAAAATGTGTTCATTAAAAGTCTATAGAGTTCTCTATGTCATTGTACTACGCAAATGAAATACGGAAAGGTCATTTGTCAAAGGCAGACAAATGTTGGAAAAAGATTAAATCTATTTTTAATTTATATAAATATTACTAGATAAACCTTTTTAAAGGTCAACCTTATAAAAAGATAAAATATTATCTTTTTTTTTTTTAGAAATACTGTTTCAAATCATATAAATTGTTTTATTTTAAATAAACTTTTTTAAGTTTTAAGAAATATTTGTATAATATAGCAGAAAATATTTTATAGATTTATCTTTTGAAAAGCAAAATTAAATCGTATGTTTTTATACCCGTATTTTAAATAATTAGTATCGGCCGTGTGGCATTTCGATTTAGTTTTGGCTTTTCAAGAGTAACGTACAGGGTTCAAATCTCACCAAGAGTAATTTTTTTTTGTATATATTTTCATTTTTTTACTAAATGAAAATATTACTACGTAACTGAAAAAAATTGATAAGTTTATCTGAATATATATATATTCTTTCTAGGGGAGGACTGGATGTCAAAATCGGCACAGTCATTTCTATACAGTACAGCCCATAACTTGTATATCATATGATGGGCCTCCAATTTTAGGCCTATCTGTTCTCAAAATCATTGTTATTTTTTTCTATTGTTTTACGATAACTGTATGGATGCACTATATCTTTCTAAGAAATATAGGCATAATGTTGCTTTTTAATCGCTATGTTTGTAGACTCTAAAAGGATGAGGCATACTAATAACACTGTCTACGGATGTAGGCTATTACATTATTTTAAAAAAATGCGTTAGATAAAATTAGTATTACACTGTAGTCTGTAAATGATGTTTTTAGCATGACGCTTATATACCTCCTTATACATAAAAAATATTATAAAACCTTTAACAGTTTAATGCGTGCCATAGTGGCATTGATGAGGCCATTTAAACCCATTTGAGATCCGGCACATCTGGCATTTGCCTAAATGGCTATATAGCCAGTCCGCTCCTGATCTTTGCAAAAAATCAAGAGATTGGTCTGTTAACTGCTTTAGGACGATCATCTATCTTTCTTTGTAATTTTATAAATTTTGTATCTTAACTGATGATTGGACAGAGCAAGCATATATTTTATTTAGTTTAAAGAAAAGAATAAAGTAAAAAAAAAAATTAAAAAATGCTATTTGTAAGAATTGCACCCAGCACGTTAAACTTTAAAAGCCAACCGTCAACGGGAATGCCACAAGGCCGATATAAATGAATTAAAACACGGTTATAAAAACATACGACTTAAAATAGTTTTCAAACGATAAAACTACTAAATATTTTCTGCTTTATTTAGTAATATTTTTTTTATTTTTTTTAGCATTCACTTGACCAACCCTATAGACTACCAGTAAAAGCATATAGCCGCAAAAGTACTTTGCTGATGTACTCTGTTCTGGGCAATTTTTCTTGTTTCCATGTATACCCTGTTATCTTTGCTTTTTGTTTTCTTGATCTCTTCCATTCATCACACAGTTTTAATCTTTGTCTGTGGATTCCAGATTAGAATCTAATTTGAAATATTTTCCCTTGATTTTGGCATTGTCATACCAATCCAATCCCATTTGCCTTTTTTGATTATTGAATTGCAGTTTGGTACTCTCCATGTAGCTGCGCACTGCGATTGCCCACTTCGCCTCCTCCTTGCGCCACTTCTGTGGCTTGCGAAATTTGTCTATAAGCTACAGATATGTATGACTTGGTTCAAAATCTTTATGTTCTAACAGAATATCAAGTTATTGCTTCAGCTATTCAATAAGGCGAGGTTTATTTTTATGAAATCTCCAACTGTCTCGTTCGGAAGCCGCCTGCATTCAATTGATCTCTTCTATGCCATTTTAAACAAATTTGCACTTAAGCTTCTCTTTATGACATTTTTTAGGAGGCCTTTTTGTTACGACTATCACATGTTAACTTGCTAAACAATTTTGTTTGAGGCGCACGGTGGTCCCCTCATACGGATATATGCCCTTACTTGCGAAACTGTACAAATTTAAGCATCTTTTCACGCAACTGACTAGTAAAGATATATTTCTTGAAGCAGTTCTATATATATATCTTACATGAGTCTATCTTAAATTGGTTTAACATCGATGAACCTATTAGAACTAGGACTAGTACATTTTCTAACAATGATAAACACTATGTAGAAAGATAGGATATTCAGTATATTGTGTATGCAATGGAAGAACATTTTTAATTCTAAAACTATATAAAGAAGTCATTCAATGTAAGACTGGTATTTAATTGAAATGTAACAGTTTTAAATTGTTTAAATTGAAATTTAAACACATATATAAAAAAAAAATTTGTTTTGTAATATTTTTGTAATAAAACACTTAAAAACCATTGTATACAAGATATGCTTATTTTATTTTTTATCTGAAAAAAAGTATTTTTCAGGATGAAAAATGCAAAAATTTGTTCATTAAAAGTCTATAGAGTTCTCTATGTCATTGTACTACGCAAATGAAATACGGAAAGGTCATTTGTCAAAGGCAGACAAATGTTGGAAAAAGATTAAATCTATTTTTAATTTATATAAATATTACTAGATAAACCTTTTTAAAGGTCAACCTTATAAAAAGATAAATATTATCTTTTTTTTTTTTAGAAATACTGTTTCAAATCATATAAATTGTTTTATTTTAAATAAACTTTTTTAAGTTTTAAGAAATATTTGTATAATATAGCAGAAAATATTTTATAGATTTATCTTTTGAAAAGCAAAATTAAATCGTATGTTTTTATACCCGTATTTTAAATAATTAGTATCGGCCGTGTGGCATTTCGATTTAGTTTTGGCTTTTCAAGAGTAACGTACAGGGTTCAAATCTCACCAAGAGTAATTTTTTTTTGTATATATTTTCATTTTTTTACTAAATGAAAATATTACTACGTAACTGAAAAAAATTGATAAGTTTATCTGAATATATATATATTCTTTCTAGGGGAGGACTGGATGTCAAAATCGGCACAGTCATTTCTATACAGTACAGCCCATAACTTGTATATCATATGATGGGCCTCCAATTTTAGGCCTATCTGTTCTCAAAATCATTGTTATTTTTTTCTATTGTTTTACGATAACTGTATGGATGCACTATATCTTTCTAAGAAATATAGGCATAATGTTGCTTTTTAATCGCTATGTTTGTAGACTCTAAAAGGATGAGGCCTACTAATAACACTGTCTACGGATGTAGGCTATTACATTATTTTAAAAAAATGCGTTAGATAAAATTAGTATTACACTGTAGTCTGTAAATGATGTTTTTAGCATGACGCTTATATACCTCCTTATATATATAAAATATTATAAAACCTTTAACAGTTTAATGCGTGCCATAGTGGCATTGATGAGGCCATTTAAACCCATTTGAGATCCGGCACATCTGGCATTTGCCTAAATGGCTATATAGCCAGTCCGCTCCTGATCTTTGCAGAAAATCAAGAGATTGGTCTGTTAACTGCTTTAGGACGATCATCTAGCTTTCTTTGTAATTTTATAAATTTTGTATCTTGAATGATGATTGGACAGAGCAAGCATATATTTTATTTAGTTTAAAGAAAAGAATAAAGTAAAAAAAAAAATTAAAAAATGCTATTTGTAAGGATTGAACCCAGCACGTTAAGCTTTAAGAGCCAACCGTCAACGGGAATGCCACAAGGCCGATATAAATGAATTAAAACACAGTTATAAAAACATACGACTTAAAATAGTTTTCAAAAGATAAAACTACTAAATATTTTCTGCTTTATTTAGTAATATTTTTTTTATTTTTTTTAGCATTCACTTGACCAACCCTATAGACTACCAGTAAAAGCATATAGCCGCAAAAGTACTTTGCTGATGTACTCTGTTCTGGGCAATTTTTCTTGTTTCCATGTATACCCTGTTATCTTTGCTTTTTGTTTTCTTGATCTCTTCCATTCATCACACAGTTTTAATCTTTGTCTGTGGATTCCAGATTAGAATCTAATTTGAAATATTTTCCCTTGATTTTGGCATTGTCATACCAATCCAATCCCATTTGCCTTTTTTGATTATTGAATTGCAGTTTGGTACTCTCCATGTAACTGCGCACTGCGATTGCCCACTTCGCCTCCTCCTTGCGCCACTTCTGTGGCTTGCGAAATTTGTCTATAAGCTACAGATATGTATGACTTGGTTCAAAATCTTTATGTTCTAACAGAATATCAAGTTATTGCTTCAGCTATTCAATAAGGCGAGGTTTATTTTTATGAAATCTCCAACTGTCTCGTTCGGAAGCCGCCTGCATTCAATTGATCTCTTCTATGCCATTTTAAACAAATTTGCACCTAAGCTTCTCTTTATGACATTTTTTAGGAGGCCTTTTTGTTACGACTATCACATGTTAACTTGCTAAACAATTTTGTTTGAGGCGCACGGTGGTCCCCTCATACGGATATATGCCCTTACTTGCGAAACTGTACAAATTTAAGCATCTTTTCACGCAACTGACTAGTAAAGAATTATTTCTTGAAGCAGTTCTATATATATATCTTACATGAGTCTATCTTAAATTGGTTTAACATCGATGAACCTATTAGAACTAGGACTAGTACATTTTCTAACAATGATAAACACTATGTAGAAAGATAGGATATTCAGTATATTGTGTATGCAATGGAAGAACATTTTTAATTCTAAAACTATATAAAGAAGTCATTCAATGTAAGACTGGTATTTGATTGAAATGTAACAGTTTTAAAATGTTTAAATTGAAATTTAAACACATATATAAAAAAAAAATTTGTTTTGTAATATTTTTGTAATAAAAAACTTAAAAACCATTGTATACAAGATATGCTTATTTTATTTTTTATCTGAAAAAAAGTATTTTTCAGGATGAAAAATGCAAAAATTTGTTCATTAAAAGTCTATAGAGTTCTCTATGTCATTGTACTACGCAAATGAAATACGGAAAGGTCATTTGTCAAAGGCAGACAAATGTTGGAAAAAGATTAAATCTATTTTTAATTTATATAAATATTACTAGATAAACCTTTTTAAAGGTCAACCTTATAAAAAGATAAAATATTATCTTTTTTTTTTTTAGAAATACTGTTTCAAATCATATAAATTGTTTTATTTTAAATAAACTTTTTTAAGTTTTAAGAAATATTTGTATAATATAGCAGAAAATATTTTATAGATTTATCTTTTGAAAAGCAAAATTAAATCGTATGTTTTTATACCCGTATTTTAAATAATTAGTATCGGGCGTGTGGCATTTCGATTTAGTTTTGGCTTTTCAAGAGTAACGTACAGGGTTCAAATCTCACCAAGAGTAATTTTTTTTTGTATATATTTTCATTTTTTTACTAAATGAAAATATTACTACGTAACTGAAAAAAATTGATAAGTTTATCTGAATATATATATATTCTTTCTAGGGGAGGACTGGATGTCAAAATCGGCACAGTCATTTCTATACAGTACAGCCCATAACTTGTATATCATATGATGGGCCTCCAATTTTAGGCCTATCTGTTCTCAAAATCATTGTTATTTTTTTCTATTGTTTTACGATAACTGTATGGATGCACTATATCTTTCTAAGAAATATAGGCATAATGTTGCTTTTTAATCGCTATGTTTGTAGACTCTAAAAGGATGAGGCCTACTAATAACACTGTCTACGGATGTAGGCTATTACATTATTTTAAAAAAATGCGTTAGATAAAATTAGTATTACACTGTAGTCTGTAAATGATGTTTTTAGCATGACGCTTATATACCTCCTTATACATAAAAAATATTATAAAACCTTTAACAGTTTAATGCGTGCCATAGTGGCATTGATGAGGCCATTTAAACCCATTTGAGATCCGGCACATCTGGCATTTGCCTAAATGGCTATATAGCCAGTCCGCTCCTGATCTTTGCAGAAAATCAAGAGATTGGTCTGTTAACTGCTTTAGGACGATCATCTAGCTTTCTTTGTAATTTTATAAATTTTGTATCTTGAATGATGATTGGACAGAGCAAGCATATATTTTATTTAGTTTAAAGAAAAGAATAAAGTAAAAAAAAAAATTAAAAAATGCTATTTGTAAGAATTGCACCCAGCACGTTAAGCTTTAAAAGCCAAGCGTCAACGGGAATGCCACAAGGCCGATATAAATGAATTAAAACACGGTTATAAAAACATACGACTTAAAATAGTTTTCAAAAGATAAAACTACTAAATATTTTCTGCTTTATTTAGTAATATTTTTTTTATTTTTTTTAGCATTCACTTGACCAACCCTATAGACTACCAGTAAAAGCATATAGCCGCAAAAGTACTTTGCTGATGTACTCTGTTCTGGGCAATTTTTCTTGTTTCCATGTATACCCTGTTATCTTTGCTTTTTGTTTTCTTGATCTCTTCCATTCATCACACAGTTTTAATCTTTGTCTGTGGATTCCAGATTAGAATCTAATTTGAAATATTTTCCCTTGATTTTGGCATTGTCATACCAATCCAATCCCATTTGCCTTTTTTGATTATTGAATTGCAGTTTGGTACTCTCCATGTAACTGCGCACTGCGATTGCCCACTTCGCCTCCCCCTTGCGCCACTTCTGTGGCTTGCGAAATTTGTCTACAAGCTACAGATATGTATGACTTGGTTCAAAATCTTTATGTTCTAACAGAATATCAAGTTATTGCTTCAGCTATTCAATAAGGCGAGGTTTATTTTTATGAAATCTCCAACTGTCTCGTTCGGAAGCCGCCTGCATTCAATTGATCTCTTCTATGCCATTTTAAACAAATTTGCACCTAAGCTTCTCTTTATGACATTTTTTAGGAGGCCTTTTTGTTACGACTATCACATGTTAACTTGCTAAACAATTTTGTTTGAGGCGCACGGTGGTCCCCTCATACGGATATATGCCCTTACTTGCGAAACTGTACAAATTTAAGCATCTTTTCACGCAACTGACTAGTAAAGAATTATTTCTTGATGCAGTTCTATATATATATCTTACATGAGTCTATCTTAAATTGGTTTAACATCGATGTACCTATTAGAACTAGGACTAGTACATTTTCTAACAATGATAAACACTATGTAGAAAGATAGGATATTCAGTATATAATGTATGCAATGGAAGAACATTTTTAATTCTAAAACTATATAAAGAAGTCATTCAATGTAAGACTGGTATTTGATTGAAATGTAACAGTTTTAAAATGTTTAAATTGAAATTTAAACACATATATAAAAAAAAAATTTGTTTTGTAATATTTTTGTAATAAAAAACTTAAAAACCATTGTATACAAGATATGCTTATTTTATTTTTTATCTGAAAAAAAGTATTTTTCAGGATGAAAAATGCAAAAATTTGTTCATTAAAAGTCTATAGAGTTCTCTATGTCATTGTACTACGCAAATGAAATACGGAAAGGTCATTTGTCAAAGGCAGACAAATGTTGGAAAAAGATTAAATCTATTTTTAATTTATATAAATATTACTAGATAAACCTTTTTAAAGGTCAACCTTATAAAAAGATAAAATATTATCTTTTTTTTTTTAGAAATACTGTTTCAAATCATATAAATTGTTTTATTTTAAATAAACTTTTTTAAGTTTTAAGAAATATTTGTATAATATAGCAGAAAATATTTTATAGATTTATCTTTTGAAAAGCAAAATTAAATCGTATGTTTTTATACCCGTATTTTAAATAATTAGTATCGGCCGTGTGGCATTTCGATTTAGTTTTGGCTTTTCAAGAGTAACGTACAGGGTTCAAATCTCACCAAGAGTAATTTTTTTTTGTATATATTTTCATTTTTTTACTAAATGAAAATATTACTACGTAACTGAAAAAAATTGATAAGTTTATCTGAATATATATATATTCTTTCTAGGGGAGGACTGGATGTCAAAATCGGCACAGTCATTTCTATACAGTACAGCCCATAACTTGTATATCATATGATGGGCCTCCAATTTTAGGCCTATCTGTTCTCAAAATCATTGTTATTTTTTTCTATTGTTTTACGATAACTGTATGGATGCACTATATCTTTCTAAGAAATATAGGCATAATGTTGCTTTTTAATCGCTATGTTTGTAGACTCTAAAAGGATGAGGCATACTAATAACACTGTCTACGGATGTAGGCTATTACATTATTTTAAAAAAATGCGTTAGATAAAATTAGTATTACACTGTAGTCTGTAAATGATGTTTTTAGCATGACGCTTATATACCTCCTTATACATAAAAAATATTATAAAACCTTTAACAGTTTAATGCGTGCCATAGTGGCATTGATGAGGCCATTTAAACCCATTTGAGATCCGGCACATCTGGCATTTGCCTAAATGGCTATATAGCCAGTCCGCTCCTGATCTTTGCAAAAAATCAAGAGATTGGTCTGTTAACTGCTTTAGGACGATCATCTATCTTTCTTTGTAATTTTATAAATTTTGTATCTTAACTGATGATTGGACAGAGCAAGCATATATTTTATTTAGTTTAAAGAAAAGAATAAAGTAAAAAAAAAAATTAAAAAATGCTATTTGTAAGAATTGCACCCAGCACGTTAAGCTTTAAAAGCCAACCGTCAACGGGAATGCCACAAGGCCGATATAAATGAATTAAAACACGGTTATAAAAACATACGACTTAAAATAGTTTTCAAAAGATAAAACTACTAAATATTTTCTGCTTTATTTAGTAATATTTTTTTTATTTTTTTTAGCATTCACTTGACCAACCCTATAGACTACCAGTAAAAGCATATAGCCGCAAAAGTACTTTGCTGATGTACTCTGTTCTGGGCAATTTTTCTTGTTTCCATGTATACCCTGTTATCTTTGCTTTTTGTTTTCTTGATCTCTTCCATTCATCACACAGTTTTAATCTTTGTCTGTGGATTCCAGATTAGAATCTAATTTGAAATATTTTCCCTTGATTTTGGCATTGTCATACCAATCCAATCCCATTTGCCTTTTTTGATTATTGAATTGCAGTTTGGTACTCTCCATGTAACTGCGCACTGCGATTGCCCACTTCGCCTCCCCCTTGCGCCACTTCTGTGGCTTGCGAAATTTGTCTACAAGCTACAGATATGTATGACTTGGTTCAAAATCTTTATGTTCTAACAGAATATCAAGTTATTGCTTCAGCTATTCAATAAGGCGAGGTTTATTTTTATGAAATCTCCAACTGTCTCGTTCGGAAGCCGCCTGCATACAATTGATCTCTTCTATGCCATTTTAAACAAATTTGCACCTAAGCTTCTCTTTATGACATTTTTTAGGAGGCCTTTTTGTTACGACTATCACATGTTAACTTGCTAAACAATTTTGTTTGAGGCGCACGGTGGTCCCCTCATACGGATATATGCCCTTACTTGCGAAACTGTACAAATTTAAGCATCTTTTCACGCAACTGACTAGTAAAGAATTATTTCTTGAAGCAGTTCTATATATATATCTTACATGAGTCTATCTTAAATTGGTTTAACATCGATGAACCTATTAGAACCAGGACTAGTACATTTTCTAACAATGATAAACACTATGTAGAAAGATAGGATATTCAGTATATTGTTTATGCAATGGAAGAACATTTTTAATTCTAAAACTATATAAAGAAGTCATTCAATGTAAGACTGGTATTTGATTGAAATGTAACAGTTTTAAAATGTTTAAATTGAAATTTAAACACATATATAAAAAAAAATTTGTTTTGTAATATTTTTGTAATAAAAAACTTAAAAACCATTGTATACAAGATATGCTTATTTTATTTTTTATCTGAAAAAAAGTATTTTTCAGAATGAAAAATGCAAACATTTGTTCATTAAGAGTCTATAGAGTTCTCTATGTCATTGTACTACGCAAATGAAATACGGAAAGGTCATTTGTCAAAGGCAGACAAATGTTGGAAAAAGATTAAATCTATTTTTAATTTATATAAATATTACTAGATAAACCTTTTTAAAGGTCAACCTTATAAAAAGATAAAATATTATCTTTTTTTTTTTTAGAAATACTGTTTCAAATCATATAAATTGTTTTATTTTAAATAAACTTTTTTAAGTTTTAAGAAATATTTGTATAATATAGCAGAAAATATTTTATAGATTTATCTTTTGAAAAGCAAAATTAAATCGTATGTTTTTATACCCGTATTTTAAATAATTAGTATCGGCCGTGTGGCATTTCGATTTAGTTTTGGCTTTTCAAGAGTGACGTACAGGGTTCAAATCTCACCAAGAGTAATTTTTTTTTGTATATATTTTCATTTTTTTACTAAATGAAAATATTACTACGTAACTGAAAAAAATTGATAAGTTTATCTGAATATATATATATTCTTTCTAGGGGAGGACTGGATGTCAAAATCGGCACAGTCATTTCTATACAGTACAGCCCATAACTTGTATATCATATGATGGGCCTCCAATTTTAGGCCTATCTGTTCTCAAAATCATTGTTATTTTTTTCTATTGTTTTACGATAACTGTATGGATGCACTATATCTTTCTAAGAAATATAGGCATAATGTTGCTTTTTAATCGCTATGTTTGTAGACTCTAAAAGGATGAGGCCTACTAATAACACTGTCTACGGATGTAGGCTATTACATTATTTAAAAAAAATGCGTTAGATAAAATTAGTATTACACTGTAGTCTGTAAATGATGTTTTTAGCATGACGCTTATATACCTCCTTATATATAAAAAATATTATAAAACCTTTAACAGTTTAATGCGTGCCATAGTGGCATTGATGAGGCCATTTAAACCCATTTAAGATCCGGCACATCTGGCATTTGCCTAAATGGCTATATAGCCCGTCCGCCCCTGATCTTTGCAGAAAGTCAAGAGATTGGTCTGTTAACTGCTTTAGGACGATCATCTAGCTTTCTTTGTAATTTTATAAATTTTGTATCTTGAATGATGATTGGACAGAGCAAGCATATATTTTATTTAGTTTAAAGAAAAGAATAAAGTAAAAAAAAATATTTTTTTTAATTGCTATTTGTAAGAATTGAACCCAGCACGTTAAGCTTTAAAAGCCAACCGTCAACGGGAATGCCACAAGGCCGATATAAATGAATTAAAACACGGTTATAAAAACATACGACTTAAAATAGTTTTCAAACGATAAAACTACTAAATATTTTCTGCTTTATTTAGTAATATTTTTTTTATTTTTTTTAGCATTCACTTGACCAACCCTATAGACTACCAGTAAAAGCATATAGCCGCAAAAGTACTTTGCTGATGTACTCTGTTCTGGGCAATTTTTCTTGTTTCCATGTATACCCTGTTATCTTTGCTTTTTGTTTTCTTGATCTCTTCCATTCATCACACAGTTTTAATCTTTGTCTGTGGGTTCCAGATTAGAATCTAATTTGAAATATTTTCCCTTGATTTTGGCATTGTCATACCAATCCAATCCCATTTGCCTTTTTTGATTATTGAATTGCAGTTTGGTACTCTCCATGTAACTGCGCACTGCGATTGCCCACTTCGCCTCCTCCTTGCGCCACTTCTGTGGCTTGTGAAACTGTCTACAAGCTACAGATATGTATGACTTGGTTCAAAATCTTTATGTTCTAACAGAATATCAAGTTATTGCTTCAGCTATTCAATAAGGCGAGGTTTATTTTTATGAAATCTCCAATTGTCTCGTTCGGAAGCCGCCTGCATTCAATTGATCTCTTCTATGCCATTTTAAACAAATTTGCACCTAAGCTTCTCTTTATGACATTTTTTAGGAGGCCTTTTTGTTACGACTATCACATGTTAACTTGCCAAACAATTTTGTTTGAGTCGCACGGTGGTCCCCTCATACGGATATATGGCATTACTTGTACAAATTTAAGCATCTTTTCACGCAACTGACTAGGAAAGAATTATTTCTTGAAGCAGTTCTATATATATCTTACATGAGTCTATCTTAAGCGGCTTAAGTCACTTTAGAAGCTTGTGATCTTATACTTGTCGAATGGTACTTTCTGGCTTCTTTGGGTATTGATCAAGTTAAAGTCAAGTGCTTTACTGATTTATACACATTTTCAGTTACAAACAATACAAAAGAGTTTATTAACTAAAAAAAAAATAGAAGATAGTAGACCAACAATGAATTCAGAACTAAACGTCGTATAGGCTAACAACAGAAACTAAAATATGGAAATACGAACAGTAGGGCAAGTACAGGTTATAACAATCAAACGACCGCTATCGCTAAGGTACACTACTGCCTCGTCTGAAAACATAATTTCAATGAATATTTCAGCTCACAATAAATGCAGGGAATTTACTAAAATCACTCTTTTCAAGGCTCGGGCGATGTAATATGTCTTAGAACCCGAAGTTAACATTCTTAAATGATAATAGAAACATATTAAACAAAATGTACTTCGCCGACGGTGTTCGAACCAGTGACTCTGGAAAGAATAACACCGGCTTGCGATAACTCACTACGCAAACTTAACATCTAGACAATCAGAATGTTCAAAACAAACATTTGTCTGGTCCAGAGTCATTCACCCATATGCAAATCACCACCCCAGTGGTCAATTGTCACATATCCTACCAAGCTCCGCTCCTCACCTCACCACATAATCCTTCCCCAACAACTCCAATTGAGCCGACAGTCCCCCCCCCCCTTTTTTTTTTTTCGTCGCATTTAATTCACTACTTTCACTCCTTAAAAAACCTTGTCCCTGGTGCTGTTGTTCATTTTGTTTAACTGGCTATGTGGGCATTCGGGCTAATACCCGGTCTGATGCCCGGTGGGCTGTACCAAAAAGGGCGAATGAACGCCACTATATGACACGTATTAAATGGTTTTACAATATTCTCTTAATTCTCTTATAAAAGTGACCATCTGAGTGTGGTGGTAAAAAAAGAAATCTTTTACAGACTACATGGTAACACTAATTTAATCTAATACATTTTCGAAATAATGCCTAAATAGCTTACATCGGTAGACAGTGCTACTAGTTAGCTTTATCCTTTTAGGACATAGTCACACTTAGAGATACATGTATATTTCTTTTAAATATGTATATAGAGTTCGCTGCATACATGTGTACAGTTATCCATACATTATCAAACTTAACATAATAATTTTGAGGACAAGTAGGCCTATAACTAGATGCCCATTGTTTAATATACAATTTATGGGCGAGAGTGTATAGAAATGCCCGGGCCAATTTAACACGAAGTCCGCCCCTGGCAATCTTAAACAAGGGAATCATTAAAGGCCAGTCAGTCTTAACATCCATTGGTAATAATAATAATAATAATAATTTTCTTTTTAAAGCCCTGTAAACAAACAAAATGTAGGCTCAAGGCGCTGTTATAACATAACAAACACAAACACAAACACAAGAGCTAACAAACTAATCTAAAAAGTTTTAAACAGGATGGTCCTAATGTTCTTCTTGTCTGTCTCAGATAAACGGGGAGTGAGTTCCAAACCTTTGGTTCGTTCATTGGAAAAGCCCGCAGACCATAGCATTTAAGGGAGTTACGTGGCGTTTAGTCCATTGAGCGAAGGGCTATCTGAGGTGAACGAAAGGACGTACACAGGTAAACGCAGATAGTGTAAGTGTAAGCAACATTAGCTTACTCAACATGAGTGGGTATTCTAGTTAGGAAGATACTGAGGTTTCACAAATGTATAACAAAAAAGTTCAGTTAATTTTGTAACATCAGTTTGTTTCTCTCGCTAACATTGGAAAAGAATGGAGTGATTGTGTCAAGCTTTTTCTGTTTTGGCTTCTTATTTTGTTATTTAGTTATCTTCCTTTTGCCGTTTTTTTTTTGCTATCTCTCCCTAATAATACCCGTATTATAATTTATATAAATAATTATATTGACCTTATTAAATGGGTTACACTTAAACTATTTCCCTAATATACCTTTAATTTCTGAACCCGTGTCATTGTTACAATAAAATGTCACGGTCTCTCTCTCTCTCTCTCTTTCTTTCTTCCTCTTTCTCTTTCACTCTCTGGGACCCTAATTTTGTTTGTCTTTACTTGCGCATTGTAATTTCTCTGATATAGACTTTTAACTTGATTTGGAATAACACATTTCATAACGTTCACCGACACACACACATACACACACTTGGGTTTCTCAATTCATTTTTTGAAACAAAAAAAACGTCATTTCGATTTACATTTAGCATTAAACTTATGCGATATATGATGCTGTAAGGGTATTGACTTTTAGTTTGTAACGATTTGGTTGAGATTGGACTTATTTATTCATTAAAATGAACTAAATTTTCAGCCGTAAATCTATTTATGAGTTGAAATCATTCAAGCTTCAAACCTGGTTTCCCTATTTCACTATCTACAATCTACATTAAAAGGAATACTTCGAATATTTATTTTTCTTCATTTCCCCACAAGGTATCTGCATAATTTTTAAGCTAGTAGCCTTCGTCTTTCTTCAATAATAAATCTTTTTAAATAGATAAATGGCTAATAGAATATTTTTCAAATATTAAAAATGGCTCCAATAACGTCATTAAATCAATTTTTCTTGTATGTTAACATTTCATTTGTTCATGTGACTGAGAAGTTCTGTGAAAATGCAAATGTTTAAGATATTTCTTATTCCAGCCACCACTCCTGTCATCCAATTAACAGATTATATATACGTAGATTTTATCAGTTGGTCTAAGCTTGTTCTCCTCCCATAAAGATGTAAGTATCCATTAATATTATTATCATTATTATATTTGCTATTGTTTTTATTTTAGATGAACTAATTCATAATCTCTGGCATTGCCAGGGTCGAGATTATTTAAAGGGAAACATAATTCATTGTTGTTCCCATAACCGAAATATTTTCTGATGATGTGGCAGGTCTGCAGCAGTATCGCACTGACAGAAGAATCGTCGTATATATGTTTTAGGCATCAAATAATTCTGCTACCTCAGGTGTCAAGCTGATATAACAGCAGGGTATATTGCTATTCCACTTATCGTCCGTATTGCTTAATCTCTAAGCTCATATTTAAAATTATTTCCTTTTGACTTTAAGCTTTCTTATATTGTTAGTGATAGTCTAGCGATGTCAATGAGATATACTGATTGTTTGTCCATAAAGAATAAATCTAATCATTCAAATTCACGATCTTATTGCACGAAAATAGCTCTTTCCCAGTAAAATACTTAATTGGTTGACACGAGAACCCACAGTTGTAAGTATTTGTAGAAAGAGGTGTTCCTTTTTCTAACAGATAATGTCTCAAATCCAGGTTCTGGTCTATCTTTGTTATAAAATACACGTCATTTCACAAAGAAGAACATTGCGTAACACGCGTCATGCATCTAGTCATGTATGTTAACCAATGACCTAAATTCTGCCAAGTCACTGTCTTCCTGGCTAGATCAGGCAACCCATTCGATGCTCTAATAGCACTAGGGAAGAAGGAGCATTAGTAAAAATTTGTCCTAGCATATGGGATGAGAGATATGTCTTTATCTTTGTGTCTTTCTGAGTATTATAATAAATTCTATTTTTGTATTGAAGATTATGGTTCAGTGTTTTATGTATAGTTGCTACTTTACTTTTGAGTCTTCTTTCCTGAAGGCTTTCTAAATTTAGTGATTGTACGAACGTATTACTGTAGCCAAATGTGATTATTCGTTTGTTATGAATCTCACTGCAATATTTTGTGTCTGTTCCAGTTTCTTAATGTTTTCTTGAGTTGAGGGGTCCCTAACAGAGAATCCATATTCTATTTTTGGCCTATTATTGGCAACGTTGATTGGCGGATTTCGACAAAGTTTAACATCTCGCCATCATGTGTTCAATTGAATCTTTAATACATGTGTGTCTCTATCTTGACTAGCTTAAAGAAATGAGGCCTAGAGTTAATATTGGTAGGTTAAAAAGAATTAATAAAGTTAAATATAGCCTTTTGTTTCTATAATGTGTGGTATCATTCTTTTGATGGTTAGGCATTGAAGAGATGATACTTTTATTGGATGTTTCTTTTTGTATCTAAGATGAACCCATGTAAATAAATCTCATAAATTACTAATCTTCTTGTAAATTCGATTTCTGTTTTTGTTTAAATAGCATTTAAGGTTTGAGTCAGGGCATATATTTTCTTAATTTCCAGGAATAGTTGTTGAATATAAACTAGGCGGAAAAAAATTATGTTCATATATATTTGTCTTGTCAATTGTAATCTGTTGGATTTTCGTGTTTTGACAGCAACTCTCAAATATGTATGGTAAGAATCTGAGGATTGATTGATCTCTAGCGTTGAATCATGAGTAATAGTGTTTTGTTAAAGATCGCTCTAACACAAAGATAAAGGATAATTTCTAGCTTAAATATACTAGGACAAATTTGTTTAAATACTCCCTCTTCCCTCGTGCTAATAGAACTTGGAATGGGTTGCTTGAATCAGCCAGGAAAACCAACGAATTGGCAAAAGTTTAAGTCACTGATCAAAATGTATGACTAAATTGACACATGAAATGCGTCGGATGTAATCATCTTCTATTTTGAAATATCATCTGTAAATTATAAGATAAAAATATAACACAAATTAAAAATTGTTCCTAAATTAACTCGTTCTCTCCTAATTTACGATACCAGCGTTGATTCCACCAGAATGTGGTAAATAATTACGGAGAGAAAGAGTTAAATTATGTAATTAAGATGTAGCATAGAATTAAAGATTTCCGTGCAAAAGATGAATTCTTTTTTTTAATTACTGGTCAGATGCCGGAAACATTGGTTCTAATCGGTCCGACTCGCAAGAATCAAACAGCCACACACGGACCGTTACCGTTAATGGTTTTCTGAAAGCCCATTTAACACAGGTAAGTCAATATCCATAGCATATAGAAAAAAAAAAAGCTTTACTCGGGCCTTGGTAAATGCAGAGTGTAACCTCTCTCTCAAATGGAAGCTACTTACCTCCTATAAGAAACATCATCGAAACAAAACAAACAAAAATTCCGATAATAACCAAACAGAGAAGGAGAAAGAGAGGTAGAGATAAAAGGAGAGAGAGGGATAGACATATAAGGAGAGAGTAAAGAGTGAGAGAGGAAAGGAGAAAGAGAGGTTGAACTAGAAGGAGAGAGAGGAAGAGAGATATAAGTAGAGAGTAAAGAGCGAGAGTGAGATAGAGAGGAAAAAGTTAGATAGAGATATTAGGAGATAGAGGGAGAGACATATGAGAGAGTAAAGAGTGAGAGTGTGAGTGAGAGAGAGAAGTAGAAAGAGATGTAGAGATATAAGGAGAGGGAGGTAGAGAGAGATAAGAAGAGACTATACTTCAATTAAAAACAAGATGATTACGTCCTACGCGTTATACATCTGTTAACCAATGACTTAAAAAATTGCTCAGGCAACCCATTCCCCGCTCTAATAGCACTAGAGAAGAAGAAGCATTACTTTGTCGATCCTTTTTATTTTTTAATTTTTATGACAAGGACTCTTTTTACAAATAAAACTAACAGCAAAAAAAATAAATAAATAAATAATAAAAATAGAACATGACTGATCCAGACTAAATGATACAATGGCACGTAACCTTTGTATTTAGCATATCTTTTTAATTTTACCTTTCAGTCGATCGTGGTCAATAGCATGGATGGGAATGTTAAAGGGAGTGAACTTCTAGAGATTCTAGACCTCATGGGAGCTTTGAATGAAATCAGTAAGTTTGGAAACATGTCAGTTTCTAATCAAATTAAAATGCAGTGTTGAGTATATTCAATAATTAGATCTAACAAAAATACTACTTTTATTAGCGCCCCCGCAAGGGGAAAAGACGCTATTAGTTTTGTGCGAAATGTCTGTCCGTCTGTCCGTCTAGCCGTTAGTCCCGTTTAGATCTCGTAAACTAGAAAAGATATTGAGAATCCGACATCACAATATTTTAGACCATTCAAAGCTCTGATGAAACGGCTACCTTTTTTTCCTGAAAGGGAAAAATCTAATTTTTAAAATCAGTTATGCAAGCAGTTTTTTAAAGAGAAAAAGCTAATTAGTATGCATTATAAGCTAGACCTAATTTCAAACGAATAGTAATCTTATAAATTTCATTTTCCTAAACTCTTTTTTATCTATTGCAGAGTTTTTTAATTTTTTTTGAGGATTCGAATAAGACATTGTGTTGATGGAATGTTATATTTGTATGAAGAGTTGTGCCCATGCACAGGGGAAAGTACTCTAGTAATCAAGATGGCTGATTAAACTTGTTTGTGTTTACCTGAGATTGTTCTTATGTCAAGTGTATTTATATTTGAGTGTCCATCGTAACATGGTGGCAGCGGTTTACACACCTAATAAAGGTAAACGATAACCTAGAATATCTTGAGGAAAATATAAGAAAGCAGTAGCTAAAATGGCAACTGATAACAGATATTTCCCAGTACCGCAACCACTATTGCAAACAGGCAATATGATGGCCAATTGGAAACGATTCAGAAGAGACTGGGGTAACTATGAAAAGGCCACGAAACTCACAACAGAGACAGAAGATATACGTGTAGCAACACTAATGACCATAATTGGAAGTGAGGCTGCAGACGTGTTGGATTCATTTGGAAAAGGGCAGGAGACAAAAATAAATGAAATTTTGAAGAGTTTTATGTTGGGAGAACCAACGAAACATATGAGAGATGTCTTCAATACGAGAAGAGAAGAAGAGGACGAGAACATTGACTCATACATAACTGCATGAAGAAACTGGCAAGCAGCTGCAATTTTGATAAACTAGAAGAGGGTCTGATTAGGGACCGAATTATCTTAGGGGTAAGAAGTGAACACTTAAAGATGAAACTGTTGCAAGATGATAAACTAACCCTACAGAAATGCATAGATGTGTGTAGGATATATGAAAGATCACAAAGGCAAATGAAAGATATCAGAGAAGGAAGAAATGAACCTTTGGACAAACCAATAGTTGAAAGAATCTCAACATCTAAGTCAGGTCCAAAATACAAAAAGGAATATCAACAGAGTAACAAGGGGCCAAGACAAAGTAAAACTTGTAAATTTTGCAAGGGCAACCATGAATACGTAAAGGAAAAATGTCCGGCCTGGGAAAAATCATGTCACATTTGTGGAGGCAGGAATCATTTCGCCTCAGTCTGCAAAAAGAAAATATATAGCATTACTCAAGCAAAGACACAGAGCAACAAAGACTCAGACACAGAAGAAGAAGAAGTTACACTCCAAACTGAATGGGTAATGGCAATGAATGGCCCCAAAAAGCTTAGGATGACGGCCGTCATGATGATCAACAACCAAAGAGTCAGATTTCAAGTGGACAGTGCCGCCGACGTCAATACCATAAACGAAAAATATGTGTGTCCAGACCAGATAGTACCGACGTCCCAGAGGTTAACTATGTGGAACAAGACGGTAATGGAGCCAAAAGGAAAAGCTACGTTAGTAACCACCAATCTAAAGACCAATGAGAAATTCAATATAGAGTATGTGGTAGTACCTAATGATCTAACATGCCTGCTAGGATTATCAACACTGAGAAAGATGGAACTCATTCACATTAAATGAAGACCGATTTATTGCTAAAGTGGAAGCCACAGGAAACAAACATCAAAACATTGACGCACTTGGTGACTTGGGCGTGTCTACATTGAAAATAGACAAGACAGTGAAGCCCAAAGTCCTACCATGTAGAAGAATTCCTATAGCATTAAAAGAGAAAGTCAGAGCCGAACTAAACTCATTAGTTCTACGAGGAATTCTGGAAAGAATAACTGAGCCCACAGAGTGGGTTAGTCAAATGGCATTGGTAGAGAAATCAGATGGCAGTATCAGAATCTGTATTGATCCTCAACCCTTGAACAAGGCACTACTGAGGGAGCACTACAACCTAACAACACTAGAAGACATTTTGGCTGAAATGGGTAACGCCAAGATATTTAGCAAAGTCGACATCCAGGAAGCTTTTCAAACTAGACCCGGACTCATCAGGTCTCACTGCAATGGCGACCCCATTCGGTAGATACAAATGGAATAGACTTCCTTTTGGTCTCAAAGTAAGCTCGGAAGTCTTTCAAAGACATTTGAATGATGCGTTGGAGGGACTAACAGGATGTTTTAACGTGGTAGATGATATAATGGTAATTGGAAAGGGGGACACAGTAGAAGAGGCTCGCAAAAATCATGACGAAAACCTATCAAAATTACTCAATAGGCTAAAGGAAAAGAACATCAGCATTCCGAAAGTCAGAAATTTTTGGGACACATTATTTCCCAGTCAGGAATAAAACCAGACCCAAACAAGGTGAGCGCCATAACAAATCTAAAAAACCCTGAAGACATTACATGGTTCGTAGATTTTGTGGAATGATACAATATCTATGTAATAAGAAATAAAGGAACACTGAAGAGTAACCTAAAACAAGGCTTTATTAAACTAGAACTACACATGAACTGACGAAAGAGACTTGGATAGTAGCACACTAAATCAATGTTGTGAGCACATTCTCACGACGTTACACAAACATAAACAAATACTAACTATTTCACCACATTCACCCCGCCTAGAATTAAAATAGCAAGTATAGTAATATAGTAGGCCATAGCAGTAATAAAAAGAGAATGCCAGTGCCTGCAATACAATAGATCAATAAATAGTGTCGAAATATTAGTTTCTCTTGTAAACAATAATGAGGAGTGATACAAAGAAACCTAAAAACCAGTATCTGTAGTAGTACGTATAAACAATTACTAGTTTCTGTTTTAAGCAATAGCAAATAGTGTAGTAAGTAAACATGTATGTAAGTAAGTGAAAAAATAAATTCTAGTATCAGTAGCAAGGGATAAACAATGCCAGTTTATGTAGTCAGTATAAGTAGAGTAATAGAGAAACAACTCTAGACTCTATAGTTCGGTCTGGTTCTTCTCTCTCTTAAGTTGTAACGGGGTTGACTATCATGCTCTACAGTTTGGGAGTCACTAATGAGTTCCTGAGTGTCAAGTGGGGTATGATGGTTCTGTGTATTTTCAAGAGGAAGCGCTCGGAGATCCTCAGAGCCTTCCAGAGGTTCTTTCCTTTCTTGTATCACCGTAGGGGTGTTGACTGGTACTTCCATGTTTTGAGTTTCTGGAGGATATTCATTATCCTCACCCTGAGCGAAGAACGAAGGTTCACTTGTTGTTGTGGATGGGGAGGGGTTGGGAGCCAAGCGTCTTAGAGAGACCGTCTCCTCTTTACCGCTGGGCAACGTACCACGGCATATTGGGGGTTACACATCAGTAATTCGACTTCTTCCGTGAGAGGATCATACTTTGAAGATCTGTTCTCTCTTCTCAGCAACACTCGACCTGGGCTGGATAGCCAAGTGGGGATAGATATCCCGAAGGAGGATTTCCGGTTGAACCGGAAAACTCTCTCATGTGGAGTTTCGTTTGTTGCCGTAGATAGTAATGATCTAATTGAGTATAGGGCCTGGTTCAAGACAAGTTCCCATCTTGAGATCGGGAGATCGAGGTCTTTCAGTGCTAAAGTAACAGCGTTCCATAGAGTTTTGTTTAGTCGTTCAATTTGCCCGTTGCCTGAAGGATTAAAAGCGGTTGTTCTACTTGTAGCTATTCCCCTCTCGTGCAGAAAGGATTGCACCTCCTTCGACATAAAGGACGTACCTCTGTCGGAATGGACGTACTCTGGCATCCCAACTAAGGAAAACAGCTGATTTAAACACTTTATGACAGTAGATGAGGACATATCGGGACATGGGTAGGCAAATGGGAAGCGTGAGTACTCATCCACCATTGTTAATAAATATTTATTGTGAGTAGCAGATGGGAGTGGCCCCTTAAAATCGATGCTTACTCTCTGAAATGGTTGGGTAGCCTTGATGAGAGTGCCTGAAAACTGTTTAAAGAATCTAGGCTTCAGTTCAGCGCAAGTTTTACATTGGTTTACCACTTTGCGGACGTCCTCGCAGGAAAAAGGTAAGTTCTTAGTCCGAACGAAATGGAGGAGTCTCGTGACCCCTGGGTGGCAGAGGTTGTTGTGTAACAGTTTGAGGTCTTCTCCAGTCATTGCTGACGCAAAGTGGTTTCTTGAAAAGGTATCCGCCGCAGCGTTTTGTTTCCCGGGTCGATATACGACGTCATATTGGAAACAACTAAGCTCTAGTCGCCATCTTTGTATCTTTTCGTTTTTGATCTTGCCCTTGTTTTGCTGGTCAAACATAAAGGACACTGAGCGTTGATCTGTAAACAATGTGAAGGGTCTACTGATAAGGTAATGTTGCCATTTTCTCAGGGCTTCTACGATAGCGTATGCTTCCTTTTCAACTGCAGAGTGTCTGCGTTCACTATTAGTGAGTGTTCTTGAAAAGAAGGCGACAGGACGGCCGTCTTGATTAAGAGTGGCGGCGATCGCGATGTCAGAGGCATCTGTTTCGACTATTAGTGGTCGATTAAAATCTATCGTCGACACAACAGCGTTTTCAAGTTCATGTTTTAGTTGTTTTAAAGCTTCCTGTACTTGTTCAGGGAGAGGAAAGGTTTTGTTGTTCACCAATAAATGGATCTTGTTGGAGAAATTTGGGATCCATTGAGAATAATAGGACAGTAGTCCAATCACCCGCTTTTGTGATTTCATGTCTTGTGGTGGAGGTAGATTTCTCAACGCTTGAAATCATTCGGGGTCTGGTCTTAATTGCCCTTGTGAGATTTCGTAGCCTAGGAGGCATACTTTATCAGTCGCAATAGCACTTTTATCATCGTTGAATGTGATACCGTACTTTTTAGTGGCGTTGAGAAATCTCTGTAGATTCTGGTCGTGGCTACTGGAGTCACGTCCGCAGATGGTAACGTTATCCACGTAAGCGAACGTATCCTGTAGCCTTTCCTCCTCAATTATTGTGTTGATCGTCCTTTGAAATGCAGCAACTCCGTTTGTCACTCCAAAAGGAATGCGGCAAAACTGATAAAGCTTTCCGCAAGCCTCGAACGCCGTGTACTGCTTTTCATCATCCCTGATAGGTATCTGGTGGTAAGCGCTTTTGAGGTCAAATGTACTGTATATTGAGTATTTAGATATTTCCTGCACCAGTTCATCAACTTTTGGCACGGGGTACGCGTCGAGGTAAGTGAATCGATTGATGGTTTGACTATAGTCGATAACCATTCTCTTTTTGTGCCTTTCATTCGTTGTTACAATTATTTGAGCTCTCCACGGGGACGTGGAAGGTTCAATAATTTTGTGAGATAGAAGTCTCTTGATTTCAGTTTGAATGAATTTGGAGTCAGGCATAGAATATTTTCTAGATTTAGTGGCTATGGGGTGGCAGTTAGGAGCAAGATTAGCGAAGAGGTGAGGGGCTTCAACTCGTGCAGCTTTCAACGTACAGACCTGAAGAGTGCTTCGTTTTCCCTCAAATGGGATCATCAGTTTTTCGTGCTGGCTGATGAAATCTAGTCCTAAGATTACATCAGATACTAGTCCGTCTAGTAGTGAGAGCTTCACACTTTCGTGTTGTTCCTCTTTGTACTTTATTTTGGCGAAAATATGTTCGTGAGTAGTGCGAGAAAGATGTGTAGAGGCCATGTAGATTCTGTTTCTGGACATTTCTAATTTCCATTTGTACCTTTTAGCAATCGAAGAAGATATATAGCTTTCACTGCTCCCCGTATCTACGAGAGCCTTCAATGGTACTCCATTGACCAGTATTGAAATTGTAGATTTAGTAAGGCCGGACGCTGGTGTCGATGCCCAGGAAGATCCAACGGTTGTAGTCCGTGACGTCTCATCATCTGCTTTCACTATGGCTGAGGTTATCGATTTGAGTGTCTGTCTGGTCGATCTACAGACTTTCTGAAAATGACCCCTCTTGCCGCACAAGTTGCATGTAGCGTCACGGGCTGGACATCTAAAGCGTTGATGTGGGCTGTATCCACAAAAGAAGCATCTTTTACTAGTCGCCGCACTCACCTCGTGTTCTAGTTTTGTTGTTGGAGAAAGGCTCTCCACGTCGGCGCTGGCTCCACATGGAGTTTCAGGGTAGATGTTATACGCCATGGCATGGTTATGGGCATATTCAAGTTGTCTTGCCTCTTCATAGGCACACTGTAGAGTTAGAGTAGATTTCTCTAAGAGTCGCAGCCTTATGCTGTTTGAAGCCAGTCCAGTAATGAAGGCGTCTCTTACGAAGATATCTCTGTGTTCTTCAGCGGTGACAGCTTTGAAGTCACAGTCTTTGGCCATACTTTTAAGCTTAAGTAGGAAGGAGTCAACGGTTTGTCTGTTCTCTTGTCGACATAGAGTTATCATGTGCCGTGCAAATATTTCGCTTTTAGGTTTCACGTAGACATTTTGTAGAACTTTTATTGATTCTTCGAACGTTGTACACTCACTTATGTACTGAAATACGCTCGAAGAAACATAGTTTTCAAGTAATTTCTTTTTGTCAATCTCGCAATGAGAGACTGAGGAGATGAAATTCTCAAATGTTCTGAGCCAGTGCAGCCACTTCTCGGCAGCAGATGGCGTGCTAGGCTCTATGTCTAGCTCTTTTGGCCTAAATAGACGCTCCATTTGTATTACAATTTTTACTTACAGACTGAGAATAGTGTTGAACGAAAATCCAAATAAGATACACGAGACACATAGATCCATAGAATTGAAAATTTCTAGTTTAATAAATTGTAATAAGAAATAAAGGAACAATGAAGAGTAACCTAAAACAAGGCTTTATTAAACTAGAACGACACATGAACTGACGAAAGAGACTTGGATAGTAGCACACTAAATCAATGTTGTGAACACATTCTCACGACGTTACACAAACATAAACAAATACTAACTATTTCACCACAATCTATCAAGATTTATCCCAGGTCTTTCAGCAGACCTACAACCAATAACAGAACTGACAAAGAAACACAAGCTATTTGTGTGGTCGAATGACTGCGAGAAAGCATTTAATAGTGTCAAACAGAATATATCCAATCATGGTACCTAAGTTATTTCGACCCGGAGAAGAAAGTAACTATTCAGGCGGACAGCAGTCAAAATGGCCTAGGAGCTGTACTACTACAAGATGACAAACCCATAGCATACACATCAAGATCACTCACAGAGCCTCAGAAAAAGTGGGCTAAAATCGAAAAGGAACTCTTGACTGTAGTAGTAGCTCTAGAAAAATTTGACCAGTACACGTACGGCAGAACAATAATAATACAGAATGATCTTAAACCTTTGGAAAATATACTCAATAAACCCCTCAGTTGTGCACCTAAAAGGCTTCAAAGTTTGATGATGCGCTTGTACCGATACGATGTTCAGTATCAGTATACCAAAGGAAACAGATTACAGATTGCTGACACGCTAAGCAGAGACCTTTGCCAGAACAGGAAGATTTTCCTGACACTTCTATCAACACTGTAGGACTGGCCCTCCCAGATATAATGTTAGATAAAGTTAAAGATGCAGTCAAAGTAGACTATGAGATGCAGATGTTGAAACAGTACATACTGAACGGTTGGCCAGACAAGCATCATATTGTACCAGAACTCAAACAGTATTGGTCACTTGCAGATGTACTGACCTATGAGGATGGCCTTCTAATGAAAGGGGAGAGAATAATTATCCCAAGAGCATTAAGAAAAGAAGTTGAGACCAAACTACATGCAGCACATTTAGGGTATGATGCCATGATGAGAAGACCAAGGGATGCAGTTTTCTGGCCTGGAATAGCGGCAAGAATAAAAGAAATAGCTAATGCATGCCAACCTTGTCAGCAAAGTAAACCTGCAAACCAGAAAGAAAGCTTAATACAGCATAATGAGGGTTCAAATCCCTGGGACAAAGTTGGAATAGATTTGTTCCAAATATTTGACCAACAATACCTTGCCGTAGTTGACTACTATTCACATTTTATTGAAGTAGAACATTTGCACAAGACAACAAGTCAAGTTGTTATAAGAAAACTAAAAAATTTGTTTGCCAGATATGGTGTCCCCAAAGTTTGTATCAGTGATTTTGGACCTCAGTTTTCATCTGCTGAATTCACCGCATTTATGAAAGCATGGGGTGTCCACCATTTAAAATCTTCACCAGGACACCATCAGTCAAACGGCAAGGCAGAGGCAGCAGTGAAAATATTAAAGAATCTGATGAAAAAATCCAAAGAAAGTAAATCAGATGCCTATGAAGCCCTATTAGAGTTTAGAAATACACCCAGGCAAGATACCAACTTAAGTCCGACTCAGATGCTCTTTGGAAGGGCAACAAGAACGTTATTGCCAAGAAGAGAGCATCCTGCAAGAATGTCACAACAAGAAGCCACGGCCAAACGGGAGAAGAGACAACAAAGTATCAGAAAACACTACAACAAAACAGCTCGTGACATGAAGCTTATAAACGTCGGACAGAAAGTCTTCTATCAATCGCCAAACGATACTACCTGGAGACAAGGCAGAGTATGTCGGAAAGTGAACGAACGTGCCTACATTATAGAAGGCGACAATGGTTTCATGTACCAAAGAAACAGAAGACACCTACGACCTGACACCACTAACAACATAGATTTTTCTCCAGATAGAGAAAGTAATTATACTGACATGTTCCCAGACGCAGAGAATGAGTGTATTAACAATCCGCCCAACGCCGAAAACACTCACCAGTACTCTCTGCGACCTAGGGCCACTCTCCAGAAACCGTCAAGATATGAAGACTATGTTTAAGAACTGAACATATGAACTGTTGGAAATAGTTTTGTTGATCTGATTGTAGGTATTTCATGTGAAACATAGTGACGGCTGTAAACAGTGTTGTCAAGTTGATTGTAGAATTATTTTTTTCGTTCTATTTTTTTTCAACTTTTCTTTTTTTTAAATTTTTTTTTGGGGGGAGGAGAGGGGATGTTGATGGAATGTTCTATTTGTATGAGGAGTTGTGCCCATGCACAGGGGAAACTACTCTAGTAATCAAGATGGCTGATTAAACTTGTTTGTGTCTACCTGAGATTGTTCTTATGTTAAGTGTATTTATATTTGAGTGTCCATCGTAACACATTGAGCCTTCTCAAAACAATTACATCAATTATAAGACATCAGTTAGGCCAGGGGAGTCGCGGTGGCTGAGCGGTAAAGCGCTTGGCTTCCGAACCGGGGGCCCCGTGTGCGAATCCTGGTGAAGACTGGGATTTTCAACTTTGGAATCTTTGGGTGCCTCTGAGTCCACTCAGCTCTAATGGGTACCTGACATTAGTTCTGGAATAGTAGAGGTGGAAAGGCGGTTGGTCATTGTGCTATCCACATGACACCCTCGTTAACCGTAGGCCACAAAAACAGATGAACAAAACATCTGTCCTATAGACCACAAGGTCAGAAAGGGGAACTAGTTAGGCAAGGTTCACATCTAACTTTACATTCACTTTCACTTATCCTTTGATCTGCGGGACTGTTGTGGCACTACACAAGATCTGTTAACATTCTTTCTCCATTCTTATCTCTCAGTTGTCTTTGATATAATTTCATTCGGATGTTCTTTCTGAAAATATTGAAGCCTGCCTGGGTGGACCACTTCGGGGGCCGATTTTGGTTTTGTGTTTACACACAAACTGTTATTTGTAACCTTGTTTAATATGATACTTTGTTTTTTTTTAGTGTTCACCATAATAATTTATGCATTTATTTTATTTGCATCTATATCCGTAATATTTCCTGCACACTATACACCTCCACTTACTATAATTTTCTAAATATTAAATATTTAACTACAACCAACTTGAATTAAATAAAAAATTATATAGGAATGGATCAACTGAAGATCTGTGTTTTACGGGACATATTGGAGACAGAACTAGCATAGAAGTGAACGGAATTTCTACCGGCTCAAGGTCCAAGGCAAGTTTTCACAAATTTTCCATTTAACTATCTCTATGGATCATGCTGAACCTATATGGCATTTTACGTCTCGGGAGACGATCTTTTCCCTTTGCAACTTCTATAAATATGTATCATTGGCCCAGTCAGGGGAGGGGGGGGATTTCATTTCGGGAGGGGGGGGTGTCGGAGTTTAGTGACTGATCTTTTGCTTTATTTTGTTTATTTTAGGTGAATTTTTAATACTAAACCATCACTTGCCCTAGCACAACCAAAAGGATTTCAGTTTAAAACCCCCACCAGGGTTTTCAGTTGAAAACCCCCTACCAGGGGTTTTGAGTTTGAAAACCCCTACCAGGGGTTTTGAGTTTAAAACAACCTACTAGGGGTTTTGAGTTTGAAACCCCCTACCTAGGGGTTTTGAGTTTAAAACCCCCTAACAGGGGTTTTAAGTTTGAAACCCCTTACCTAGGGGTTTTGAGTTTAAAACCCCTTACCAGGGGTTTTGAGTTTGAAACCTCCTACCAGGGGTTTTGAGTTTGAAACCTCCTACCTAAGGATTTTGAGTTTGAAACCCCCTACCAGGGGTTTTGAGTTTAAAAACCCCTACCCGGGGGTTTTGCATTTAAATCCCTTTCTTGTATAAAACAAAAAAAATGTAAACGACAATCCCCAACTTTCAAGAGCACATCTAAAGAAGATTTTGATTTTAAACCCCTCTCCAAAATTTACGATAATCTCCTCTTCAATATAAAAAAGCAAATAACACACTCAAAATTGTATGAGTGTAACCAAAGGGATATTAGTTTAACCCCCAACCCACCCCACCCCCGACAGCGGGGTTTGAAGCTAAAAAAGAAATCTTCAAAATTAAAAAAAAAACAATTTCGAAATCAAAATGCTATGAGCGTAGCCAAGCCTATTGGGTGTTTTGAGTTTAAATTTCATTTCAGAGGGGTTTGATGCTAAAAAATACATCTTTAATATGGAAAAAAATTACACACTAAAATTCTTTGAGCGTAGCCAAGCCAATGGGGGGGGGGGGGGGCTTTGAGTTTCAACCCCACTTTTTCAAATTAGTTTTTTAAAAGTTTAAAACCCCTCAAGATAGTTTTGAGTTTAAAATCCCCCTACAGAGCGTTTTAAGGTTGAAAGCCTCTCTCTTCAATATTATTTCTAAAGCAAACTACAGTCACCAAATTCTATGACGGTAGCTAAATGTGTTTTGGAATAAAAAACAAAAACACCTCACTCCAGATATATTTTAGTTTAAAACCCATCAACAGATGATTTTGACGATAAAACTTCCCATTTCGATATAACATCTCAAGCAAAATAGTCACCTAATTCCAAGATCGTAGTTAAGAGACGTTACACATGTCTACCAGTGGCTGGGCTCCTTTAATAATGTGCAATGAAATTGAAAAGAACTAAATGTGGCTCTACAAAGATGGCTAAGACGGATTTTAAGAGTCCGTTATATTAATCGGGTCTAAATCAAGGAAATCCTATGCCGAACTGGGAGTCGACACCTTAGTAAGTTTGCGACAGAGCGTCGCATGAGGTTTTTAGGACATTTTCTCCGACAAAATGAATTACGCATAAGAAGAGTTGCGATGACATCCTAGTACAACTTGGCGCCACACATTCATTGAGGTCCTCAGAGCAGGTGGGAAGAGGCTTCAGACATTACCAGTGACCAGTGGCGTAGCTAGAGTATATGATGCCTGGTGCGGTACCTCATCTTGATGCCCTGCCCCCCCCCCCCAATAAAAAAACAACAACTAACTAATTAATAAATTTGCAAAACCTTACTTTTTTTCAAAATAATATGTATTTATTAACCAAATACTATTAATTCTTTCATGACCTTAATGACTTTTGATGACCGCAGCATTATCATAGCCTTGACCCCTGCAGTCCATTATGTCTAAGCCATCCAAACGCAATTTCTCTTGAATCATCTCATCGATTCCAGCTCATGCTTGTCCTTTGTGTCGATGAAGTCAACAAAAGACTCACGAACCTGTACCCCGTCATTATCCATGACAAAATACCTTAAAATTTGGGAAATTTGATCCAGCTTTGAGATGTCAGGTGTACTGTCAAAACAAATAAAGAAATGTTTGGCTTGTTTTGCTTGCTGTATGATTTGTTTTTTAACGTGATCCCCCAATATTGTAATAAATTCATTTTGTATTTGTGGAGACATGTATGTATTCGGTCTGGAACAAAGCTTAGTTCGAAGCACATGCTCCCTCAAGAGAGGATCGTACTTTGATAGTAATTTTACTAACTCTCCAGGTTTTCGTCTCTTGTATAATCAAATCTTGGGACTTGTTGTCAATATTGTTCCCTACTCTCAGGCGAACTTCAAGTTCCCTCCAAGCAAGCGATGACTGAATGTGAGCTCTGCTGGTCTTATGTTTTTCTATTTTTGGGGATAACCTCCACCACTCATTGAATCCATCTTTGGATTTAAATGAAGATTTGGTACTTGATCTTGTTGAGAAGAGTGTGCAGGGGAAGCAAAATAAGGATTCTTTTTTGGCGAATAACACATCCACTTTCTAAGAACTTTCTCGCCGTTTGACATTTGCCGGAAAAACCAAGCCTTTGAAAGCTTTCTAGCCTTTCCTTTTGCTGATTCTTGATGTCTATACGCCTCTCTGAATTGACTGTCCATACGCTGAACTTTTTCAGATCCTTGAGTGACAAGGTGTATGCGAATAATATCTGTGATGACATCAGGCCAATCTCCAATGTCGTTCAGTCTAGAGTTTATTTCTGTATTGTTTACACTGTCTGATGGTTCAGCTTCTTCAGTATGAATTTTTGAGGACATGCTTGTGTGCTGTCCTTTAGTCTCTAGAACCTGCGGTATTGAAGTATTTTCTTCTTTTCACGATGTCGGCCTCATCATTTTTTTCTGGATTCAATGCTTTTAATTGTTTAGTTAATTCATACCCATTAACAGCTCGCCTATAAACGTTGGACTCTGGCAATGATGTGACTTAAAATTGTCTCGATGCTTCTTTAGACTTAAGAAATTTAAGAAACGCACCTCACTGCGGTCAAAGAAACTGCCTTATGCGGATGACATTTTTCTCTGGTCAACCGGCAAGAAAGCTGACCAAATACAGGCAGCATTACAAGCAGACCTACAAACCATCTCCTCGTATTGCGACAAATGACAGATTCAGGTAAACGTTGCCAAAACGACCTGGTCCCTGTTCAGCCTAAGATCGACATTTTTAAGGCTCTATTCGAGCTTCAACTCGGTGGACTGCGACTCCAACGTGAAAACACGCCAAATATCTAGGGGTAACCCTAGATAGAAAGTTGTCAATTTTCCAGCACGTCCAGGAAGTTGAAAGAAAAGCCTCGGAGAAGTTAGCGTTACTAAGAAAGCTGGCCAGCACAAAGTGGGGTGCCAAAGCTTACATGCTACGCACATTGTACTTAGGGGCAGTCAGATCACAAATTGAGTACAGCTCAAGTATATGCTAGTAAAACTGCCCTTGAATTACTCGACCGAGTACAATCACAGGTTCATTTGTGGCACCTTTCGGACAAGCCCAACAAACGCTGCTAAAATCTTAACAAACGTGGCCCCTTTACATTTAAGAAGGGGGAGAGCGGTACTTACAGCCTATTAGCGCTATAAAAGGGGCGACTTTAGGCTACCCACCTCAATATTAGTGCGACAGTGGAGAGAGGGGAACCGCATAAAATGCGATCGTTCCTCCACATTGCGGCCAATTTGTCTAAATCAGCTGGGCTCTCCACTGACAGAATCCCAATTAGAATAATTAGTACTTGCCCTTCGTGGAGGAGAAGCCGGCCCCACAAATAAGCATGTCCCTTATAGGACAAGAGGGAGCCACCAAGAGGCGATTAACACCTGCCATACTTCAAAACTTGGAATCAGCTACAATAAAGTCCTACCCATCAGATGCTATTGTCTGTTATACCGTTGGGTCGTTAATGAGGGACTCCGATAGATCTAGGTATGGGGCCCTTATAGTCTACCCAGAACGGACAGAACCAGAGCCTTAAAAGGGTTTTGAGGCGCCAGTCAGACTAGTCAGTCTTGAGCATTGTTCATCATTTCGTTTACGTTACAGTATTACAATTAATTAGTTATTTAAAAAAAACCTCGTAGAAAACAAAGGCTGGCTTATTTAAAAATATTGACATTACAATAGAATTATTTCCAAAATTAAACTATAAAGAATCATAAAGAAATGAATAAACTAAGACAATTGTTTAGAGCTAGAGTTTAGTAATATATTTGTAAACTCAATATCTAGATTAAACCAATGGACTAGACAATGAAGTAAAAAAAGGTTGGCCTATCTTCTTCTTCTTCTTTATATTACATAGCATTGATCAGTGTAGTAACAACATGTACCGTGTGTCCGAAAGAAATCTAATAAATTAGATTCAAACTGTTCTATAGCTTACATTGTATTGAAGAAATAGTCAAGGAGATGAAACAAAATAGAGACATGACTAGTTTATAAATCGTTAGTACATGTTTAAAATACAGTAGTTTAGGTTTGTTCGTGTCCAAACAATTAGTCGTTTTTACTGAAAAGCTAAGGGAAATAGGAAATTAATACACACTGGGGGAATTTAGGTGCCCCTCTCCACTTGGTGCCCTGTGCGGCCCGCACCACCCGCACATTGGTAGCTACGCCACTGCCAGTAACAGATTTTTGTGGAAACAGTTTGAAATGCGCCGAACGGCGCGGGAGGGTCTAAGTCTGTAAGAATAACACATTAGGTATTTGAAATAAAACTTTTTAATAGCAGGAAAATGCACTGTAGATACCTCAAAATATGCATTTAGTTGGCTTTCAATACCAGAAATAGTGCTCGGCGGCGGGGCTCCGCCCCGCGCTGGAGGAGCTCCTAGCGCTCCCCCCGACCCCCTTGCTGGTAATGGCGGGGAGTCTACAATTTTTTCACTAACTCCAGGAAGAACCAAATCTAGGGCACAATAAACGTCTTCCGAAAGCATGAAGGGTCAGAATGTAATAAAAATTATGTACACACATGAGAGGGGAGCTCAAAAACCCACCAACATTTGAGGAAATTGAGACAGCGATTCATAATCTTAAAAAAGCACATATGAACTTGCTCTGATGGACTTTCGGCTGTAATATTTAAAATTGTTGGTGTCGACCTAAACAAGAAGCTAACAGACTTGTTTTCTCTATGCTGGGAGAAGTGCGTGGTCCAACATGAACTTCGAGAATCCGTAATAATATCCCTGTAAAAAAAAAAAAGGGTGACAAGTCTAACTGCTCCAACTATCGAGGCATTACACTTCTGTCAGTAGCAGGAAAGATCTTTGCTTGAGTGTTGTTCGACAGACTAACTCACTCTTTAGTGGACGAGGTCGTATCTGAAAGCTAATGTAGCTTCAGAGTCGGTAGAGGTACACCTTACATGATATTTATTCTGCGACAACTACTGGAAAAATGCAAAGAGCAGAACCTAAACATATACGCTGCCTTTGAGGACCTCAGCAAGGCTTTCAACACGGTCAGTTGCTATGGTTTGTAGAGTATTTTGGCTAGGCTGGGATGCTCACCTACATTCCTATCCATTCTCAAGCAGGTTCACGTGGGACAAAATGACCCTCCCCCTTGTCACAAAGTATCACAAATTCTCAGATCCCCCCTCCCCCCCCCCCCCTAGAGCGTGACGTCATTTACGAACGACCCCTTATCATCCTTATTATAAGCAATATCAGAAAGGTCTATGTCTATGACAGAGCACAATTGACTGACCAGTGGAACGTCAACTATACGTAATATAGAAGACATTCAAATCGTGCGTTAAAAATGGTAGATTCTTCCAGAAAAGCAGTAATTCGCATGTGCATAAGCGTAGTTCTTGGCTCATTAGAAGTTACTTACGAACGATTATTGCAGTTCTATAGTAAACACATTGTTATAGGTTTAGTTTAATCGTGAATTTGACGAGACTATAGATACACTATTTTGGACGGAATTATGGGATATTAACCGGATATGGAATGATGGGATAATTTGACGGTTATAGAACGACTCACTCTTTTAATGTCGAGACATCCATTTTAGTAGTACTGTTGACATATGGACTATGCCCCTTCATTATATGGATTAAATTATATTTTCATATTGAACAAGAGTTATCAAGTATTTATGTACTCGAATATATGTTGGGTGAATAAACGCAATCCAGACTGTGAATGATTTGATCTAATAGTTATATCAACTTTATCAAGTATTGATTTGAAGTAATCTTCTACATTTATTACTAAAACACCACAACAACATATAGATAACAGATATATTTCTAAACTTTATTATTTATATAGAAAACACTCAATAATAGCAAAGAAAAATCTGTCCTCTTCTTCTATAAAAACTAATACAAACACTAGTCCAGGAAACAACTGTCTAACCTACCAGATTCTCTCTATCCTACAAGAAAACTCACTTTTAAAGCCATCACGTGTATAATGCTCACATTCATACATGGGGATATACGCAAAGGGATATAACTCATTCGTACAAAGATATCCACAAAGAAATAACACATTTACTCTCGTTTTAACTGCCTCTGACAGTGTACGCAAAAATTTCAGCCGGAATTTTTAGATAAGAATTAAATAACATTGGCTTTGCGCATGATCAGTTCAAGTGCATCGTATTGACTGATTTGGACATAATTAGTCACTATATACATAATTATATCATTATATTTTATAAATTTTTGGTTCTGACCAATCACTCATAATAATGATCATTAATTCTGCAACGTGACATGGACGATAGTATATGAAATTTAATCTATTCTTTCTAAACATAAGCCTAGAACCACTAAAAAATGAGTTTTTTCATGATTAAAACAACCCCAGCGGTTCAATTTAAGGGAAATGGTTAGAATGTGGCCCGTCTAATGAAAGTATTAGGGTTTATTAAAAGAAATTTCTATAAATCAAAAAAGAACATAAAACTAAAATGTTATTTAATGTTAGGCCAATAATAGAATATGCATCCTCCGTTCTGGACCCCTCAACTGAAGAAAACATGAATAAACTGGAACAGACACAAAATAGAGCAGTGAGATTCATAACAAACGAATATTCACATTTGACTATAAAGTAACACCTTTAGTAAAATCACTAAATTTAGAAAGCCTTCAGGACAGAAGACTCAAAAAACTAAAGTAGCAACTATACATAAAACACTGAACCATAATCTTCAAATACAAAAACAAAATTTAATAAAATACTCCGAAAGACACAAAGATAAATGCACATTCCTCGTCCCATATGCTAGGACAAATTTGTACACACACTCCTTCATCCTTAGTGCTATTAGAGCATGGAATGGGTTGCCTGAGCTAGCCAGGAAAACCAGTGACTTGTCAGAATTTAGGTCATTGGTTAATATGCATGACGCATAGGACGTAATCATCTTCTGTATTATATAAGATAATAAGAAGATAATTTTTTAAAAATAGATAAATAATAAATAAAAAATAATTTTTCCCAATTTTCTGACCTTACGATCTTGAAGTTAAAGTCATCTGTTTCTTTAGTTAACAGTTAACGAGCAAGGCTTGATGTAAACAGCACAACGACCAACCGCCCTTACTTTCCCCAACTAAGTCTGGTACCCATTAGAGTTGGGTGGACTCAGGGGCGCCATATATTTTAATCCCGAAATCCTAGTTATCACCGAGATTCAAACCCAGAATCCCAAGTTCGGAAGCCAAGTGCTTAACCACGCAGCCACCAAACGCCGTAATTAAAAAATAGTTGTGCAAAAGTTTTCTTTAATTAAAAGAGAATAAATAGCTTGCCAGCTTAGTTTTGGTTTAACGTTGAATTGTCAAATGAATGTTAAACCTATGACCCCTAACCCCATACTTGGGTTAAAGCAGAAGTTGCTTTTTGAAGATGACACCAGGTCTTTAAAGAAACAACGCTCTTTACTTCTATGAGATTTGTATCTTAGATATTATTGTGTTTTCGATCGGTTAATGCTGACAATTCGAAAGATCCTTTGAGCAGAGCTTGTCTTCGGTAATGTCATTCCTAGGAACAAGATAAAAAATGCCGTAAATGCCTGTAACTGAATGACTCCTGCACAAACATATTTTGCTATTGCTTAATCCGAGAATCTCACTCTTGCTATTGATGACGATTTTAAACGTCAAGAGGATTAATAAGACACACCATTAGTTTTAAGTGGCAATCAATCTAATGAAATATCTTATTTTTTCTACATAAACGTTTACAAATCAGTAGTACATTCTAGTCTCTGGAAGTTGTATCAAGAATGTTTTAATTAATACAATTAACACAGAAAAACACTCAGGTGAATACATTTTTGTTAAAGGCAACAGACTACGTTCCAGCAATCTAAATGGCTTTTGGCACAAAGCAGCCATTTACCGTAATTGCAGTCATTTAGCACATATTGGCGTCATTTGTGGATGTTTCATTGAGATTTATTTCTTTCAAAGACAAAAAGAGGTTTCGTATTTTTAAGTGATGGACTTGCCCATGACACTAAAATAGTGAAAGTGAAGAAATTGATTCATTTTCCCATTAAGTAATGGATCTGCGTGTTAGGTTAAATACTAACATTTACCTGCTTTTGTCACACGACAAGAGTGTATATATTTTTAGGTCCGAGATAAAAAAAAATTAACAAAATTTCAACCCCACCAGCAAAGGGAACTCTGAGCCTTACTGTCTTGAGACTCAAGAAGCTGATAATTTTAATAGCTTTATAGACAATGCAAGGTATGCATTTGGTTTCAATGACAATATTCTTGTCTTTAGTCTGTGAGTACACTACTGTACGGTCGTGAATCATGACCACCTACGCAAAGCAAGAGAGAAACCTTAACTCATTCCATTTGCGATGTCTCTGTAGGATCTTGAAAGTCACATGGAAAGAAAAAGTGTGCAATACTGAGATCCTTGCACGAACAGGTATTCCCAACATCTTTACAGCCCTCAGACAACGCCGCCTGCGCTGGCTTGGACATGTTTGCCGGATGGAGGACAAACGCATCCCGAAAGTCATCCTCTATGGACAAAAAAACTGGTCGGAATGTACTTCTTGTAAAAGTGTATTAATACGTGATATGCAGGGGAAAGTTTGATTCCCATTCCGATCATCGAAATTGAACTGAAATAGCTGAAAAATATTGAGCTGGAAAGAATGAATGGGGAAACAGATTTATGGCACTTCTCACTTCTCGGATCAAGTTGAAACTTTGTCGTCGCTTTTTTTGTCGGGTTACCGTTGTTGCTATGCAGAAGTTATCGAAGTTGTCATGGCAACAGCTTTGTCTTTGTAACATCAAACTATATTCGTTGTTGTTGTTGTTGTTGTTGTTGTTGTTGTTGTTGTTGTTGTTGTTGTTGTTGTTGTTATTGTTGTTGTTGTTGTTGTCCTGTCATGTGCTGTTATCGTTGGCGTGTAAGGAAGCTATTGTCATAGCTGAAGTACATGCCCTTTTCGTGTCGGGAGCTGTGTCTTTGTAACATAAATATCTCTTTAAGTCACACCAGAAGCTCTAATCTTTAGCTCCTCTCTGTATTCCAAGTCATACCAGAAGCTCTAATCTTTAGCTCCTCTCTGTATTCCAAGTCATACCAGAAGCTCTAATCTTTAGCTCCTCTCTGTATTCCAAGTCATACCAGAAGCTCTAATCTTTAGCTCCTCTCTGTATTCCAATTCTCTCTAATCTTTAGCTCCTCTCTGTATTCCAATTCTCTTTAATCTTTAGCTCCTCTCTGTATTCTAATTCTCGTGACATTTCTTTCTTCTTTCTTCCTGTAATTTTTTTTTAAACAACGACCTGGAACTTTTTTTTTTTGCCATATCAGAAGTTCTGGTTTTTTCTCAAGCCAGGTGTTCGCATCCTTGTGAAGACTATGATTTTTAATTTCGGGATCCTCTGGGCGCCTATGACTCCGACAATCTTTGATGGGTACCTGACATTTAATTGGGAAAAGTAAAGAAGGTTGGTCATTGTGCTGGCCACATGACGACCTCGTTAATCGTGGAATACATGTAATCTTTACATTGACCCTACACATCGAAAGGTCTGAAAAAGAAATGTTCTTAATTTGCTTTTGGAAACTGGAAATTATTATCGGTATTTTGATGACCTTGACTCAAGGTCAGGCTCTCTTGTAGTCAAGATTTTGTTTGTTTGTAGTGAGTTTGAAATGAGTTGGCGAATGCTTCTAAAATCTGGCACGATCTCAGAACACGCACTTATTACAGAGTCCGAGATAGATTCGCCATCTAAGCTTCGTTAACACCCTGACAGCTGGAAGCCTGTTATTTGGTTTACCCTATTCCACACTCACTCCTTGTTAGATACATCTTTTCAGTCAAACTGTGGATATTTTTATAAAGATTATTGTATCAACTTTGTCTGAGTCTCTGAGTCAAATTTTGGAACCTGTTACTTCTCCCATTCTCGAATCAAGTCGAAACTTTGCACAATTATTTATTTTCCTTACAATAACAAAAAAATGAACCAATCATTTTATATAATAGAGGCAATTAATTTTGATTGATATCGAAAAAGGGAAACAAATATTACAGTATTTATATATATATATTTCCAGTTGTGCGTAACAAAATACTGTAATTATTTCCTATCATACATATTGATTATTGTGAGTATAGATTTATTAGAAAGTAATTACGTGAAGTAATTGATTCAATTTTACAAAATATATGCTTTTTTTTAAAAGTATGTTAAATATTGTATTAGTTCCTTATTCTTTCTGTCTCTAATTCTGTCTCTTTGTTTCTATAATTATCTATCTCTTTTTCTCTCCCTTTTTTATTTATAGGCTATCTCTCTCTCTGGGTTTCTCTCTCTCTCTCTCTCTCTCTCTATGTACATATCTTTCTCTTTCTATCTCTCTCTTTCTCACTTTCTGTCGCTCTCTCTCACTCTCTGTCGTTCTCTCTTTTCATTATCTTAATTATTATTCTTTCAATGTCTCTTTTAGTAAAAAACGACCATTAAGACAACGAGTACTCTATAAGGTTTTGTGTTGTTTTTTTTGTGTGCTTTTCTTAGATTCAATATTATTTGAAAACAATAAGAGCCTAATATTCTAACAGCGTTGTCATTGTACAAAAAAACTACATTCTTTTTTGTAGTAGTGAACAACCAAAGTAGCAATATATCAGTCTTTTAGATCAGTTTAGCACAGACCAATTTGACAAGTGCTTCAGCATCACTATTTAGCGGCTGTCCGTGATGTCTGTTTTTTAGGAGATTCGCATCACTTTTCAGACGATTTTAATAATTTCAGGAGATTTTCATGACTTTTTTTCCGTATATTTTACACTTTCAGGAGAATTCAAGAAACCCTTTAATAATAAGTTAAAATGGTTTATTTAAATATATTATATCTAGAATTCGAGCGAGGCCTATGAAAGTGCGGGGCCCACTAAGACCCTAAGACCGGCCCTGCCTGCAACATATGCTCTTGCTCATGACTTCAACACATTTTACGTATTTACATTTGTTTAGATCAGGTCTAGAGCTTGTACAATGTCAACACCAATTATACTCACAAGTTAAATCAAGCACAAGAAATGTAGTACTCACGAATTTATATTAAACAAATCCCCAAGTTATCAAAATGCTAAGACCAATCTGTGTGGCTACCACGTTTTGTCTAAGATGTTTCACACCTTATTTTTTTTTTGCTTGTGACAGTCACGGTGTAGTTTAGTCTCGTATTTGATCAACTGTCACCAAGACTCTATAAAATCTGGACGTCAGAATGATACCCATCATTCTCCAGTTACAGTCTCTTTTACAGACTATTCTTACTTGGTAAGTGTGTATTTGAACTGGGCATTCATGTGTTGTCTTCAACATTTTGTAAAATGATTTTCACGTTTCAGATATTCTTTCAAAGCTGAAGACCATTTACTTCCTAGTCCGAGCCTTCCTCTGAACGACAGACGATGGCATCGGGCATGGTTAGGGATAGGGTTAGGGTTAGAGTTAAGCATCGAGACTATTGACACGACCGAACGACACGCATGACATACGATCAGGCAGTTACTAGTTAGTTTCAATATAAAGTCAATTGGTAGCCTATGGAACACGATTTTTCTAATATCAATTTCTACATTTTTTGTTCACCATTAACAAATAAAGAGAATGATATGCGATGAAATATGGCGAAAAATAGTAGCTAATTGACCACATGTCGAAAACTCTGGTTTGACCGTCATAATTTATCAAAATGTAATCATCATAAAAGTTAATTTTTTTTTTGAACACGAGTCAGTGGAAATTCCAGCATGTATTAAAAAAAAAGTTGAATAAATGAATAGTGGCGTGGATGAATATTTTTCGCACCATCTTGTAATGAAATCATTAGCAAGTCTGTTAGAATTGATTTGTGACAATAAACATATGTATCCAATAATGAATCAAGTAGTAATAAAATAATATCATTAATATATCTCAAAATAGATCCGGAATTCTAATATTTACAACTGTCGTTTTGATGTATTTCCATCTGGATCTATATCATCAGACTGGAATTTTAAAAACTCTGAGTAGCTTTCTAAATAGGCGTAACCAGATATTTTTCGGTTTTGGGGGGGGGGGGGGATAGGACGAGATAATATTTTAATGTTCCATTTTGTTTTAATCCTACAATTTTTAAGTTATTAAGAGTAAAGTAATTTGTTTGTGTGTGTGTATTTCTTAAATTCAGGATATAATGTGTGATATTTTGTAAAATAACTATTATTTCTGTATTTGCATATTATAATTTGATTATTTTTTTTTAGAAAATGCAAAGATTTTGTTCTTTTTTTATCTTCTCTGAACTAGAACTTAGAAACGCTTCATTAAACTGACGCAATGTTGAGTCATCTCTGTTTATTTGTTTTGGTTGGTTGTGCGGCTGTTATCAGCCAGGAAGAAGCTCCATTGCCAAGTCCAGATTTCGAGCAAAAAATTGCTGCAGCGGTTGACACAATCAAAGAGGTAAATGGCTTCAGTGGATTAACAAATATGTTTGATAAAGTGACCTATAACGTTCCCTGTTAACAAAGCAAACGAAAGTGGCTTTATTTTAGCAGATCCAGGCATGGGCGTAGCCAGGGGGGGATTCTTGGGGTTCAAACCCCCCTCCCCGAAATGAAATCCCCCCCCCCCCCGGGGAGGTCGGAATTTAGTGACTGATTTTTTTCTTTATTTTAGGTGAAATTTTAATACTAAACCATCACTTGCCCCAGCACAGCCAAATGGGTTTTGAGTTTAAAACCCCTACCAGAGGGTTTTGAGTTTAAAACCCCTACCAGAGGGTTTTGAGTTTAAAACCCCTACCAGAGGGTTTTGAGTTTAAAACCCCTATGGGGGAGAAAGGGGGTTTAGTTTAAAACCCCCTACCAGGGAGGTTTTGAATTTAAAGCCCTCTACCATTGGGTTTGAGTTTAAAACCCCCTACCAGGGGTTTTTGCAGTTAAATGTTTATCTTCTATAAAACAAAACAAAAAAATGCAAACGACAATCCCCAAATTCCAAGAGCACAGTTAAGGAAGATTTTGATTTTAAAACCCCCTCCAAAATTTATGATAAACCCCCTCGTCAATATTAAAAAAGCAAATAACACACTCAAAATTCTATGAGCGTAGCCAAAGGACTTTACAGTTAACATGTTATGAGCGTAGCTTAATGGATTTTGACTCAGTTTTGAGTTTAAACCCCCCTTCAGCGGGGTTTGAAGGTAAAAAATATAAATCTTTAATTTTAAAAACAAAGCAAATTATACACTCAAAATGTTATAAGTGTAGTCAATGGGGTTTTGAGTTTAAACTCTTCTCCAGTGTTTAAAGCAAAAAAAAACCCTCTTCAATATATATAAAAAAAAAGCAAACTACACACTCTAAAATCTATGAGCGTAGCCAAATGCGTTTTGAGTTTAAATCCCCCGCAAGCGGGGTTTGAAGCTAAAAAATACATTTTCAATGTAAGAAAAAAGTAAATTACACACTCAAAATGCTATGAGCGTTGCCAAAAGGGGTTTTGAGATTAAAGATCCCTTCAGAGGGGTTTGATGCTAAAAAATACCTCTTCAATATAAAAAAAGTAAATTACACACTAAAATTATTTGAGTGTAGCCAAGCCAATTGGGGGTTTTTGAGTTTAAATCCCTATCCTACAGATGGCCTTTTTTTTAAAGCTTAAAACTCATCCAGATGGTTTTGAGTTTAAAATCCCCCTACAGAGCGTTTGAGGTGGAAAACCTCTATCTTCAATATTATTCTAAAACAAAGTAGTTACTAAATTGTATGACCGTAGCTAAATGGGGTGTTAAATTTAAAAAAAACTCCAGAGATTTTTTAGTTAAAAAACCCCAACAGATGATTTTGACGATAAAACTTCCCTTTTCGACATAGAATCTAAAGCAAACTACAGTCACTTAATTCCAAGAGCGTATTCAACAGAGGTTACATATTTTTACCGGTAGCGGGGCTCCATTATTAAAGTGCAGTGAATAGTCATCTGCCGAAATTGAAAAAAACACTAAATGTGGCTCAACAAAGATAGATCTTAGGAGTCAGTTATAGAGATCGGGTCTAAATCAAGAAAATCCTATGCCGAACTGGGAGTCGACCCCTTAGTAAGATTGTGACACAGCGTCGCATGAGATTTGCGGGACATGTTCTGTGACAAAATGAATTACGCATAAGAAGAGTTGCGATGACATCATAGTACAACTTGGCGCCACACATTCATGGAGGTCTTCAGAGCAGGTGGGAAGAGGCTTTAGACATTACCAGTGACAGATTTTTATGGAAACAGCTTGACGGCAAATGCGCCGAACGGCGAGGGAAGATCTAAGTCAGTAAGAATAGCACATTAGGTTTTTGAAATAAAACCTTTTTAATAGCATTAAAATGCACTGTAGATACCTCAAAAAATGCATTTGTTGGCTTTCAATACCAGAAATAGTGCTCCTAGCGCTCTATCAGACCTCCTTGCTTGCAAGTAATTCCAGAAAGAACCTATTCTAGGGCACAATAAACGTCTTCAGAAAGAATGATAGGTCAGAATGTAATAATGATTATGTACACACACACATACATACATATAAAAAAAATTCAAACCCCCTCCCCCCCACATAAAAAAACCCTGGCTACGCCCATGTATCCAGGTGTCCAGTTTTCAGACTCTTGTGTAAGGCATTCTGTTACCTAGCTATAAGAAAGAGTTGTTGTTTTTTTCTTTAATATTACTGATTTACAATAAGAATTACCTCCAGCAATGCTTTGAGCTAGTCCTTTACAATTTTTAAACACATTGACATTTCAATAACATTATGAAATTTCGGCAAGTAGATTAAATCTACTTTTTTTTTAACTGATGTTTTAGTTAAGATAATTAAATTACATCTTTAAACTTATTTCAACAATGTATTTTCTTTATCTCATTTTGCAATATAGGCAGCCAAAGATCTTGAGAATGTTGAAGGTACAAAAGATACTAGAGACCTGTCATTGAATGAATACCTGTCTTCACCATTGAGTCGTCGTTTCAACGAAAACCTTATTAGAAAAAGGGGAAATTTCTGGAAAACAGTTGGGACCGTCGCCAAAGTCGCTGGTGTAGCTGCTGCTATCCTCGGGAAATAATATCGTTTCATTGTTGAGACTGAAATAATTTAATGACATTTCATAACCGAAAGTATCAGACTTCAAGAAATTTTGTCCACTGTCCACAAATAAAAAAGTTTTAGTGTCTATTTCTTTGTTGATATTTTAATTTATACTACACAAATATTAAGCTGTAAGAATGTTAAAGATAGATGTCATTAAATTTTAAAATAAACCTATCATTGAATTTAATACGCAAAAATGCGTTTACTTATTATTTTGAGAAATCAAAGTATGCCTGTGTTAATATGCTTATCTACTTGTATTGAATTATGTTTAAATATTTATTAAAACCATACATACGAAACCACAGCCAAAGAAAGTATGTGAAAGGAGATAGCCAAAACCGAAAAACATATACATAAACTGTGCGTGCTGGTAAGAACCTTGATGAGAGAGCAAAAGAAAAGAATCTGCATTAGTCAAGAGAAAGAAAAAGAAAAATGTCTATCGGCCAACCCTTAAAATAGATACATATACATGCACATACTGTAACAAGCTTTGCCGCTCCAGAATTGGCTTGATTAGTCACTCCAGATTAAGTCCTATCACAAGACGAGATTAAAACCAGTGACTCCTCGGCGCTTTCTTTGTCTTATGAGACAGAAGGAGCCACATAAGAAAAGAAATAATTTGCAATAAAAAGAAACACTGTTTTACATTTTTTTCAATAAATTGCATTGGAAATAAACACTTTAGCGCTCAAACTAAAAATGAATAATCAAGACATGTAACCTATGAAAGATGCACTCTTGTACAATAGTTATAGTAAAACAAAGTATAATGTATGGTGAAAATGTCAAAGATGACTCTAATTACAGAATATCTTACTTATACTTAGGTCCTCCCGCGCCGTTAGGGGCATTGAGCAGTAAGCTGTCTCCATAAAGAGCTGTCGTTGGCAATGGTGGCAAAGCCTCCTCCCACCTGGTGTCCACTGTTCTGAGGTCCTTCGTGAAGGTGTGGCGCCAAGTAATACGAGGACTCCCCTGTTTGCGCTTTCCTCGTATTGGCTTCCATAACATCTCAATTCTTGGTATACGTAGTTCATTTTGTCGTAGAACATGTCCCGCTAACCTCATGTGACTGTCTGTGACAACCTCACTAAGTGTTCGACTCCCAGTTCGGCAAAGGATTTCCTTGTTTGAGACCCGATCTGTGTAACTGACTCCCAAAATCCGTCTCAGCCATTTTTTTGTTGAGCCACATTAAGTCTTTTCTCAATTTTGACAGATGACTTCCATGTCTCACATGCTTATGTTGCAGTTGGCTTGTCCAAATAGGCTGCAGCCTTTGGAAAATGAATATCAACCACGTTAAAATGTAAAATGTTGTACATGTTTTGGATGCCCATTCATAGTTGAAGATAATCTACTTCCTAGTCCAAACCTCATGCAGGACGACGGAGGATGACAGCAAGCAAGGTATGAACCCGGGAACATCTAGAAGCTTTAACAAGACAGACCAACGCACATACCGCACTACAAGGCAGCCATCGTTAACCGGTACTCACACATATGACCATGCTCTGAGCTACGCCCTGTTGGAAAAAAAACGATCAAGGAGTCGATAATCCGATAGGGATACAGAACCCGGTTGGAATACATAGAGGTTTATTGCACTTGCGAGAATAAAATAGATCTCAAACAGCTAGAGATGGGAACCGAACCCGAACCCGAACCTCGCTTACGACCGTACCGAACCAGAATATAGAAAGTTGGGTTTGATTTCCATCTCTACAAACAACCTTGTCACTATCCACTAACTTTTCCTCAATAGACCGTTTTACTGTAGAAACTCGCTCTGTTGGTGTGGAACAGGATAAGAAATAACTATTGAGACAACTTTCCAGAGCGCAAACAACAATGTAAGAAGAATATATCGATATAAGGTCTAGGTGCAGAATTCGATCTAGTTGCTTTAAATTAATCGTTTCATAACATTAATCATAATAGCGTGAACACAAAGGTAGTTCAGAGTACACTCTGAAGAAGTCATTTCAATGATATACAAACAAAAATATAGCAGCAAGTTGGTGTTATATCCACTTATGTCTTGTAAACTGTTAACGATAGTGTCATGTGGCCAGCACAACGATCATTAGCCTCTAGTTTTCCCAAGCTTATGACAGGTGTTTCGTGGACTCACGGACTTCCTAAAAATCTCGAAGTTTAAAATCTCGTTTCAGAATCTCATAAAACAAAAGTATCAAAATTAATTTTAAAGATAACAAGTTTTAGAATAACTCAAAATGATAGCGTTTTGACGAGACTAAACCTTTCCATGTATTCCTATTTTTCTTTTTTTCAACATGTATTTGTCCTGCATCTCTGTCTTTCTCTCTCTCTCTCTCTCTTTCCCTTTTTCTTCTTCTCTCTTTCACTCTCCTTTCTCGCTCCTTCTTTCTCTCTTTTTCTCTCTCTTTTGCTTATTATTTTTCCGTTTCTTTACAACACTGTACCTCTTTATCTCTTTAAGTCTATGAGTTTAATTCTGTGTGTCTCAGTTATATAGTTTTTCTCGTGTGGCCATTTTTAAGATCCTCTGTCAAGGTTCCTGGATACAGGTTTCTGCTGGTTCAAGGTTTCTGCTGGTTCAAGGTTTCTGCTGGTTCAAGGTTTCTGCTGGTTCCATGAAGATCTGATTTGAATAGAGGCATTATAGTAAAAATGAGCTAAAAGTATATGCAACATTCCCTTAGATCGGCAGAAACCAGACCTGTCTATTTCCCAGCATTCATCCTTGTTAGCAGTTATCCGTAATATCATATAACACTTGGCTCTGATCTTTTTTGACATATTCTTTTAAGTGTCCCTTGTATAACATCAACACTTAAGACTGCACAATTTCAACATAAATTATAGTCACGTGTTCAATTAAATAAAAACAGGAAAATCTGTAGGCCTACCATGTGACACTTAAAGAAATAGCCTCTAGGTGTAGGGAATATAATACTATCACACTGAACAATCGCATGAATGTCACGTCTGTAATGATTACATCACACTGTGTTTACTTGTGCAAGTCACGTGATGGTCAAGTCTCCTGGCACGGACTCTTGACACCACGACTGAATAAATCTTGATATCACGAACATAAATGTACTAGTCAATTGTATTCTTTTGCTGAGCCTGTTCCTGGAGCCTCCAAAAAATACCACTGTTGATTTAGTAAGTTTATTAGAAAGAATTATTATTTAGAATGGCTGTTAGAAAAGCTAATTTAAAAATAAAGGAAATAAAAAAAAAACACTTAAAAAAAAAAAAAAAAAAGCTTATATAACCCGTAGCTGTAGCAATTAGTTTGAATCAGTTCGTATTATTTCTAGACTAACAATAATAAATCTGTGCGCTTAGAAATATGTTTATCGAATTGTTTTGTTTAGTGCATTTTCAAGCGCTTAGCTTTCTCAAAACGCTATAATCCTATCACTTGTTTCGACCTTATTTAGGTTATAAAAATTTTAGTATGTACTTTTTGAAATGAAAAATTAAAAAAAAGAAATTAATGGCTACATTTTTTTAAAAAAGTCAAACTTCAGAGAATCTAAAAAAAAAAAGTTCTTTAATAATTTAAATGAAACTACAAAAAGACAAACAACCAAAAAAAACAACAACAACATAAAAACGCATAAATAACTCCTTTATCTCTAAATGCTGTGAGATTTAACTCCCTTTAGGTGGCCCCTTTAAAGTAAGTTTGTAACAAACAATAGAAAACTATACAATCTCCTATTTTCATAAGCAATTCACCAGCAGCACCGTCGGCTTAGGAGTCACTATAAGTAAACAATATATTTTTTTTCTGTAAATAAATTCAATAAATCTTTGTTTACACATTTTAAAGATTTATGCCCTCTAAGATTTTTATGTAAAATTCATTCCTTTTATAGGGAATCTTTAAACTGACGCCATGTTAAGTCACCTGTGTCTCGTAGTTTTGGTTGGATGTGCGGCGGTAATGAGCCAAGAAGAAACGCCATTGCCAACTCCATCTCCAGATTTTGAAAATAAAATTGCAGTAGCAGTTGATACAATCAAACAGGTACCTGTTAGCTACAAACTAAAAACACATTTTTATCGTATTCAAGAATAAATAGCTTTTATTTTCCCATAGTTCTTTTTTTTTTACAAATCCTTCAAACATAACAAGTTTTCTGAAGGAATAAATTTCCAAGAAAAACATTACAAAACACTTTTTTTTTAAAGACAACTTTGATCAGCTTATAGAGTGATTGTTTTCTTTTAATAACTATTTGAATGTTAAAGGCTTATTACGTCATCAAAACTTGATGTTCATTAGCAGACGTTGCGTAAAATTATTCTTTAACATGAAACTAGGACGCGGAACTCAAAAACGACAAACGACTCAAACGATTTTCCTAGAAATTTAACAGTTCACGTGTATCTCAGAGAGCAGAATTACTAGCTCGTTGGGCACAAGCTAGAAAGGACTATCGCGTTATTGAAATGAATATCGCATTTCCAAATGTAAGGCTTACCAGGATTCTTTCTTCGGCGGAGGGGGGGGCGGTGTTTTTAAATCTTACATTGATTAGTTATTAAGAAAAGAAACAATCGCTCGATACGTTGTATAAAGGATGTGTTTTTTTTTTTTAATTTTTAAAATGTTTTTCTCGTTACCGTTATGTATTAGGCCGCTGAAGAGCTTGATAAGGTGGACATCCCAAAAGAAACAAGGGACCTATTATTGGATGACTTCCTGTCTTCACGTCTGACTCGTCGTACGAATGAGAACCTGTTTAGAAAAAGTCGAGGTTTTTGGAGCACTGCTGCCAAAGTCGCAGGAGTTGCAGCCCTCATTGGCTAGCGATGATAAGAAAGTTGTTGAAGATTTTGAGGACTATCTTATAATCTTATAACATTTAATTATAGAATAAGAGAAAATAAAATATTGTATTAATCATTTATGCTATTAAAAACTTGATTAATAGTTTCTTGTTTAATAAACTAGTTAAACTACAATATATTTAAAACACGCAAAATATTGAAAAAAAAATAGAAAAAATAAAATTAAAGCTTTTTTAATGGAAAGAACTCTACATATATGTTTATACTCAGGGCCGAATTAAGGGTAGGGCATGCGGGGCCACTGCTCTAGGGCCTCCAATACATAATCATTGCTGCAGAAGATTTTCCAGTTCTTTTTGTCGCCACAAAGTCTACATTAAGGTGGTTGGAAATAGTTTATCCTAGGTAGATACATCGCTGCACAATCCTTTAAGTGTTATTTCCGATACTTACTACGAGTACTTTTGTAACAAGCCATAACTTCCGTCGTGGATAGACGTACTGTAAGACTTAGTTCCTGACATTCTGCTACGAAAGCATTTACCTACTTTTACAACCCTTCTTGGTAGTGTTGGAAATTAGACATTTGCGAGAGCATTTTTTTTGATCTGGTAGAGTTCTGCACAATGCTCTACCACTAGTAGATAGAAGGGTTAAAGGTCAACAGCGCCTGATAATTACATTTGCCCAACCTGTGACCACAGCTGTGTATCACGCATTGGTCTCTAGTCAAAAAAGAAGTTGCAAATGGAAATAGAGGAATCCACTAACGTAAAATGCCACACCCTGAATGGCCTCTACTCTCTTATTTTTTAAATATTTTAAAATCAAATATTATTTATAAAAATAAGGGTAATATTCTTCCAACTATGTCTTAGAGACTTTAAAGTTTAAACAAATAACACTCATTTCTTTTTAGAAATAAACAATAAAAACGCATGCATATTTCAGTCTTTTAGATTTGTTTAGCGCAGATGTATTTGACAAGTGTTGAAGCATTCATCAGCAGTATTTGGGAGATGTCAGTTAAAGTTCTACCAGCATATGTTCCTGATCATGACTTCAACACGTTTTCACTTATTTTCATTCTTGTACGTGAAGTCTGCAGCTTACACAATGTCAACCCACCAGGTTGTACTCACAGGTTAAACCTCCAACATAAAGTATAGTACTCACGAAAAAACTAATCCCCAAGTTATCCAAAAGCTCTGACCAATATGTGTCGCGATCACGTTTGTCTAAAATGTATCACACATTTTCTTGTGAGAGTCATGATGCAGTTTAGTCTTGTATTTGGTCAAATGTCACCAAGGACTCTATAAAAATCTGGACTTCAGAATTGTACCAATCATTCTGAAGTTCCTTTTTATGGTAAGTTTCTATTTAACTAGACGACCTTTGGTTTAATTTAAAACAAGATTTTTTAAAATAACGGACTGTAAATGTTATAAGAAATATTATTTTAATTTTTTCTAAACGATAAGAAATATTATTGTTTGTTTTTATAAAAAGAATAATAAATTAAAGTTTTTTTTTAAATTTAAATCTGGGTAGGCACAGATTTTAAAGTGCTTTTTGTTATTTGTTATTGTTTAGTTATTTAGATAATATAAAGACTGCTGTTTTTTTTTCTTTGTAAGAGAAATTAGAACTGAATTCATTCAAGATAAACTGACGCAATGTTGAGTCATCTCTGCTTCTTAGTTTTGGTTGGATGTGCGGCTGTCATCAGCCAGGAAGAGGCTCCATTGCCAAGTCCAGATTTTGAGAAAAAAATTGCTGCAGCGGTTGACATAATCAAACAGGTAGATAGGCTCAGTGGATGAACAAATATGTTAAATAAATTAAAGTTCAGTTGTTAAAAAATTTGTTCAATGAATAAAAGTTCCCATAACGTTTCTTGCTTATTTAGCAAAGCGCGGTGGCTAGCGGTAAAGCGCTTGGCTTCCCTAACCAGATGTCCCTGGTTCGAATCCTTGATTAGGTTTTTTAATTTCGGGATCTTTGAGGTGCCTCTGAGTCCACCCAGCTCTAACATTAGCTGGATGAAAATAATGTCGATTGGTCATTGTGCTGGGCACATGGTACTTTGTCATCCGTTGACCACAGAAATGAATGACCTTTACATCATCGGTCATATAGATCACAAGGTCTAAAATGGGTACTTACTTTCTTGTACTTATTTAAGCACATCCAGACAATATGTTTTCAACAACCTTGTTTAAGCCGAAGTCAATTTTAGCTAGAAAACTGTCAAAAAGTTTTTTCCTTAATTAAATACTTTAGGTCTATAAATAGGTTTTTATTTCTTTTGTCAGACTGATTCATTATTAGCTTTACCTTCAACATTGCTTTGAGCTGGTCATGTACAATATCAAACATATTGTCATGTCCTTAAAGTTATGAAATAACGGCAAGTAGATTTAGGGCTACTAGTTTTAAAAAATAATTGTTTTAGTTAAGAAAATTAAATTTGAAATTAATAAACAAATATATGTCAATTTAAAAAATATATTTTTACAACTAAATAAAAATTATTATAATATAAAAGCTTATCTTCTAGCCCGGAGATGAATTCAGGCTACAGTATTTCATGGCTATGAAGACCTGTGTTTACTTATAAGGTTTGCCACAACCGACTCAAAAACAAAAATATTATCAACAGGGGCTTGATTCAAATGCTTTTTAGAAAGCTTTTATCACCTCACTCTGTGGGTAATTAGTTATTATTTTTTGTTATTGTCAAACAATGGAAAGAATGTGTATTTGACTGAAGTAGTGGTAAGCTGAATTAGTCCCCTTTATAGATAGTTGTCTGAGGCTTAGTAAACACAAACATGAAATGGAAACACTAGATGACTATTCAATATTCCATGTTCCTAGACTCTTCGCTAGTAGAGTGGTTACCGCGTTGGCTTGATAGGCTTAGAAAGCTTTAGTCCAAAATTTCCAATTTACAATGATCCCTTTTTTAAAATGACATTTTTTTTTTTACCATTCTGGCCTGTCTTTAGAGGTAGCTTTCCTTTAGATAAATGATTGGCTACTTTTATAATACTTCTTCAGCAATCTAAACAAAATTTGTATCACGAATAACAATTTGCATATGTTTCCTAACGTATTTGTACAATTTATTCTCACTTTTTCTCGTTTTACTATATAGGCAGCTAAAGAGCTTGAGAATGTACAAGGTACAAAAGATTCAAGGGACCAGTCATTGAATGAATACCTGTCTTCACCAGTGAGTCGTCGTTCTAACGAAAACCTAGTTAGAAAAAGCAGAGATTTCTGGGGTACCGTTTGGACTGTCGCCAAAGTGGCTGGTGTAGCGGCTGCTGTCTTCGGGAAATAAAATCGTTTCAGATTTGACGTTGCAATGAATTAAGAACTTTTAATGACAAATTTTGTCCAAAGTTAAAAAAAAAAAAAAGGTTTTTGTGTCAATGTCGTTATTTGTTGTTTGATCCATACTACACAGCGATTGATCTGTAAGAAAATTGGAGATAGCAGCCACTGGATTTTAAAATAAAATTGTAATTGAAATTAATACAAAATGTGTTATCTGTTTATTTTTGTAAATTATGTAAAGAACGTAAAGTGCTTAACTCTTTCTCTCTTAACTGACGATACCAACGTTGATTCCACCAGTATATGGTAAATAATTACGGAGAGAAAGAGTTGAAAACTAAAGCATTAAAAAACAAAAGCTTAGAATTAGATCTAGATTAATATGCTTTATACTTAATGTGAGAATTTGTTGGATTTTTAAATGTTGATCTTAAATAGTATTCCATCAATATCTAATCTTTTACTATAAATAACACACTCTCTTAACAGACGATTGTAGTAATAAAATAGTACTTCAGAAGCCAAAGACTGCTTGTCTGGATCTACATGGTTGCAAAAAAAAAAAGCCATAAATCTCTCTGGTTGACGATGAAGCCAAAACAAACATTACGGACAGTTTTCAACGTCACAAAAATTAAAACATGAAAAATTGAATAATGAAAAGATACGAATAGAAATATATTATTTACAAATATGATTGTTTTTCTTCAATGTTAAAAACGCAAAAAAAAAAAAAAAAGAGTTCTAAAAAAGAAAAGGAATTAAGATGTACTTTTTAATATGTCGTCTTTTAAAAATATATTGGGTAAAAATGGCGATTCGGTTATTGATAAATTACACAGAAATAACCAAACAAGAGGCATACTGTCTTGTTGTTTTTGCTTATTTCCTATTTATGGGCTTTTAATTAAATATGTTCTTACGTTTGAGCCTCAACTCTTAACAGTTTCTTCCAAACCAAATATTTTAACAGGAGCCCCTGCATCTCTGGAACTCTTCTTACATAAAACACAGACAAAGATTAAGGCACACTTCTTGTTCCATAGGCTAGGACAAATGTGTACAAATGCTTCTTCTTTACTAGTGCTATAAGAGCATGCATGTTTCGGATGGCTGCCTGGTCGTGCGGTTTGCGCGCTGGACTGTCATTCAGATTTATCGATGCTCCCGAGTTCAAACCCTGCCCGCTCCCATCTCCCGTCGTCCTGCGGGAGGTTTGGACTAGGAAGTAATTATCTTCAACTCTGAAGGAACAATCCGAAACATGTAAAAAACAAACATTTTACCATGGGTTTCCTGAGTCATTCAGGAAAACCAATGACTCCGTAGAATTTAATTCATTGATTAACATGTATGACTAGATTGGATGCTGTAGCTGACTACATTGTCTTACTTTTTTTTTTTAAGTAAAGTCTGTATTTTATAAGATAAAAAGATAGGTTTAGAAATTTCCATATTTTCTTACAAGCCTGAGTTTCGAAAGACGTAATTAAATTAAGACAGGTAATAAATGTGTCAATGATTCATCTCCCCTTTCCTTATCTCTGCTTTCTGATGCGACCTCTTATCCCAGAATTCTCGACTTTTCCTTACGAGGCCTTGGTTGGAAAGACGCCTCAAAGGTGATGACAGGTAATGACTGAATGATTCGTCTCCCTTTCCTTTGACACCTTCTTGAGTTTTATGCTCGTTCACCATTTCGTTCACCGCCTATTGTATATAAAAATTACTTATTAAAAACAGGCAAAATATAAAAACACATTTTAAAATCTAAGGGAAGTAATTCCAAATTTACATCTACATCTGTTTATAACGTAAAAGCTATTTTCCTTTATCAAACAATATAATTAATTACCAATAATTAATTGACTAATGGGTTAATTTTTAAAATTGTTTCTTGTTTTTGTTTTGTTAGGTACAAAAATAATTGTTTCAAGTTTATCTTGACTAAAGAATTCTTTTGAAAGAATTATTTTAAACAAAACGTCATCATTTAGTTTTCATATCGTAAGAGATTTCGTATCAGGATAGTCAACTTTAATAAGTGTATGAGTTTGTGGCATTTAACAATGTTATTGTATATCATAATAACACAAATGAATCTGCTTTAATTGAATGCTCAGGTCTTTGAGTAAAACATTAAACAACTAATATTAGTTATGTCATATGCTACTGGTCATTTGTTTCTTTGGCTAACGGCTGACGAGCAGGGTGTCATGTGGCCAGCACAACGACAGACCGCCTTTATGTTCCTCAACTAAAGTCTGGTACCCATAAGAATAGGGTGGACTTAGGGGCGCCTAAAAATGATAAAGTTAGATAAAAAGCCCAGTCTTCATCGAGATTAACCCAGGACCCCAGTTTCAGAAGCCTAGTGCTTAACCATTTAGCCACCGCGCCCTCATTGTTTTTGTTACTACGGAATTATGTTAGGCTCATGTATAGTGGCTGAGTGGCAAAGCGCTTGGCTATCGAACTGGGCGTCCCGGTTCGAATCCTAATGATAATTGGTATTTTTACTTTCTGGATTTTAGGGCGCAATTGAATGCATCCAGCATTGATGGGTAATTGACATTAGTTGGGGAAAAGTAAAGGCGGTTGGTCATTTTGTGGCCAAATACTTTGGAGATATTGGGTCCTGTTATGAATGGAAGAGATTATATGCCAATGAATATTTCTTGAAACTAGAAAAGTTTGTTAGTTATTTCTTTGTTTAAACTTTGGGCAGTATACTTTCTTTTTGTGTATGTGTTATAGTTTGTATAAGTTTATCTTCACTCTCAGAAGATAGACATGCAGTTGTTTTTTTTTTTTTATATTTACATTTAACAAAACAATCTTTTCAACAATCTATGCAAATGAAACTGAAGACTTCCAATTAAATTCTTTTTCTAAAACGAACACTTCAGTTCAACACTTTGTTCAGATTAAATGTTCTGTTCGTTGAAAAGAACGCTTCTATTTAACACTTTCTTCCAACAGTTCTGTTAAAAAAAACGCTTCAGTTTCACTTTCTACCAATAATCTTTCCTTCCAACGAGCACATTTGTGTTACTGTTTATTCTCAAGAGTACAATTGTTTTTAACTCTTTATTCCAACGAGTTCATCTGTTCAACTCTTGTATCCAACGAGTACATCTGTTTAACTTTTACCTAACAAGTACATCTGTTTAACTCTTGTATCCAACGAGTACATCTGTTTAACTGTTTTATCCAACGAGTACATCTGTTTAACTCTTTATTCCAATAAGTACATCTGGTCATTTCTTTATTCCAACGAATACATCTGTTTAACTTTTTGTTCCAACGAGTACATCTGTTTAACTCTTGTATTCAGCGAGTACATCTGTTTAACTCTTTATTCCAACGAGTACATCTGTTTAACTTTTTATTCTAATGATTACTTTTGTTTAACTCTTGTATTCAGCGAGTACATCTGTTTAACTCTTTATTTCAACGAGTACATCTGTTTAACTTTTTATTCTAATGATTACTTTTGTTTAAATCTTGTATCCATCGAGTACATCTGTTTAACTCTTTATTCCAACGAGTACATTTGTTTAACTCTTTTATCCAACGAGTACATCTGTTTGACTCTTGTATCCAACGAGTACATCTGTTTAACTCTTTATTCCAATAGGTGCATCTGTTCAACTCCTTATTCTAATAATTTCATCTGTTCAACTCTTGTATCCAACGAGTACATCTGTTTAACTCTTGTATCCAACGAGTACATCTGTTTAACTCTTGTATCCAACGAGTACATCTGTTTAACTCTTGTATCCAACGAGTACATCTGTTTAACTTTTTATTCTAATGATTACTTTTGTTTAACTCTTGTATCCATCGAGTACATCTGTTTAACTCTTTATTCCAACGAGTACATTTGTTTAACTCTTTTATCCAATGAGTTCATATGTTTAACTCTTGTATCCAACGAGTACATCTGTTTAACTCTTGTATCCAACGAGTACATCTGTTTAACTCTTTATTCCAATGAGTGCATCTGTTCAACTCCTTATTCCAACAATTACATCTGTCTAACTTTTTGTTCCAACGAGTACATCTTGTTACGTATTTAGGCATTGTTACCTAGATACTATTTTTTTTTCTTGACCTGTAGGTTGTCTGCCCCTTGTGTAATAAGTTTTTTTTATTTTATTTTTCACGGCGAGTCAAGCCACACAGACAGTGACCGGTCCTTGACCTATGTGTGTACCTCTGGTTGAAAGGAGGGTGGTTTTTTTTTTCTTTTCTTCTGTCTCTTTGAAGAGCGTTCTAGATCTGGGTGTTGATGACTTTCTGTTCTAGAAATTACTAGATATCGACGCGCGGTAGATTATATAAAGACCGCTCGCGTAACGTTGACAGACAGACATACGGAGACAGCCGTGAGACAGAATAGCGGAGACATTGCGTGACCCGTGCGTGGTATACCAATTGATCGTGTAAGTTAAGATTTTTCTTTTTTTCAAGGCCTTGCTTGTATTTGTAATTATATTTTCAAACTCTGGTATTGTAATATTTTTTACATGCCATTTTTGTAAAAGGGTTTTGGTCAACCCATCAATTCTGTATTGAGTAAATGTTTTTTTTTTTTTACTTTATATGATTCAGTTAAAAGTACTATTCGAGTTATATTTTATTAAACATTAAGTTGATATTTTACCTTCCGATTTCTTGTGTCATTTTTTTTTGTTATTCATTGTAAGTCTCTGATTAAATTCAGACTTAAGATAAGTGACACAACTACCTTTTTCTATTGTCACGTTCCCCTAGGCAAGCCATTTAAAAGTAGAATTCAATTTGTAATACGTGACAAAAGAAGTTTTTAACTGTCTTACCCAACAAGTATAACTCTTGTATCCAACGAGTACATCTGTTTAACTGTTTTATCCAACGAGTACATCTGTTTAACTGTTTTATCCAACGAGTACATCTGTTTAACTCTTTATTCCAATGAGTACATCTGGTCATTTCTTTATTCCAACGAATACATCTGTTTAACTTTTTGTTCCAACGAGTATATCTCTTTAACTTTTGTATTCAACGAGTACATCTGTTTAACTTTTTATTCTAATGATTACTTTTGTTTAACTCTTTATTCCAATAAGTACATCTGTTCAACTCTTGTATCCAACGAGTACATCTGTTTAACTCTTTATTCCAATGAGTACATCTGTTCAACTCCTTATTCCAACAAGTACATCTGTTTAACTTTTTGTTCCAACGAGTACATCTGTTCAACTCCTTATTCCAACGAGTACATCTGTTTAACTCTTGTATCCAACGAGTACATCTGTTCAACTCCTTATTCCAACGAGTACTCTGTTTAACTCTTGTATCCAACGAGTGTAGGCTGGGTAACAGGAAACACAGGCAGAGCCATGTACAAAAAAATGAACATGCCGAACAAACTGGACAGTATAAATTTTCTCCCCCGCAAAAAACAATCTACAATCTTCCAACTAAGTACAGGACACACACCTCTGTTAAATTACCATCTCAAAAAAATAAATCCCACACAACTCCCCCTTTGTAGACACTGCGCTCACACTTATGAAACTGTAAACCCTATCCTTTTTAAATGACCCTTCCTAATCCAACTTAGGCAGACCCTACTACCGCTCCAGCCCAACATAACCAACACCCTGTATGGCACTGCTGAACAACTGAAGAAAACAGCACACTATTTTTCCTTGGCACAGTCTGCAAAAGAGCTGACAGCCCAGCAATAAAAAGCAGGCTAGAAGAGGAAGAAGAATCTAACGAGTATATTTGTTTAACACGCTTACTTAAGAACGCTTACCTCTTTCATTATTTCAACACCAGGTTTCTGCTCCTTATCTGCATTCGGCGACACAGCCTGCTCAAGGGTCAACACAGCTACACAGCCAATGAGAGCTAACAAACACAACTGACTTAACATTGTTACAAGTTTATCTTTAATATAGGACGTAGGTCTGTGATATGAAACAAAATAGGATAGGTCATAAATTTATTTTCTAAGCAATTTGTCATACTTTGTTTTAGAGGACAAATACATAATAAAATGTGTAGACACTGAAAAGTATTATGTATTACGATGCGATGTCGAAATATGCAGTATAATATTTAAGTTTTAATCATTAGTTTTTGTTTTTTTTTACAATATTCATCTTCGTATCGTATCTGGTCATAACAAACACATGTAATCAATGTTTTTTTTTTTATATACTACAAGAATGTTGCTGATCTAACAAAACGGTTTTCAAGACTAATTTTGGAAATTTTTTTTAATTGAATGAAAATACAAAAATAAAATGCTTCGAATGAGCAGACAAAATATTGCGTTAAAGTTTATATGGTATATAACTAACTATTAGAACAATCGTTTATACTTACAAAAAGCGATGGACTCAGGTTTAGAAAGTATGTTATGCTGGATGAGAATTTAGAAAATGAATGTGATAAATGATATGAACTACAAATAACTTAGTATAGATCAAACAGTGGAATACAAATTTGTGATAGAATTAATTGTCCACGTATCAGGTTGACTTAGTGATAGCTCCGTGTCCTACGCAGATGTTTCTCTAATAAGTTTCTCTAGCACTTCGTACAACTTTTAACAAGTGAGCATATGTTCTATCTAGATTGAAAAAAGCAGAAATAAATGACTAGCACTCAACACCGGTTACGCCAGCTGATTCGCTTTGTTCATCAAGTCTCATCCCTTTTTTTTGTTTTTGTTACAAAGCTTGTAACAACTGGCAAAAAGTTACTATACGTTTTTTCTCTCACACTCAGTCTCAGATCATGCTCAAATATTCATTTGTTTAGACAAATCATGGATCAGTAAAGATAAAACTACCCGATTTGTCTATTAACTATTGGTAAATAACTATTTTGTTTGATACAGACAAAGGAAATTAATCCTTCAGTATTTAAATTATGACTAAATTTGTACGGTTTGGTTCCCTTACCAAATTGTTCACATTATTTCTCGCCACACCCATTCTAGGATCAAGTTGAAATTTTTAACAATTATTTGTTGTACCCATAGACATAGATAAATCTAGACTGGACGTAGGAAGTTATTTTTATTTGGGGAGAGTCAAAAAGTAATTTCCGCTTTTAGCTTACGTATTTACATTTCTATACACACCTAGCAACCACTGGCCATATATTTTGCGATGTCTAAGCGCTGAATCAATACTTTAAAAAAAAATAATTCCAAGGGGAGATAACATAGTTGATTTTTTATATCGCCTGCTTAAGCTATATTCTAAGAAAGAGAATATAAAACATATAGAAACATGATTTATAAGTGTATAAATTTTACATTATTTTACATCACTCATTTAAACAAAGATAAACGTTAGGTCTTTTCTCTATACGAGCATGGCTTTAAAAAAATGTAGGTCATATGAAAACTACTAATAGATCTGATTGAATCAAAGGGCTTAGATCATAATGAGCAAATAAATATGTTGTTTTTCTTTAAATATTTCTCTAATGCATTCAATGAAGTTCACTCTCCATACCTTGTTTTAAAAAAAAATGTTGGTCTTACTGGTCCAATGTAACTAAGAAATCAAGATTTCTTGATAGTAGAGAAAAAAATCTTATATTTTTTGTTATGTTAACATGAACTTTCAAAGTTTGGGTCATAGAAACAAAAGATTTTACCCCATTTATCTTATGGACAAAAGTTGTGTAATGGTAAATATGTCTTTAATTTATCAATTTAAATGAGCTGTTTAATATTTTTTTGACTATTCTACAAAACATTAAAAAGGTATATTTATAGAGCGTGCTTAGATATGTAAATCATTAACATATTGTTTTAGCAAAAAAATATTTATCTATGATGTGCAGTTTTTATTCTGACTGTCACGTACGCATTGTCTAATTTTAGCTCAAGGTTTGCCGGAAATATTTCAGCTAGCTCGAGAAAATCCAAGTAGACAGCAACATTTTAATAGAATAATTGTGATTGGGGGGTCAGAAATGTTAACTATTGTATGTTAAGCTGTATTTTATTGGTCAGATTGATTAAATTGATAAACCAAGTGGCAAGGAGATATTAGTCACATGGTAATGCTGTAAGTTTGAAAGCTTCTAGATAGTCTCCCCAGTCTCGAGTGGATTGTGTTAGGGATAAGACGTGAATTATTTGAGTCTCGAGTTGGAATTCAAAGGAAGAAGACATAAATTATTATATTGTGTAGATCGTCTAATCAAGTAGAAATATATTACCATTTTATTTAATTACAGTTTGCCATTGTAACTTTTGTGAATAGCTGTTCCAAGTTTTGAATTAAAGTAAATTCTATTTGACGAGGAGAGGTTTCTTCATTGAATATATTAATAATATGCTTAGATCATCTTATCAAATAGCAACTTCTAGATGATCACCTTATCAACTAGCAACTTTTAAATGACCATCTTATCAACTGACGATTTCTAGATCCTCGGCAATCACGATCATTGGTTGTGCAGCTCAGGTCAAGTTCATCTTCATTGTGACAGTAGTAAGAGACATTTAAGTGATCGTGACATCTGGCACTTCAAGGATCGTGACAACTGGCACTTTAATGATCGTGACATCTGGCACTTCAATGATCGTGACATCTGGCACTTCAATGATCGTGACATCTGGCACTTCAATGATCGTGACATCTGGCACTTCAATGATCGTGACATCTGGCACTTCAATGATCGTGACACTGACTAGCCCAGATTGATGCCTCTTCGGAAATCCAAAAAGACATCATGAAAGCATGGTAAAAACTAGTGACAATCCACAGATGTATTCTTACGTGGCTTGAATGCTATTAATGTCAAGAAAGCAAATTAGATTTAAATTAATACCTTTTATTGACAAGCTTATGTTAGACCAGAAAAATATTTTTTTATTTGCTTATTCTTTAGTATGGGAGAATACTTTAATATAGGGACTCAAACATTATGAGTAACCGATCGTTTTTAATTATGGGGGGGGGGGGGGGGGGGGGGGGGATTGGAATTAGGTGACTGATTTTTTGCTTCGATTTTGTTTATTTTAGGTGAGATTTTAATACTAAACCTTCACTTGCTCCAGCACAGCGGGGTTTTTGCAGTTAAATCCCTATGTTCTATAAAACAAAACAAAAAAACTGAAACAACAATCTCCAATTCCAAGAGCTTAGTTAAGGAAGATTTTTATTTTAAAACCTCTCCAAAATTTACGATAAATCCCCACTTCCATATAAAAAAAGAAAATTATACACTAAAAATTCTATGACTGTAGTCAAAGGGTTTTGAGTTTAAACTCCCCTCCAGTGGAGTTTGAAATTTAAAAATTTCTCTTCAATTTAAAAAAAAAAGCAAAGTACTCACTCTAAAATCTATGGGCGTAGCCAAAGGGGTTTTAAGTTTAAACCCTCCGCCAGCGGGGTTGGAAGCTAAAAAATAAAATACATCTTCAATGTAAAAAAAGCAAACTACGCACTGAAAATGCAATGAGCATTGCCAAAAAGGGTTTTGAGTTTAACCCCCCCTTCAGGCTAAAATTATTTGAGTGTAGCCAAGCCTATTGGGGTATTTAAGTTTAAACCCCTCTTTTCCAGATGGTTTTGAGTTTAGAAATCCACCAACAGAGCATTTCGAGGTAGAAAACATCTATCTTTAGCATTATTCTAAAGTTAACTACAGTTACCAAATTCTATGACCGTAGCTAAATGGGGTTTAGGAAAAAAAATACACTTTTTTAGTTTAAAACCCCCAACAGATTATTTTGACGATAAAATTTCCCTTTTCGATACAGTCACCTAATTGCAAAGGCGTATTCACGAGAGGTTACACATTTCTACCAGTGGCGGGGCTCCATTAATAAAGTGCAGTGAATAGTCATTTGCCGAAATTGAAAAACACTAAATGTGGTTCAACGAAGACAGATTTTAGGAGTCAGTTATATAGATCGAGTCTAAATCAAGGAAATCCCTTACTGAACTGGGAGTCGACCCCTTAGTAAGACCGTGACAGCTCTGAATGAAGTTTGCGGGACATATTCTCTGACAAAATGAATTACGCATAATAAGAGTTGCGATGACAACAACTTAGCACCACACATTCATTAAGGTCCTTAGAGCAGGTGGGAAGAGTCTTCAGATATTACCAGTGATAGATGTTTGTGGAAACAGATTGACGGCTAATGCGCCGGACGACGCGGGAGGATCTAAGTCAGTAAAAATAGCACATAAGGTTTTTTAAACAAAACTTTTTAATAGCAGAAAATGCATTGTAGATACCTCAGAATATGCATTTTGTTGGCTTTCAATACCAGAAATGGTGCTTGGCCTCGGGGCTCCGCCCCGCTCTGAGGGAGCTTCTAGCGCTCTCCCAAACACCCTTGATGTCAATGGCGGGAGTCAACAATATTTCCACGAAATCCAGGAAGAATCTATTTTGCGCACAATAAACGTCTTCCGAAAGAATGAAGGGTCAGAATGTAATAAAGATGAACACACAAATACAAGCGTAGAAATGTATTTTTTTTCGCGGTGGGGGGTTCTCCCCCCCCCCAAACCCCTCCACCCCCGAAAAAAATCCTGGCTACGCCCATTAGCTCATGTGTATTGTTTTGTAATAAATAGTTCTCAAATAGCTTTTCAGGTACTTCTAGTTAGAGTGCTATGTAATATTATGATGCATTTTGTAATAATTATAAATCATTGTGTTATATATTTTGCATTTATTTTAATTTGTAAAGATTTAAGTTACTCTGTAATATTAGACATTATTTTAGGTCTTTCTGTGTAGCAAATATATTGCATTATAATTTCATTCCTAGCAGTAGATTATATAAATTTTTGAATATTATTAAAGAAATTCCATATTAATGGTTCTGTACTTGTTATTTCATAATAATAATAATAATTTTTATTATCCAGGAAAAAAAAGCATTTACATTTACTATGTGAAAAAAGTATACATTTTTACTAGCATGATAAAAGAGCTCTTTATATTCTAAAAATGTATCACACTTGCTTATAGCTATACAAATATTTGACAAGATCTTTTGCACAGAATAATTTTTAAGATAAAACTCGAGATTCCGTGAATCACTTAGGGCAAAATATTACACAATTCTATTAAAGAGATTGTAATGTAGGTTTATTTATTTGAATAGGACTGTTGCCTTGCATGATGTCTACTGCTTATAACGTCTGGTCAGCAGATGTGAAGGTTTTTAAAAATAAAAAAAAGTGCTTCTCTAATGACAGTATGATTTTTTCTTCTTCCCACTCTCTTTACATATAGGAGGGTTTAGATCAGAAACCCTATATCTCAGATTAACTGCGTTGTGGTTACCAGATTAGCAGTTCTCCGTACAGTTGCTTTGAAGGACATCATCTACATTCTGTTGTCATGCTCAACGAGGGCAGGTTTTGATTGTCCCAACTTTCAGCCTTCCAGAACATAAGTTGTTTCATTCTGTTGTGTCCGGTTCTGATTCGAAACAGTATACGTTGTTGTCAGGTAGATCTTAATTCCATACTATCCTCTAGAAAATGTTGAGTAGGAAAAAAGACTTTTTTTTTTTGCTGACAAAAAAATTCTCTTGCAATTAATGGAGTAGACTCTTGCTTTGTTTATCATTGCTTTGACGCAGTTTTTCATTTATGGTACTTCTTATTTTGGTTACTGGACTCCACTGTCTCTAAGAACCAGTCACCCAAAAATAATTGAGTGCTAGAAATTCTGTTTTTATAATCTTATTTAGTAGCCTACTAGTTCGATTAGCATTTTAAAAAATAAAACAGAGTTGCGATGTCATAGGCAAAATTCAAGATAAAGCTGAATACATCTATTAAGGGATTTTTTTTTAGCAGAAGGCCCAAATAACGTAAAATGAAAACATTTTGTAACAAAAGATAATCATTATGCCTGCCTGACTTAGATTTAGTATACACTATTAGATATATAATAATATAGAAAAGGTTCTATTGATTATATAGGTTATGGTTGAAAATAAACTATAAATACTTTACTTTTTTTACTTCTCATAACTGCTGTATAACTCATACAAATCTTTCTTTTCTCAAATGTTTCACCTACTAATATGTTCTCTATCGTCTAGAATATATATATATTTATATGTCTATAATTGTACCTAAGAAAACATGAATTATTAAAAACAAGGTTACAAAGACAGTTTGTGTGAAACACAAACTCGAAATCGGCCCCCGAAGTGGTCCACCTTGAGTCTTCACCATAATTCGAACACAGGACTTCCAGTTCCAAGCGCTTTACCACTCAGCCACAACATCTCCATATATTCATTTAGCGAACACTTATATATTTTAAAATAATAATTATTAACCTTATCCAATATCCATACATTCAAAATAAAGAGAAACTAAAAAAAGATGTATTCAAAAAATAAAAAAAAGGGATAAATTGGCAACACGAAAAAAACGTTATTGACCCACTTTAAGGTACAAGTGTGTAGAGATGACAACAAGACATTCTCTCGCAAATAAAAAATAATAAATTCGTCATTTGTCATACAAACTAGACATAGATTTAGCTAAATCTAGATCTAGTTTTAGATCTAAATCTAGATTCAAGATTTAAGTCTAAGCCTAGATCTAGAAATAGATCTAAGTCTCAAAGTCTAGATCTAGAAATAGATCTAAGTCAAGATCTAGAGTTAGATGATAGATCTAAGTCAAGATCTAGAGTTAGATGATAGATCTAAGTCAAGATCTAGAGTTAGATGATAGATCTAAGTCTAGATATAGATAGAGAATCCTGATATAGAATCTACTATATCTAGACTAGAACTCGTATTATAAGTATATGTATATCTGAGCTCTATCTAGTCCTACCTAGACTTTCAGGTGTATGCCGCTATAATGAGTATATGTCAAAACTGAGCGTTATAAAAGTAGTTCGTTATTTTTTGAACTTATAACTAAGTAAAGTAGCAATTATACATAAAACACTGAACCATAATCTTCAAATACAAAAACAAAACTTAATAAAATACTCTGAAAGACATAAAAATAAAGGCACATTCCTCGTCCCCTATGCTAGGACAAATTTGTACAAATACTCCTTCTTCCCTAGTGCTATTAGAGCATGGAATGGGTTGCCTGAGCTAGCCAGAAAAACCAGTGACTTGGCAGAATTTAAGTCATTGGTTAATATGCATGACTAAATGCATGACGCTTAGGACGTAATCATCTTCTTTTTTTGAAGTAACGTCTGTATTATATAGGATAAGATAAGATAACTAAAACAATGTTTATATCAAAATTCTTTTAAAAAAAATTACATTTAAATCAGTTTTCTATTCAATGAGTTAGTTAATAAATGGAGAATCTATTTTTAAAAATCCATTGATACATTTTCAATCGTGACCTTAAAAGCATTTTTTTGGTACCACTACCCGAATTTATTTTTGAAACTTGTTTTTTTTAATGAAGGAACATGTGAGCTTTTTAATAAGAGTTACTTCTCCTGAAGTTTTTCATTGAAAAGGGGTGTATTTTTTGAAAAATCTGCTCGCTTATATAATTTTAAAAATTAGATGTTTCACTTTTAGAAAAGAAAGCAGAATCCGTTGCATTAGGACTTTGAATGATCTAAAATATCATGATGTCCGATTTTCATTTTCTCTTTTAGTTTCTGAGATCTAAACGGGACGGGGGACAGACAGGCCAGACAAAACTAATAGCTTCTTTTCCCCTTTCGGTGACCGCTAAAATAGTCAATTAATTATTGGTAATTAATTTCATTTATATTTAATAATATCAACATCTACATTATTGAGTTGTAAGTTTGTAGTTTTTCCATTATGATAAGCTTTGCTTTTTTTTATAGAATTTTTTTTTCTTGTTTGCTTGTTTAATGAGATTCTTCCCCTTTTTTTAAATTGCAACATAAGCATCTTTTAACTTTCTCATTTAATTATTTATCAGTAATCAATTTTTTTAAAATTTTTCCAATAAAACGCCCCGGATTTGGAGGCTTCTCAATTTTTTTACTTTTAGCCCTACTCCTCAGTTATGGATGTGTTGTTTTTTTTCACACATTGTTTGTTAAGCGCCCTAGATTGTCGATGGTCCCGGGTTCGACCCTCTTTCACAGCTAAAGCTAGAAATTAACAGAGTCACACATTCTGCAAAAATTTTAAACTATCTGCTGTAATCTACGTAAGATATAAAAGCTCCCTTTTTCCCTTAAAGGTGTTCCCATGTTTAACCTTAACGCAGCGGAGGTTTGGATTTAAAATTCCTGTTATCTTTGTTTGGGTAGCTGATCAATTCAGTTTGCATGTTACGTTGTTTTTTTTTTTTAGTTTCATATTTTTTTCAGATTTTCCACCAGAATTGAAGAGTAGTGCACGATAGTCTGACATTTTTATCAGGATGGTGGTTGATGGCGACTGGCAGGGTTCAAACCCGAAATCATTGAAAAGATATTGTAACGTATCTCTCTTCTTCTGGCTAAATATACAAGAAGCCACGCACATAAAAAACATTGCTAAGAATCTGACAACTCAACTTTCAGCTTCATATTATTTTATTGACTATAAACTTCAATATTCGCCACTGAAACATGCAGCGTAGAAGAAAGTACAATATCTGATAGTTTACAGTTTAATGTACATCGTTGCACTTGAACTCATCTCAGTTTGCATCGAGCCGTATTCCACTCTACTCAGTTGTTTCTTGCTGTACTTAACTCTACCGAATCAGAGTCTTACACGTCTTGTACTGTATCGACTGTAACGACTCATGTCCACTGTAGTTCGCTGTATAGACTTAAACGACTTGAGTCCACTACAGTAAGCTCTACTCTTGTTAACTCGTAACAAATCATACACACCACTCTTCTACAGTCTCGCACTGTAGACAACAGTAAATGCGACCCTACCGAAGACTCAAAGCTTATATAGAGTCCCTAATCGCTTCTCCAATGTTGCAGAAACACTGCTTGTACATTTTGAAACATTACGTAAGGACGCGTCACATCCTGTATTTGTTTATATATGTACATTCACGTGAACACTCGCTGCTGCGTCATCTCACCGGGGTTACACGTAGTGACCTCTACCTGTCACTGCTCATTCGTAACACTATTTTAATGCACATATCATGACATGTCACAATCAGGCAGCCATCTGTTCGAGTCTTGACAAAAAGCAATACGTTCTCTATGCAGCGTGTTGCAAAGGTCTAGGCAGTCATAGGATAAATAAATACTTTAGCTACGTTATTAAATTAAAGTTTTTTTTTTATTCAAACAATAAATGATCTCCACCATTTTTCCAATGCAAATGTTAATGCAATTTACACAATTTTCTTATAACAAAATGGAGCATCACCAGTCTCTATATAAGCACAATCTAAAGAACAACTTTGCTCTTTAGAAAAAGAGACGGGACAGATTTAATGGCGACCTTTAGAGGTGTTTTTTTATCGACTCTGTAGCGACAAGTCATTTGTGGGCTAATTAAATAAACTACTTCATCGCCTCCAGCCTGCGCAAAATATTTTTAAAAAGATAATTGGCTTGCGCAGACCAATACAACTCTTTATACTTAATGCAGTTCACAGTAGCACAGTAGCACAGAAGTCTGAGAAGGCTGTAAACAACAGATAGACGTAGTTGTTATATCGGAGTTTCCGTCTCCTGGACTGGCTGCAGACCAAAGCTATAGAGCCCAATCTGCCCATTGGCCAAATCGTTGATTTAGGTTTAATGCATTGCCAAATTAGTTCCTATAAATAAACAAATACTAATTATATAATTAAAAAGGTATTACCCTTGACACAACTATGAGTACTGTTTAAACAATAATGTGTTGTTTATCTTCATAATACAGTACAAAAAAACAAAATATAATTAAAATAAACCATTTTCTTTCTTTCTCTTCCATCTGTCTCAAAATGACTATATGAGTTACTTCATAGAAAATGAGATCATTACCTGGGCATTAGCTGTGGTCGGAACAATATCGCCCACACAGACGTCCCCATCCTCTTTTGCACGCAGCTGATGTATCTAAGGGACTTGCAAATGACAATAACTTTTAGGATTCGCTTATTTTTGTATGTATGTAAAAAAGCTGAATGTCTTCCTCCTCCGATGCCTAAAGTGGATCTTTTAAATAAGGTGGCAAGAAAAAATATCCAATGAGGAAGTGCTACAAAGAGCAGGGTTTCAGTGGCAGATGCCTTCGCTGGCTTGGTCACGATTGTAGAATGCCAGTAGGTCAACTTCTACAAGACATTTTGTATGGCGATCTAATAGAAGGCAGGAGAGCCAAATTTTACGTTATACGGATGTATGCATTGCAACATGAAGCTCTTTAAAAGCGACACTAGCAACGTGAAAAGTGGCTCTGGACAGATCCACATCAAAAGAGAGCATAAAATAAGGGTCTTGGTTTTCAGATGCCATACACAAGAGAAGCAGAAAGAAGGGTGAAAATACATAGGCGCCTGGTGATTACATATTTCCAACATGTGACCGCAGCTGTGTATCAAGGATTGGCCTCTTTAGTCACACAAGAAGTTGCAAAGGGAAAAGATTGTCTCTTGAGACGTAAAATACGCGCCTACCCCCTTGAAAATGTTGGACTTACTAGTGCTTGTTAAAATACACAAAATTAACGTTAGCTTGCAACTTGTAATTATTTAAAACGTCATGCTTTAATTGATTTTATTGTGCTTATTATCACGAGAACAGTGTTAATTAGTATTATTTTAAAGGAGAGGATACTCAAAATAGTGTGATAATGTTAAGGGAGGCTACTCAACGAAGCGGCAAAATTATAGATAATTTTAAATTCCCTAACGAAGAATGATATGAGACTTTACAATATAACCAAGTATTGAATGTCAAGCTATGAGTTCCCACTTGTCTGGTTCTTGAATTTCCAGTCAGGCAACACCCTGTCGTGCAACACTAAAACCCACTGACTTGGGTTGATCTAGGTCCTAAGTTCTTTTAACTCTAGTAAATGAGCTGGGCGAGTAATGTCTCTTTCCCTCTCTAGTTCCTGAACTCCAAATACTATTTCCTTTTAGTTTCTTCAGTCATCTGTAAACTCTAGCTTGTATTAGCTCCGAATTGAATAGTGCGTTGGTAAGCACCATAAACACAATTTCTGAGGCATAGACTATACAATAGGGTCTTAAGGCATTATATCCTTATGCACTCTTATCAAGTGTATCTAATCTCTAAACCTGCAGGGTGACACCATTTTTGGAGGTAGAACCGAATTGGGTAGTTGCTTAGCATTATTAATTCATTTTCTCAGACGTGAAAGAATTAACAATACCATTGTCAGTTCGGCATTGTTGAGAAATAAAATGTTGAGCTCTCTAAGTGTAAGCTCTTTAATTCTGTATATGTGTTTGCAGCCGTCAAACAAGAAGATAAACTTTAAAATAGAACAATTTAAAGCTGTCAACTCTAATTAGATTCTATTGATCAAAAGACCTTATCAAATGAATACCTGTAAAGCGATTAAACTTCTAATGTATTTCTACGTAAAGCCGCAAAAAAGGTAAAGAAAAGATGTGTTGGATAACTATTTCCAAAGATTAAGTCCATCAACATAAGATGAAATTATCTCTGAATCATAATTTAGCACATAAAAAAATTCATAGTGTCGGTCAATGAATTATGTGATGTATCAACTATATTTTCACATATCACTTAGCACCAGAGGATCCAGAACTTTTGAGTGGGGAGGGGCGATTTTATTCCAAACCCAAATCCTAACACCCAGTAAACCCTAATCCTAAGCAAAAAAACGCGTATATATATATACTTAAATATATATATATATACTTAAATAAATAAGCAGTGTTTTTCAACCTTTAGCAAAAACAAAACAGCCATGTTGAGAGCTTTCTCTAGACATCTAGGGGTGTGGGGGAGTGTTATAAGTTCCTCTAGTGGGGTCCTCTAGTGGCATTCTCTTAACATCTACAGCTCATTCTTCATTCTATTAAAAAGGACATTTTGAATAATCTTTTACTTGAAAAATATTCTTTTATAAATTTACAGGCCCTAACTATATTGCAAATACAACCGATCTGTTCTTTGAAAAGATGAAATACCCCACACATTTGAATTAAGACTTTTGAAGAACGCCACTGAAAAAAAATATTGGAAATTATTATTATTATTACTATCATTGTTTAATAGGTATGTATGCAACTTTGTTTTGTTACAGAACTATAATTCAAAGTTATAAACAAAATTTTCGGAAGAGTGTGGAGAAATTAAGTGGGTCAATTAAATACTATTATTTTTTTATTATTTTTTTTTTGGACTCTTGCAAATGTTGTGGGTTTGTCTCAAAATCTTGTATACAATAGAAAATAACAGTTGGATTATAGGTTTTAAAAAGGTGACAAGGAAAATAATATCTGGATTCAGAACTTATCTCAATATTAAGTCTTATAAAGAAAAATTTGTATGAATTCTAAATTTTCCAAAACAAAGTCTTTCTTAAAATAACTAAGATAAATTCGTATGCAATATATAACCTATGTCGCCATATTTGACTATACTGTATTAAAACGACATGTTTTTGTCTGGAAAGGGGAGAAGGCGGTAGAATAAAAACGTTTATCATTGCTTTTTTTAAAATAATTTCTGCGAATGATAGCATTTGGCATTAAAGAATAAGGGGTGGGGCGACTCGATATTTACTGGCCTCCTTCAGTCGTAGAACGACTATGGTTCATCTCAGAGTACACTCCTCGTGTGACTGTGGAGCCATATTTTGGAGAGACACTCCCGTCCACAGATTGCGCAGGTTAATGTGGCTTTTGCTTCAGTGGTAGAGGAGCTGGCCATTTTTCGGATTGTACGTATTTCTTCCTGAGCTGAGACCCATGTACTTTCACTGTCCATAGCTTTCTTGGTCACTGTCTCTCTCCATCTATTGCTGTCTAGAGCTATGTCGTCCCAATGGTCAGTATTAATGTTCACTGATTTGAGGTCACGTTTTATTACATCTATGTAACGGAGGTGGGGGCGACCAGTTTTTCTTGCGCCAGTCGCAAGTTGACCATAGAGGATGACTTTCGGGATGCGCTTGTCCTCCATCCGGAGAACATGTCCAAGATGTAAAGATGCTGGGAATACCTGATCGCGCAAGGATCTCAGTATTGCACACTTTTTCTTTCCATGTGACCTTCAAGATCCTCATTCTCAAATGGAATGCGTTCAGACTCGATATTAGAATTTAATTTATAGCACATATAAGTTATATTTAATACATTTTTTTATATTTTTGTAATTTCTTAACTAGAAAAAAAAGAGTTGGTTTTTCCCCATGGTCGGAAGGTGATTGCATGTATCGCCCCTACCACCCGGTACAACCCTATTTCATTTTACAGTTACTAATGATAAAATTTGAGATCAGAGTCTGTGTGCGACATAATATACTAATGGGTTGAAACATCAATATTTACCGTATACTACATAGATATTTCACTAATTTTGTTTACAAAATATGATATCTCCATAAAAATATGACCCCCCCCCTTTTACTCAAGGCCTAGAATGGGATGTGTAGTACAAGCAATTGCTTCCCCCCACCTCATCGAATCGGCTAAGATACCAAGAGTGTAGCGATATAATATAAAAATTATTTCCTAATTCAACTAATTTTGTTTACAAACTATAATTTCTAAATAAAATAGGACCGCCCCCCCCTGCCACACACAAAGGGTTTAGTAGGTAAAGGCAGTGGATGTTAACAAGCTATGATTTCTACAAATAAATTGCACCGCCCACCCCACTCGAAAGTTTATGGTGGGGGTTGGCGGGATTGATGCAATCGCCACCTCCCGGTCCCACCAAATTGGCCAACATACTATAATCCCTTAGTCTGTTGGACAATTGGACACCACACAAAATTTGTCTTTTTTCATCCTCTGTGTCTCTTTTCTGTGATATATTAAAAGTAGCTCGACAGTCAGAAAAATATTTTGTTGAGCATTAAAGTTCATCATTTACGTTTAAATCAGTTTTATCTAAATTTTGGTATGTTATTTGTTTAGTGAACATTTCAACAGTATATTTTTTCAAAAAGACAATGCCTCTATTATTAAAATTCAAATATAAAAAAAAGGTTAAAAAAAATAGTTTCTAAAAATGTTTTGTTCAATTAGGATATCTAATCGAAGAGACCGTCATCTGCTAGAACGATTATTTTTTTTAGGAAGGCATACTTGAGCGATTATTATTGATATATTCATTATATGGACATCTAGATCTAACACTAGACCTAAAGTTCTGATTTAGAACTTTTAAGATCTAGTCTCTAGTTCTAGATGTAATCTATATTAGATTTACATAAATATATAAGCAACGCTTATAAAATTCTAAAAAATTGAAGCGACGGAAAGTTTACTCTTTTATCGCATAACTAATGTAATAGGACTGACTACGCTATGTTAGCTCTAGACCTAGATATGCTCTCTAGAATAAATTTACATGTATTTATTTTTTACTTTGAAAAATTATAATGGTCAGACTAGCGTTTTCAATAAGTGGCCAGTGAGCTGGTAATTCTTTCACCGGCGATATACATCAACTGTTAAATTTCTAGGATAATCGTTAGAGCCGTTTTTATATATTACCTTTCCATGCTAAGGAATTTAGTTTCCATGAAGGTCTGCTTCGAATAAAGGTATTGAAATAAAAACGTTATTACGGTGTTCATGGGTTCGAACCATGCCTGACACCATCCACTGTCGTCTGAAAGGCTATGTAAGTAAGGGCGTAAAATTCTTCAATTCTGAAGGATTGTCTAATCGTCTAATCGTCTGCAAATAATCTGACTTTTGTTCCTGAACTAATGCAATTTGGTAAATCATTTATGTAAATTAAAAATAGTAGTGGACCCAAAACTGTTCCTTGAGGTACACCTGAGTTTACTGTTATTGGTGTTGATTTAGAGCCATTTATTATTACAGTTTGTTCTCTCCCTATCAGAAAATCTTTAATCCACTGATGCAGTGGACCGTTAATGCCGAAATATTTTAATTTTTTAAGCAAACTATGGTGGTAAACTTTGTCAAAAGCCTTGGAAAAATCTAGTAAGATAGCATCTATTTGTTCACTATTATCTAAACCTTTTGAAAAATCATCAATTAGTCCTATTAGTTGTGTTTCACATGATCTATATTTCCTAAAGCCATGTTGGTATGGGGTGAGGACATTATGTTTGTCTAAGTGGTTTATGATATTGCTACATATTATGTGTTCTAGTATTTTACATGTGATGCTGGTAAGTGATACTGGTCTGTAGTTTCCTGGATCAGATTTTTCTCCTTTTTTAAATAGGGGGTTGACATTAGCTTCTTTCCAGTCCTTTGGTACTCTGCCCTGGTTAAGCGATGCTTGAAAGAGTATTTTGAACACTGGGGCTAGCTCATTGCTTAGTTCTTTGAGTAATCTAGCTGGAATACCATCAGGTCCAGACGCTTTATTTGGTTTGGTGTTGGCTAATAGTTTTTTAATTCCATTTTCTTGTACTACTAAATCTTCTATGTTGTCTACTTGGTTCAAATTAAGAAATATGTCTTTGTCTCCTGGGGCTGAGAATGCTGATGCAAAGTATTTGTTTAGGATGTTTGCTTTAGTTTCATTATCATTATGTATTATGTTATGTTCATCTTTTAATGGCGCTATGCCTGTTGTTTCCATTTTCTTAGACTTAATGTATGACCATAGGTTTTTGTTGTTATCTTTAGATATTACATTGTTGATGTATTCACTCTGCAGCTGTCTGCTTACTTTTTGGGTTAGGTGTTTAATTTTTATATACTTTTTCTGCCTTGGTTGCTTTAAATTTTCTATATAGGTTTTCCTTCTGTTTACAAAGCTTCTTTAGTCTATTATTAAACCAGCATTTATTTATTTTGTTTGATGTGTATTTAGTTGGTATATGATTTTCTATAATGCTTTTAAGATGGTTTTTAATGAAATTCCAGAGGTCATCGACTGGTTGGTTAATGTCTTTTTCTAATAAGAATGTTTGTTGAAGGTTTAATGCAGCTTGGTGTAGTTGTGTTAGGTTACATTTATTCCAGAGTAAGATTTTTCTTTTGGTTTTTGTATTGGCTACTGCTTTTATCTGACTGTGTATTTTTATGATCTCATGGTCTGATAGACCAGGGATAATATCATAATCAACTACTAATCCAGGTCTGTTGGTTAAGAAGAGATCTAATGTGTTGTTTAATCTAGTTGGCTTTTTAATGATTTGATCTAAACTTAGGTTGTGTAAAGTTTCTATGAAAAGCTCATTTATGTCCTTAAGGTTTTGGTGTTTATCTATGGTTAGTGTTTTCCAATTTATATCAGGTAGGTTGAAGTCACCCATAATCCAAAAAACTGCATTTTTATTTGTCTCTTTAAGTGTAGTAATCTGATTACTTAGTTCCTGCATGTATTCTAAACTAGAATTTGGTGGTCTGTAAATGCTGCCTATTATAAGGGATGTTGAGGTGGTATTAATTTTACAAAATGTAGATTCTATGTTTTTTGAGTTAGGTAAGGTAATTTCTTCTGCTATAAGAGTGTTTTTTATTGCTAAAAGAACTCCTCCATGATTATCAGCCCTATCTTTTCTAAAAATTTCATAATTACTATTGAAAATTTCTGCATTATAAATTTCAGGATGTAGCCAAGTTTCTGTTCCTGCAATTATGTCTGGTTTCTCACATTCTAATAAAATTTCTAAGTCTGCTGTTTTGTTCCTAATGCTTTGAAAATTTATTACTAAGGTTTTAAGGTATTTTGGTATTACTTCTTTGGTAGGTTTGTTTAGTGAGGCTGTTGTATTAATTTTAGTAGATTTAGGTTTAACAGGAGTGGATCTGGCTAGTGGTCGGTGAGTTGGTTTTGGGATGGTGTTTAGGATGTTGAATGGGTTAGAAGTGTCCGCATCAAAGGAATCAAACAGTCCTGATGTAAACTGAGGTAACCCACACGGTACACAGTGTTATTTATTATCAATAATCTGTTTTATAAAATAAATGGCTCAGCGATCTTCTACTTCTACTAGTAAAAAGGTAAGCCTTGTGTATAAAATAAATGGTTTTATGCCTAATTAAGCCTAAATTAACTGTTGCAATGAACTATACTAGCTATATCTATAAATAATGATTTGTATGTCATATCATTTCTATGTAACAATTCTACATGATGATTTTAGGTGAACTCAAATGTGAGTAGATGTCATCTAAACCGAGAAGAGAGGCAGTTTGTTACCAAATTACATGTAAAATCTAAACCGCCTAGCCAACATGGAAATTCCAAGGCCCAATGCTGGAGATATTTTGGTGGCCTGTTCTCTGCTGATGGGAGAAATGTTGACGAAGACTACTCAGCAGTCACTGGGTGACAAGGGTCACATTTCAAAAGTTACGAATTTTGCTGCAACAACATCAAGTGGCAATATGAATCTTCATTTGAGTGTCAAGCATGATGTAGCAGTACAAAGTAAGGAAAAATCAAACAAAATTATGGGATATTTAAGTAAGTATGGAAAAGGCGCCAGTCAATGTCAGGCAACATCAAGCCATGAAGTGACAAGAGATATTGTCCTCTGGTTTTGTAGAGACTTATTCGCCTTTGAAAATGTAGCTAAAGAAGGTTTTGTTGAGTTTTTCAAAATTAATTGCCCATCTCTCAACATACCTGCACCTATAACACTTGCTGGAATAGCCCTAAATGACGTTTATCAAGCTATCAGGTCAGCTGTCAAAACTAAAATGGCTAAAGTCAATTCACTTTGTTTGCTCTTTTTTGATATCGGGCTATCAATTACCTTGGCATCCGGGCTTCCTTTTTAGACCACGATTGGACATATAAAATTGTCACACTTGGCTGTCATGCTTTGCCTACTCATGCTGCACACGTTGCATATTTTACAACGTATATTTATAAAAATCACCTAAACATGTTTCCTTTGTTAGACTTTTATACGGAATTTACGCTGTTTTATTCAAACTTTTACACCATCTAAAGGGCAACACGTAAATTTGCCGCTACCTTAGTCATCTATTTGTCTCAGGGAGTGCTCGAAGAACAATTATTGAGGTACTGAGTGAGATCCCTTGCACAAAGCATTGTTTAGATAGTATTAGAGAGGCAATACGGTTCCCAATCCATCCAGCAAGGTAGTCTGTTGAAGTGCTGTTAGCTCCTCTAAGCGTTTTCCTTCGTGTCGTCTTCAACGTATTTTTCTTCCAGTAGTAAAAAGAGCCGATATAAATTTAAAATTATAACTTAGCGGGACGTTCTAATAAAGAAATATTTTCTCGGAATCTGAGCACTCTATTTATACTAGTTTTAAAAAAGTTGCTCAAATTAAAGAAGGAGGCCAATACAATAATACGAGAGATATTCGAGGTGCATATAGCGTAAGTATGTCTTAAAATCAGCTTCATGTTCAGTAAGAACTATTCCGCGAACTTTTTAGCTTTTGTTACACTTGAGAGTATTTTGTCAATCCATTCAAAAAGAATCACGCCAGTAGAGACGTGTTTTGAAATGCTTTCTTGAAAAAGTTTTTTAATTGATATTTTTCCAGACGCCTCACACAAAACGGTATACATTTAAAAAGATCCTTATTAAAAGATTATACAAAGTCTTTATTTTACAATATTTTAACTTTTTAAACTTAGATAATGTCATTTCCCTGAGTTAATATACAAAATTGATTGATAAATACAAAGAACAATCAACTTTTAATTTTATCCGTGTAGACTAATTTAAATTGCTTCACCCTTTTCTAATTGGTCAAACATCGAGCCCTCATGAGAGAACGTCGCCCCCCCCCCCCCCAACCGTCACAGCTTGAGGAAACATGCCGTAGGTCATGCGAGTTTGTAATATGCTTTTGTTTTACTATCATCCTAATGTTTAGAAAGGTTTCCTGTATCGGGACTGTTTTGTTCACACAAAAAAAACGTCAATAGTACAGGTCGAGAGAAATTGTATTGCCGTATAAGCTGGGTAGACTCGAGAATCAAGTTGTTAAAGAGGCATTAACATGTTTTATTTAATAGAACCTTTCGAATCCATTTTGCTGCTAACGTAGAAAAGTTCTACGAGAAAACGACGTCACATAATTAATAATTTTATTTGTCTTAAAAGTTTATAATAAAGTCTCTTTCGCCTAATTAATACTAAAATATAAAATAACTACAATGCAAATTAAAACAATGTTTGTCCTAAAATTGCCTTTGCGTCCCACTTGTTATCAAGTAACTATTTGAACATTTTTACCAAAGAAGAAAAATATATAATAAGGCCTAAAAAAATTTAATATATATAAAACATATAAATGTAGATTAGTACAGGAGATATGCCTAGACGTATTTGGGTATATGTGTTGAGACAAACCAAATCCTGGCTGCGCCCATGGTATCTATCTATCTGTTTTATCTATCTATATGTCTATCTAACTATCATCTATCTATCTATCATCTATCTATCTATCATCTATCTATCATATAGCTATTTATCTATATATATCTATTATATATATTATCAAAAGGTTTAGATGATAGTGAACAAATAGATGCAATCTTACTAGATTTTTCCAAGGCTTTTGACAACGTTCACCACCATAGTTTGCTTAAAAAATTAAAAAGTTTCGGCATTAATGGTCCATTGCATCAGTGGATTAAAGATTTTCTGATAGGGAGAGATCAAACTGTAATAATTAATGGCTCTAAATCAACACCGATAACAGTAAACTCAGGTGTACCTCAAGGAACTGTCTTAGGTCCACTACTTTTCTTAATTTACATAAATGATTTACCAAATTGCATTACCTCAGGAACAAAAGTTAGATTATTTGCATACGATTGCATAATTTATAGAACAATAAAAACAACACAAGACACTGATATTTTACAAAGAGAATTAGATGAATCAAATTGGAGCATGTCTTTCCGCCCAGAAAAATGTCAGTTGTTAAGAGTAACAAAAAACTAAAACAAATTAATTCCACTTATCTTATTCATGGTAAACCAGTAACACAGACTAAAAACTATAATAAATGAAAAACTGTCATGGAATCCACATATTGATGAAACTATAAAAAAATCCAACAAAGCATTAGGGTTTATTAAAAGAAATTTCTATAAATCAAATAAGAACATAAAACTAAAATGTTATTTAACCTTGGTTAGGCCAATAATAGAATATGCATCCACCGTGTGGGACCCCTCAACTCAAGAAGACATTAAGAAACTGGAACAAACACAAAATAGAGCAGTGAGATTCATAACAAACGAATATTCACATTTGACTAGGGTAACACCATTAGTAAAATCACTAAATTTAGAAAGCCTTCAGGACAGAAGACTCAAAAGTAAGGTAGCAATTATACATAAAACACTGAACCATAATCTTCAAATACAAAAACAAAATTTAATAAAATACTCTGAAAGACACAAAAATAAAGGCACATTCCTCGTCCCATATGGTAGGACAAATTTGTACAAATACTCCTTCTTCCCTAGTGCTATTAGAGCATGGAATGGGTTGCCTGAGCTAGCCAGAAAAACCAGTGACTTGGCAGAATTTAAGTCATTGGTTAATATGCATGACTAAATGCATGACGCGTAGGACGTAATCATCTTCTTTTTTGAAGTAACGTCTGTATTATATAAGATAAGATAAGATTACTGTTTTATTGATCTAGGCCAGGGGTGGGCAACCTTTTTGTATCGGGGGTCGCATCAACAAAATTTTGGGAATGGGGGGCTTCACATATATACGTACATTTTTATATATATATAGAACTTAGAAAAATACGCTCTAGCTCACTGGGTAATGTCGTTTAATTCATATTTATACTGTGCTATGCATTCGTTTTTCATTTTTCACAATCCAAATTAAGGGATTACCACACGAGTTAGCCATTTCTGAAACCAATTTAACGATTTTTTTATTTGCTATTGTCTTTTTATATTACAACATTTAACCACATTGTACAGCTGTACTTAATGTGAAGTATTTAATTGTTTACACTCGTGCGTAAAGTTCCGGATCTATGGAAGTAGCTTTCTAATTGTTCTACTTGTGACTGCTGTCAAATTGCAGTCGTTTACCATCGACCTGTGATTACACTTTTTAAGTTTCCACACAAAATAAGTGTTCACATGTGTATGTAAACCCAAATAATGCTAAAGCTTTGCAGCAATTTTTTTTTAAGTGTGGAAATACAGCTTCTGGCACCCATAAGGCTACTGCGGAAGTAATGACTTGAACTTCGCTTGCAAATCTAGCTACTACAAGAGGTCTAGTTTAACATGAAGATAATATTACGAGAAATACGCCTAATAAAGATATACTTACGTCACTTGTGCCTCGATTGTCAGTCGCACTTCAGGATCGGCCCTTACCCCCCCATGTCACTTTATATTACTTTTATTTGACCTGCCTTTTTAATAGGATAAATAATGAGCTGTAGATGCCAGGATAATGCGTTTCTGCAGTGAATAATGTAAGAAATCGCTTGTCGTTGGGGCCAAACCGTTTTCATATATATTTTTTTTTTTACATATATATGGTTAGTGTTTATTGGGCGTTAGGTTTAAGGTTTGCCAAAAAATTACCCTCCCCACTCCAAAATTCTGGATCGCTAGAAATTTACTCGCACAATAATTTTTTTCAAAGTTTAGTTACGTGATATTATTTTTATAAGGCAATGTATATACTATTAAATCTTCTGGTAAATGTTGATTCATACCACTCATGAAAGCTAATTTCAGAATCGAAATAGTACAATTTAATGACCAATAGTACTGCTAAATATTAACTTGCCTTTTTATATAAAACCATAAATAATTAGTAGAATATTGTGATCTCAATGGTGTTTTTTTTTATTCGGGCTTAATAATTTCAATCTAACCTTATACTAAGCAATACTAATGTATTTATCAATTGAATCCTCCCACCAATATGATTTACCATGTTCGTTGAAATGTTGACGCATAAAATTATGCAGATTTGAGATTGAGGGGAAAAGTCGTATAAATTGATAAACAATTTTTTAAAATCAAAATTAACACACAAAAAAACACAAGAAAATTGACAAAAAGACTTACAGAAAATTTAAACATGTAATATCATTTACCTTACAGGCATTGATAAAGACCTGCTGACCACAACTTCACTATCTCATTCAAGACACTGTAGAGTAAAACTATAATTTAGTTCTACCATCACAAAAACAAACAAAATATATAGCATTCTTTATTTTTATGTATATATAAGTATTTTATTAGGTTTTGTTTTAGTATTTCTAGATTATGTTTCGTTATTTTATGTTAAATTGCTATTTATTTTTGAGTCTTCAATCTTTAAAGGTTACTAAATTTAGTGATTTTAATAAAGGCGTTACTCAGTCATTTTCCATAGGCTGCAGCCTATTTGGACTAGCCAAGCCATCGCGCTTGAAACAAAAATACACCTTATCAACACAATCGTTATTCCAAATGCATAATATGCATGTGAGACTTGGGAGTCATCTGTTAAAATTGAGAAAAGACTAAAATAGCTGAGACGGATTTTGTGAGTCAGTTATACGGATCGGGTCTCAAACAAGGAACCGAACTGGGAGTCGAACACTTAGTGAGGTTGTAACAGAGCGTCGCATGAGGTTTGCGGGACATGTTCTATGACAAAATGAATTTCGCACACCAAGAGTTGCAATAACATGGAAGCCAATACGAGGAAAGCGAAAACAGAGATGTCCTCGTAGTACTTGGCGACACACCTTCATGAAGGACCTCAGAACAGTGGACACCAGGTGGGAGGAGGCTTCAGACATTGCCAATGACAGATCTTTATAAAGACAGCTTGCCGCCCAGTGCGCCGAACAGCGCGGAAGGACCTAAGTCTAATTCTAAGTAAGTCAGTCATTTTCGGGAAATATGGAAAATAAAACGCAAAGGTTTGATAGAAAGCTTGCGGTTTTTCGCAATTAGCGTCATCCGGTATCGATTTTGTCACATCGAGGTGAAAAGAAACCTGTTTAAGAAAGGTCAAACGAATTTGTACGACAATTTAAGAGATTTTGTCATCAATTTGTAAGTCATATATTATTTCACCGTACCCTGGTATTTTTGCTGATTCTGGAACGATCGTATATACCGCAACCCTACCCAATCCTAATCCGTCGTGTAGGGGAGAGGGTCTGTTTAGTATTATGATGGACGGACACATTTTCAAATAGAACTCACACATTTTTTGTATACACATTTATTTAATTATCTTAATAATATTTTAACGTTTACAGTTACCTTTCCCTTAGTCTGTTGGACCGTCGGGACACCAAACAAGATTCGTCTACCGTCTTTTTCCATAATCTAAAGGGCAAACGTAAAATACCACTATTTCTTTCACGAATTTATTTATTTATTATTTTTTTTTTTGAAATTCACTTTGATTAATTTAATATTTTTTTAGTATTACAAACATGTTTTTAGCATGTAATAAAAATGGGACAAATATTTATTTTGACATCATTGCAACTACGGATCGCCGTTCAATGCGCCCAACAGATAGGGAGGATACAAGTCTAAGTCATCCTTTTCAGCATAATGAGTTGAAACATTTGTTTGTTGCAAGAAATGTACATTTTAATACCAATAAACTATAAATCCCAGTTACGATAACAGCTGACGACACTTTTAATCCAATCTCATATAACACAATTACTTTTTTTAAGTTAGTGAATTATTCTGATAGCAAAACTAAAGCACTATAGACGAGCCTTCGGAGTAAAAAAAAAGTCTATGCCTTTGTAGGGAAAGGGTTTTACATCGACTTGTGCTTGAAATTAATTAAAACATACCGATTAAAATAATTTTTTTTGTTAAAGATCGTAGGAACATTGTCCATCATTTTTCTTGTAAAGCAGTGGGGTCTATAAAGAGCGTGATAACTTTAAGGGAGATAACGTAGCCAGTAAGCTGAAAAATATGAAGATATTTTATATTTACAAAGTAGGCAGTGGGACGTTTACAACGAACAGAAACAATCATTTTGAAGCATTGAGCTAATACAATGTTCTTCTGTATTAAACCTGTTTTTTTAATCCAGTCTAATAATGATACAGCTCTAATAGTGCAGAAAAAAAAATACACTTTTTTTTTTGCTCATTTAGAACACAAGCAGATGGGAATCAAAGTATAAAATGAATAGAATTGAGTACTAGACATACACAGGTTTGGATCCATTTTCGGTTTTGAAAGCACTATCGCGTTCGGAATTTAGTGACTGATTTTTTTCTTTGATTTTGTTTATTTGAGTTGAGATTTTAATACTAAACAATCACTTGCCCTCAAAAAAAACACGGGGGTTTTGAGTGAAAAGCCCCTACTATGGGTTTTGAATTTAAAACACCCTACAAGGGGGTTTTTAATTTAAAACCCCTTACCAGGGGTTTTTGCAGTTAAATGCCCCTATTCTATAAAACAGAACAAAAAAAAATAAAGCAAAAGACAATACCCAAATTTCGAGAGTACAGTTAAGGAAGATTTTGATTAAAAAAAACAACAACTCAAAACCCCCTCTTCAATATAAAAAACCAACAAATTACACACTCAAAATTCTATGAGCGTAGCCAAAGGTGTTTTGTCTTAGCTTTGTCTTGTCTTGGCTCCTTAGGGGTATAAATAATCAATTACAATTCATTAATACTTGCTATACAAATAAGAACACTTAATATCTAATATACTTCAACTCCAGCTTTCAATGAATAATGATTATACTGTAATAACTTAAAGGAGGAAACTTGCGAGGCACATATATCTTTATTTACACGACATCACAAGTTCATAAAACAGGCACAGTCTTTTCACTTCGGCTCTCAACCTTGGCGGAATATGTTCTCCTCTCTAATGTTGACATCCTTTTATTTCTAGTCTATCACAGTGCGCACATTCTAGCACTAGCCTGGATGGCGGTGCGCATGGCAGAGTTCTAGCATTGCCCCCTTCTAAGAGCTTTTCGTCCCGAAAAGAAACAGTGCAGTGGAGGGTTGACAGTGTAGGTGGAGGTCGATCGGTGGGAACCACAGACGGTAGGGTGCCTGTTGCCCACAAAGCCATCTTCACAGTTTTCCGCGGTCGTCGCTTCCTCTTCTTCCAGTTGGCCAGTCTACCCTTGAGACGATATCGTGATCGCTGCTTCGACCTCATGAGGATAGTCGCTGATGCCAGCCAGCTGACACAGGGAGAGTTACTGGAGGTTAGGGTTGCCAGCCACGTAACACAAATGGAGATTGTGGCAATCTCTGTAGATTCCAGGGTTGTTGTTCTAAGATGCTTAGTCAGCAGACCTTTTCCATGGACGTCTCGTGACACAGTTGTAGGCTCACTTGTAGCCATGGTTTCAAACACATAGTCTTTCTCAGCCTCATCTGTAAGGTATGCCCATGAAGCATCCGTGTAATGTTCATCCACCACTACATCAGGTTTTGCTGGAATTAATTCACCACCGCTCAAGTCATTCTCACTGAAGTGGGCAGAATTACACATTTCAGTCAAGTTCAGATCTTGTAGCTGGGTTTCTTGGCATTGACAATGTCCCCGCTGTCCCCGCAGGACGCCGCATATACAATTCATGTCAATCGCATGGATACAGTTGCCAAAACTCGAGCTCTCTCTTATGCCGCCGCCAAAGTGAAATTCGTTGTGTCTGTCTCGGCCATTGTTTGGGCCCGTATTCGCAATTTCACTCGACGACATCAAAGGCAAGGAATCAGAAACGGTCTTAAGGCTTTCATGGCTTCAGTTCTCATCAAAGTTACTGACAGATAAACAGAGGTCTTTAAGGTCCACAGCAGCAAGCCTGGACGCAGACCCAACGTTGTCTTGATCTGTCCGGCTCATTGCAGGTATACCAGGAACAAAAGTTTCAGGCACATAACAGACTTCTCTTGTTTCTTCATTTGTTTCTTTTCTTCCAATTCTGTATATCCCATTGAGATCGTCGCAGCAATCGTTGTCACGTTTCTCGCCCTGAAAGTTATTCCCGCCAGACTTGCCACAACACAGTCACATACAGCGCTCCAATTACCAGGGCCTCTGTTTGTGCAGCAACAGTCCTGACCAGGCAACTGCTCCTTTCCTAACGAGTTTATTCCTCCTTTTGCTTGCGACACAATTTTATCACTTTGGTCTATTTTGACTTCTACTTGTAATACACTTTCATTAACTTTGTTCAACATTATGTTCCTGCTCATGTTTCCCATCATGTTCAGTTGTTAATCAACTGCATCCACAAAGTCCTGGATCTTGCCAATGAACTCAACAATCCCAAGTTCAATTTCAAATGTGTAGGTCTCCGGATCTTCTTCTTCATTGATCAGAGCTTGCCGCAGACGAGCCGTGAGCGTTTCCCTCCTACCGAGGGATTTTAAACCTCGGTCCCGAAGCTCTTGTCTTATCTCTTTAATTGAGAGCTGATGTAATAGCTTCAAATATGTCTATGTAATCAAAGCCTACCTCCTCTCGTTGAGTTGCCTATAATCCCACTTCTGACACCAATTGTAAAAACTTAAGGGAGGCAACTCAACGAGGCACATATATCTTTATTTACACGACATCACAAGTTCATAAAACATCATCTTTCTTAGGCACAGTCTTTTCACTTCGGCTCTCACCTTAGGCGGAAATCGTTCTCTTCTCTAATATTGACATCCTTTTAGGTCTAGTCCATCACAATGCGCACCTTCTAGCACTAGCCTGGATGGCGGTGCGCATGGCAGAGTTATAACAATACTTTAATACTTAAAAAAATAACGCAATTATATTTAACTGTCAGTAAAAAATACATAAACACCAGTTCAGGAAGCGATTGTCTAACCTTCCTGGACCAAAAACAAGACCTCACTAACTAACACACTCTCTCTCACATTCAAAGAAGACTAAACCATTCAGTTCATAGCACGTGCAGACTTTTCACATTCATAACCTGGGCCTGAACATAAACAAAGGGATATAACTATTATATAAAATCAAAGTAACATTCATTCTCGCTATACCTCCCCTTGACATAGATCTAAGTTTATATCTTAGTCTAAATCTAAATATTGAATCTTGATATAGAATCTACTATATCTAGACTAGAATTCTTATTAAAAATATATGTTGATTAGGGCTCTATTTAGTCAAGTGTATACATAGTTTGTCCATCGTGGTTCGATGATAACCACTTTGTCATCCAGGGGGCTGACGGCTTTGCACTGGGGTTTTATGCCTCGTCATGTGGCTGGTGAGACCTATGTGAGCCCGGAATGTTCGGCCGCACACTGGGCAGGTTATTCCAGCTGGAGCTAGTGTCGTTTTTCTTGCTTTTCTTCTCTGCCGATTTTCTTCTGCCAGCATTGTTATTTTTTCCTCAGTAACGTGTGCGCCAGTTTTCACAGCGCGACGCCATGATGCTCTGTCATGTGCCTCTGTCTCTCAGGTGGCTGGGTCTATGCTGAACGCCTTTAGAGAAGCTTTAAGGGTGTCCCTGAAGCGCTTTCTTTGACCACCTTGCGAGCGCTTTCCTTCGCTTAGTTGGCCATACAAGAGTCCAAGAGACGTGACCTGCCCATCGCAGCTGGCACTGCATCAGGATTGTGAGGATGCTTTGCAGACACGCTCTTCGAAGGACTTCAGTATCTGGTATATTGTCTTGCCATTTGACATTCAGTATTTTTCTCTTAGTCAAGTGTAGGCCCCTTTAATAAGGATATGTCAAAACTGCGCGCCAAAAATTAGTTCGTTATATTTTAAACTTATAACTAAAACGAAGTTCGTATTAAAATTCTTTTTAAAAAAACATTTGAATTAGTATTCTATTCAATGAGTTAGTTAATAAATGGAAAATATATTTATATATATATATATATATATATATATATATATATAATGATCCATTGACACTTTTACCATCGTGACCTTAGATGTAAATGTTTTGTATCAATGCGCGAATCTATGAATGAAGCTTGATTTATAAATGAAGAAGCTTGTGAACTTTTCTTAATAAGTCTTACTTCCCCTGAAGTTTTCCATTAAAAAGTAGTGTAATTTTTTTAAAATCTGCTTGCATATATACTTTTTAAAATTAAATAGTTCACTTTTAAAAAGAAAAAAGTAGCCGTTGCATCAGAACTTTGATTGATCTTATATATTATGATGTTCAATTTTTATTTTATTTTCTAGTTTCTGAGATGTAAACGGGACGGACGGAAGGATGGACAGACGGACAGACAGGCCACACAAAAAATAATAGCGTTATTTCCTCTTCCGGTGGCCGCTAAAAAAGAAAATTATGCTTTCAAAATATTATGAGTGTAGCTAAATAGGTTTTGAGTATAAATCCCCCTTCAGTATAGTTTGAAGCTAAAAAATTCCTCTTCAATATAAAAGAAGGCTAGAAAGACAGTTTGTGTGAACACACAAACTAAAAATCGGCCCCAAAGTGGCCCACGTAGAGACAGACTGACAGATCTAGACATTGGTAGATGATAAAACATAAGAAGCTGTAAAAAATATACTTTAAAAAATCACCAAAAAATGCATATCTATTTTACAAGATGTGACTCACAAAAAAGGTAGAAATATTTATTAACTCATACAACATAAAAAAAATGTTGCCACTTAGTTTCGTACCCAAGATCTTCGGGGTGTTAGGCAAATGTGATAACCACAACACTAAGGAAACACATATAAAGACGAACAATATATTTGAAATCTTTCCTTATACTTTCAGTTTGATACCAAAGGTATTTTAACATGGCCTAATAGTCCGTCTATGGTCATTTGTCATACAAATTAGACATTGGTCTAGCTAGATCTAGACCTAGATTTAGATCTAAATCTAGATTCAAAATCTAAGTCTAAGCCTAGAAGCCTAGATCTATAAGTAGATCTAAGTCTAGATCTAGAAAAAGATCGCAGTTTCTAAGTCTAGATCTAGAGTTAGATCTAAAGTCATTTTAATCATTCTAAATCCATCTAAGTCTAGATCTAGATATAGAATCTTGATATATATTATTATATATATTATATATTGCTTACTATATTTATACTAGAACTGGTATATGGATCTATGTAGACGTGTGTCAGGTTCTTGTAATTACTAAATTATTACTAATAATTAGAAATGTAGTTATTTATTAAAATTAATATTATTTCAATGTGTGTTTTTGTTATTAATTTTTGAACTTGTAATATTTTTGGCTCAAGTTCAGCCTGACAAGCACACTATACACATGCAGTTGTAGATAAACTCATAAAATAGGTGTGTGATGTTAAAATAACAATATAAATTTATTCTAGTGACATATATACAAATGATAATGACATATAAATGATGGTTATGATATAATAGCAATATATATATATATATATATATATAATAGGTAATTAATATGATCCAGTTAATCTATTTACAACATATAAATTATCATTATATGAACAATATCATTATCTTAAACAATATATTCATTACAAGTTGTTCAGATAGACTTCCAACATGGTAATCTACATAGATCTAGCCACTAGATCAGATTCTGTTCACTGACTACAATTTCAAAAGTTCATAGATCACACTGTAACATCAGGTCTGACTACAGCAACCCGCAGTCTGGAATCTGGACCCTCAGACTCCTAAGAAACCAACTGGAACACCAGACAACCAACTGAAATGAAGACATTAGTCCTGTAGACTAATGCTGTACTCTCAATATAGAAAACTGAGAATGGAAACTCTTACTTGCCACTGAGCCTAACACATAGACTTGACACTGTATCTAACACTAAGACTTGACACCAAGACTAAGACCAATACTTAGACTTGACGCTAAAATCCTATAAACAGATAAAAGAAAAGATTCTTCTAATCGTCTAGATCTGGTCTAATTATAGACTACAAATATGATCGAATCCAAATAGAAATAACTACAATGAAAATAAAACGCACCCTTAACATGGGTCAAGATAATCCCAACAAGAATATCCCCAAGACAAGTACTAAGGCTATCCAATAATAAAAACCTTGGAGAAATTCAAGTGCTCTCAACACACGTCTTACTGTACCACCCTCACAAAATGGAGACACTGACGAAAAGTCACACACACACAAATCTCCATGTCACAAGACCAAATCTAGTGACAAGCAACAAGGTAGATCATTCCCCTAAACTATTCAAATAAATAAAATAGAGCGAATGACGTTATCAATATAGTGATCAACGCCGCACTATTAATTAAATAGAGAAATAATTCTGCTATACAACTACATAGATAACTGCGACAATCTGGCCTCTCTTTATTGTAATTTAGATTCACATTGTTGTCATGTGTATAGCCTATTTAGGATGTGTGAAAACTGCGCGGTATAATATTGTTGTTTGTTTGTTTTTTAAACATACAATTGAAACGTAGTTCGCATTAAAATTCTTTCTAAAAACAACATCCGAATCAGAATTCTATTTCATAAGTTAGTTAATAAATGGGAAATTGTTTTGTAATGATACATTGATAATTTTTCAATTGTGACCTAAGATGAATTTTTTTTTTACCAATGCGCGAATCTATGTATGAAAATTGATTTATTAATGTAAAAGCTTGTTAATTTTTAATACGACTTACTACCCCTGAAGGTTTTTTTTATTAAAAAGTGGTGTAATTTTTTGAAAAATCTGCTTGCAGATATAATTTTTAAAATTTGATGGTTCACTTTTGAAAAAAAAAGTAGCCGTTGCATCAGAACTTTGAATGATCTAAAATATTATGATGTCAGACTTTCATTTTTCCTTCTAGTTTCTGAGATCTAAACGGGACGGACAGACGAACAGACGGACGGACAGACTGACCACACAAAACTAATATCGTCTTTACCCCTTTCGGGGGCCGCTTAAAAGCAAATTACACACTCTTAAAATCTATAAGCGTAGCCAAAGATATTTTGAGTTCAAACCCCTCGCCACCGGGGTTTAAAGCTAAAAAGTGCATCTTCAATATACAAAAAAAAAGCAAATTACGCACTCAAAAGGCTATGAGAATTGCCAAAAGGGGTTTTTAGTTTAACCCCCCTCCCCTTCTGAGGGTTTTGATGCTTGTAAACGTTATGTGAGTTGATGTGTGGTATTACTATTACGCCTGTGACTGGTCACTATTAAGGTGTCGCGAATGCTGGGTTTTTGCTTCCTGGAGTCACAGTTGACACATGACAAACATGTGTAGTACAGATTGACTTAAATTCACTTTGGCAGAAAAATATAAAGGTTATTTAATAACGATAATAACACTGCAACTTCTTGTTGTTAAATCAAGGTATCCAATATGAAACAATTACAACCGCATAACAGTGGTTAAAGAAGTCAAAGAAATTTTAATTAACATTACTACTAGAATACATCCACATCACAGCGGGTTGCAAAAATCCTCAATAATACTTATTAAAGTAAAGAAAAATAACTATTAGAAATATATTTACTATCTCAAAGGACTTCAAATGATTACTGATCTCGTCTGCCTAAAAATGCTATCTAACTCGACTACTCGAGTTAGATACTACTCTACTCTCTAAGTGCATACTGTCCGCACCGGACACAAAGATAATACTTACTGAACTAAAAGTCAATTATGTCATTCTTTACTTCCTGTTTCTATATCAAAAGATTCACGTGTCTCATCACCCTCTTTACCTGAGGTAAACATTTAACAGGCAATGTCAACCGGGACTGTGACATTGCTAAAAAATACCTTTTTAAAATAAAGGCAAATTGCACACTAAAATTATTTGAGCGTAGTCAAGTCAATGGGGAATTTTGAGTTAAAACCTTTCTTCTCCAGATGACTTTTTCTAAAGTTTTAAACCCCTCCAGATGGTTTTAAGTTTTAAATTTCCTACAGAGCGGTTTTGAGGTTAAAAACCTCTCTCTTCAATATTATTCTAAAGCAAACTACAGTTACCAAATTCTATGACATTAGCTAATTGGGGTTTTGAATTTGAACAAAACAAATCTCCAGGGAATTTTTAGTTTCAAACCCCTAACAGATGATTTTGACGATAAAACTTTACTTTTAGATAAAAAAATCTATAGCAAACTACAATCATTTAATTAAAGAATGCTTACTAGTGCTAATAGAAGAGGAGAACAAAGGCAATGATATTAAAGATATACTGTTGTTGGAGATGATAAGAATCAAACATGGGACAAACTTAACTTGGAGAACTTGTCGCAGGAGACAGCAAGAGATATAAAACATAGTCTAAGAATTCAAGGAAATTTTTTCGAGCTTGCCTGGGAGGACTAACGTTATCTTATCTTTTTAATACAGACGTTACTTCAAAAAAAGAAGATGATTACGTCCTACGCGTCATGCATTTAGTCATGCATATTAACCAATGACTTAAATTCTGCCAAGTCACTGGTTTTCCTGGCTAGCTCAGGCAACCCATTCCATGCTATAATAGCACTAGGGAAGAAGGAGTATTTGTACAAAGTTGTCCTAGCATATGGGATGAGGAATGTGCCTATATCTTTGTGTCTTTCAGAGTATTTTATTAAATTTTGTTTTTGTATTTGAAGATTATGGTTCAGTGTTTTATGTATAATCGCTATTTTACTTTTGAGTCTTCTGTCCTGAAGGCTTTCTGAATTTAGGGATTTTACTAAAGGTGTTACTCTAGTTAAATGTGAATATTTGTTTGTTATGAATCTCACTGCTCTATTTTGTGTCTGTTCCAGTTTCTTAATGTTATCTTGAGTTGAGGGGTCCCAAACGGAGGATGCATATTCTATTATTGGCCTAACCAAGGTTAAATAACATTTTAGTTTTATGTTCTTATTTGATTTATAGAAATTTCTTTTAATAAACCCTAATGCTTTGTTTGATTTTTTAATAGTTTCATCAATATGTGGATTCCATGACAGTTTTTCATTTATTATAGTTTTTAGTCTGTGTTACTGGTTTACCATGAATAAGATAAGTTGAATTAATTTGTTTTAGTTTTTTGTTACTCTTAACAACTGACATTTTTCTGGGTGGAAAGACATGCTCCAATTTGATTCCCATTTCTGCAATTTATCTAATTATCTTTGTAAAATATCTATGTCTTATGTTGTTTTTATTGTTCTATATATTATGCAATCGTCTGCAAATAATCTAACTTTTGTTCCTGAGGTAATGCAATTTGGTAAATAATTTATGTAAATTAGGAATAGTAGTGGACCTAAGACTGTTCCTTTGGATACACCTAAGTTTACTGTTATCGGTGTTGATTTAGAGCCATTTATTATTACAGTTTGTTCTCTCCCTATCAGAAAATCTTTAATCCACTGATGCAATGGACCATTAATGCCGTAATATTTTAATTTTTTAAGAAAACTATGGCGGTGAACTTTGTCAAAAGCCTTTGAAAAATCTAGTAAGATAGCATCGATTTGTTCACTATTATCTAAACCTTTTGAAAATCATCAATTAGTCCTATTAGTTGTGTTTCACATAATCTATATTTCCTAAAGCCTTGTTGATATGGGGTGAGGACATTATGTTTGTCTAAGTGGTTTATGATGTTGCTACATATTATTTGTTCTAGGATTTTACATGTGATGCTGGTAAGTGATACTGGTCTGTAGTTTCCTGCGTCAGATTTTTCTCCTTTTTTAAATAGGGGGGTGACATTAGCTTCTTTCCAGTCCTTTGGTACTCTGCCTTGGTTAAGCGATGCCTGAAAGAGAATTTTGAACATTGGGGCTAGCTCATTGCTTAGTTGTTTGAGTAATCTAGCTGGAATACCATCAGGTCCAGACGCTTTATTTGGTTTGGTGTTGGCTAATAGTTTTTTGGATTCCATTTTCTTGTATTACTATATCTTCTATGTTGTCTACTTGGTTCACATTAAGTGAAGTGTCTTTGTCTCCTGGGGCCGAGAATGCTGATGCAAAGTATTTGTTTAGGATGTTTGCTTTAGTTTCTTTATCATTATGTATTATGTTATGTTCATTTTTTAATGATGCTATGCCTGTTGTTTCCATTTTCTTAGACTTAATGTATGACCATAGGTTTTTGTTGTTACCTTTAGATATTACATTGTTTATTTATTCATTCTGCAGCTGTCTGCTTACGTTTTGGGTTAGGTGTTAAATGTTTATATACTTTTTGTAAACTCTTTCTGCCTAAGTTTCTTTAAATTTTCTATCTAGGTTTTCCATCTGTTCAAAAAGCTTCTTTAGTCTATTATTAAACCATTATTTATTTATTTTGTTTGATGTGTATTTAGTTGGTATATGATTTTCTATAATGCTTTTAAGATGGTTTTTAATGAAATTCCAGATTTCGTCGACTAGTTGGTTAATGTCTTTTTTTAAAAAGAATGTCTGTTGACAGTTTAATGCAGCTTGGTGTAGTTGAGTTAGGTTACATTTAATCCAAAGTAAGATTTATTTTTGGTTTTGTATTGGCTACTGTTTTTATCTGACTGTGTATTTTTATGAACTCATGGATTTATAGACCAGGGATAATATCATAATCAACTACTAATCCAGGTCTGTTGGTTAAGAAGAGATCTAATGTGTTGTTTAATCTAGTTGGCTTTTTAATGATTTGATCTAAACTTAGGTTGTGTAAAGTTTCTTTGAAAAGCTCATTTTGTGTCCTTAAGGTTTTGGTGTTTATCTATGGTTAGTGTTTTCCAATTTATATCAGGTAGGTTGAAATCACCCATAATCCAAAAAACTGCATTTTTATTTGTCTCTTTAAGTGTAGTAATCTGACTACATAGTTCCTGCATGTATTCTAAACTAGAGTTTGGTGGTCTGTAAATATTGTCTTTTATTAGGGATGTTGAGGTGGTATTAATTTTACAAAATGTTGATTCAATATTTTTTTAGTTGGTTAAGGTAATTTCTTCTGCAATAAGAGTGTTTTTTATTGCTAAAATAACTTCTCCATGATTATCAGCCCTATCTTTTCTAAAAATTTTATAATTACTTAAAAAAATTTCTGCATTATAAAGTAGCCAAGTTTCTGTTCCTGCAATTGTGTCTGGTTTCTCACATTTTAATAAAATTTCTAAGTCTGCTGTTTTGTTCTTTATGCTTTGAAAATTTATTACAAAGGTTTTAAGGTATTTTGGTATTACTTCTTTAGTAGGTTTGATTAGTGAAGCTGTTGTATTTATTTTAGTAGATTTAGGTTTAAGAGGAGTAAATCTGGCTAGTGATTGGTGAGTTTGGTTTGGGATTGTGATTACGATGTTGTATGGGTTAGAAGTGTCCGCATCTTACTTACTTACTTAGACTTAGGTCCTCCCGCGCCGTTCGGCGCATTGGGCGGCAAGCTGTCTTCATAAAGATCTGTCACTGACAATGTCTGAAGCCTCCTCCCTACTGGTGTCCACTGTTCTGAGGTCCTCCATGAAGGTGTGTCGCCAAGTAATACGAGGACGTCCCTGTTTGCGCTTTCCTCGTTTTGACTTCCATGTTATCGCAACTCTTGGTGTGCGTAATTTATTTTGACGTAGAACATGTCCCGCAAACCTCATGCAAAGCTCAGTCACAAACTCACTAAGTGTTCGACTCCCAGTTCGGCATAGGATTTCCATGTTTGAGACCCGATCTGTTTAACTGACTCCCAAAATCCGTCTCAGCCATCTCTGTCTAGCCACATTTAGTCTTTTCTCAATTTTGACAAATTACTTTCATGTCTCACATGCATATGTAGCAGTTGGAATGACGATTGTGTTGAGAAGGTGTATTTTTGTCTCAAGTCCAATGGCTCGGCTAGTCCAAATAGACTGAAGCCTTTGGAAAATGCCTTTCCTATTCGGAACTCTACATCATGGTACGCATCTCCATCATTTGTTATGATGCTGCCAAGGTACGTGAACTTGTCCAGCTCTTCAAGCTTTGACTCGCCAAGTCTGACCCTTTGCCTTATATCCCACTCGCATAATTTTAGCCTTATCTAAGTTTATGCGGAGACCAATTTTGGGTGCCTCTTTGTCTAGGCTCTATGTCATTTCTTGAATGCATTTATTTGTAGCTCCGAGTAGTGCAGCATCATCAGCAAAGTCCAAGTCCGTCAATCGGAGTTGTTCATGCCATGGAATACCAAAGGCAGTCTGGTTCATTGCTCTCCTCATTATGTAGTCGATGGCTAGAAGGAAAAGGAAGGGAGATAAGATGCACCCCTGTCTCACACCTGTCTCGATTGTAAAAAACTCTGTTGTTCCCTCTTCTGTTTTAATGCAGCAACTAGACTGACTGTAAAGGTGTCGTAGGATCTGTACGAATTTTTCTGGGATGCTGTATTCTCTAACTATTTTCCATAGTGATTCTGCAGTAAACGCTTTTTTGAAGTCCACGAAACTAATCGATAGCCGTTATTGGTACTCAAGACTTTGTTCTATGATATTTCGTAGAACGAAAATCTGCTCTGTACATGATCTGCCTCTTCAGAAACCTGCTTGTTCTTCTCTGAGCCTTTCATCTACAGACTGTTAAAGCCGTCTCAACAAAACAGTGCTGAAAACTTTGCCCGGGACAGAGAGGAGAGTAATGCCCCTCCAGTTGCTGCAGTCTGCCAAGTTGCCCTTTTTTTGGAAGATTTACAATCACTCCCTTTTGCCAGTCCTCTGGGACTTTTGAAGTTCGCCAACAGTGATTTAAGAGTCTTTCTTTTAACAATGCACTGTTCCCCATATTTTAGCATTTCTGCTGATATCATGTCTAGCCCTGGTGCTTTGATATTCTTTAGCACTGCAATGGCCATGGTAACCTCCTCAGCAGTTATTAGGTCTGTCTTGACCTTGAGATCATTGTCTGGAGAGGGGTCCTTAATATGTAAGTTAGGTCTGGCGACAGTTGGTTAAGGGTCTCTTTAAAGTGCTCTACCCATCTTGCATCCTGTTCTTCTTTCGTTAACAAAGTTTTGCCTTGCTTGTCTTTTATTGGTGCCCCATGTCCACTCTTTGTTCCAGTGAGATCTCGGACAATACGATGGAGGGTTTTTGTGTCAATTCTGCTTGCAACTGCTTGTGCCTCTTGTCCCTTCTGCTCAATCCAGTCCCCTTTATCTCGCCGACAGCTTCTCTTTACTTTCAGATCTGCTTCCCTATAGGCTTCTTCGCTAGGCTGCGATCCTGTGATTCATTTTTCTGATCTCGTCTACGTTTGGCCTCTTTCCTCTCATCTATCAATTTCCATGTTCTGTCTTGTATCCACCGTTCCTTGTATGAACCTCGCCTCCTTCCGATAATTTCTTCCGCGCACCCAATAGTGGTATCTTTGAAGTTGGCCCACTCTTCTTCGAGGGTTAATAAATCTGCAAGAGCCTCAAAGCGGTTCGTTAGTTTCAATTGGAATTGTGCTGCAGTATTGCCGTCTTTAAGCTTCTCTACATTAAATGGGCGAAGTCGTGTGGTTCGTTTTGGTTGGCGTTATAATCGGAGATTACATTTGCCACTGACAAGGTAGTGGTCTGAGCCGATATCCGCTCCTCTGCGGGTCCGCACGTCTAACAGAGATGACTCAGGGTTCTTACATTCAAAGTGCCTATAAGAGTCGGTTTCCTTGCGTTGAAAGGCTTACCAGGTATTGGGTATTGGACTTCCAGTTGGCTTTGATCCAACACCGTCATCAGGGTTTGGCCGCCCTCGCCGCATGTATAGTTTTCTTTATGTGTCAAGTTTGCCGTTTCTGTAGCAATAGTAATTTTACAGGGTGAGGTCGCTAGCTCCACGCCAAACCCTCCTCCTATCTCACCCGGGCTTGGGAACGGCAGATGGCGGAGTTGTTGCTTAAGGCCTAATACACAGGTGTATTCATATGGAGATAAGATGCATGGTACCATTCATCGCAGGTGTCACATTGAATGGCTTTCTGTTTCATGATGCATGCTTTTTTGCAGATGTTGCATCTATCTTTAGATCTAGAACCTGGATTTGATTCTACATCTCCTGCTATTAATATTAACAGTAATAGGTATTTATTTCTGCTGTGTCTGATTGAGAACTTCCATAAGTGATGGGTAATTTTCTTAAATGTTAGGGATGTGTATGTTAGACTATTTTTGAAGTTGCATTGATCTAAGGTGTGATGATTGATTATGACTGTTGTTTCCTTTTTAAGTTTAGTTTTGACTGAGGTGGATCTAGTTTTGTGTTCAGCCAGTGTGTATTTAGTAATTATTAGGATAAATAGCCAGAGCAATTTCATGATGACTGTTGTTGATTTTAGTTTTTAGAGGTCTAGTCGAAATCTAGTTTAAGGTTTACAATGCCTAAGTTAAGTCTAAAGTGAAAGCTAATTTACAACGACTATTATTAGTCATGATAAAAAGCTAATGGAGGATAAGCCCATCTTTAATAGGCCATACAGAGTCCCTTTACATCTACAAGAAAAGGTGAAGGAAATAGATAGTTTGTTGAAACTGGCAAATTATAAAACCTTCCGTCTCTCCATACGCTTCACCAATTTTGATAGTAAAGAAAAAAAATGGAGACATCAAACTTTGTGTGCATTATAGGAAGTTGAATAAAATAACGGATTTCGATCCGTATCCCATAATGCCCAACATCGACGATATATTGCACAAACTCTCGAAATCCAAAATTTTCATTAAGCTGGATTTAACGAAGAGTTATTTTCAAGTACCACTGACTGAGAGGGCGAAACCATATACAGCATTCACGACGCCGTACAGGACGTTCCAATGGAACTGTATGAGCTTTGTACTGATAAACGCCCTTACTAAGTTTAACAGGATGATGGCAACGGTTATCGGTAATAGGTTGAATATCATATGTTACCTGGACAACATATCTCTGTTTCATGAGAAATGGAATGACCACTTAAAGGGTATTAGAGATATCTTTAAAGTAACACAAGAGAATCCCTTGACCATCCAGGCTGAAAAAGTAGAAATTAGGTTGGAAGAAACAACATTCTTAGGTCACAGGGTCAAAAATAACGTCATCAGTCCCGTAGGAGAGAACATTAAAAAGATATTGGAGCTGGAGATACCTACAACTCAGAAGCAGGTTAAGAGTTTATTAGGGTTGGTAAACTATTACAGAAAATTTATCAGAAACCTGGCGGAAATTGTGAACCAGCTAAACAATTAACTGAAAAAAGGACAACCACAGAAAGTTACATGTGACTCAGCGTGTATAGACGCAGTAGAAAAGCTTAAAAAAATTGTTTCAACTGACCTGATATTAAGGCTGCCGGATAATGAGAACGTGTTCTACGTATCCACGGATGCGTCAGGGAGCGCTATCGGGGGATGCTTAATGCAACAATATGAGTGCCTACATCCCATAGCGTAAGTCAGCAGGAAACTGTCAGAAGCGGAGAGAAGATATAGTGTAGTGAAAAGGGAGGCTCTGGCAATAGTATGGGTGGTGACAAAGTTAGAAAGTTATTTGTTGGGTAAAGAATTTTGTTTGCTCACTAATCACAAACCTCTTCAGTTCATGCAACAGAAAAGCATGTTGAATGGAAGAATATGTAGATGGTTCCTGATACTGCAGAATTTCAAATTTGAAATAAATACCTGTGTGTAGTCGCTGAATGAACTCTTTATGTTGTCTGTTGTATTTATGTGTATTTTTCTGTTGTGGTGTCTTTATATGAGAAAAGAGTCCTTGTAATCACAACAAATTTCCGTAAGTATCAAAAAGGCAGTCTTAGTCTTAGTCTTAAAGGTAATAAGCGGATGTATCAATAGTGACGGACATGCTGTCTCGAGTTACGTTGAGATTGGGGAAGGAAATTGTAATTTAAACACCGTTAAATTTGTTTTAATTTAATGAATTGGCTTGGCTAGTAGTCATAACTAGACGGGTATTAGGTTGTTTTAAGGTATCGTGGAATGTAAATTTGTATTATAATGTATGTAATTGGAAATAGAGTTGAGTTTATATTTGGTTAATATTAGATTGGCACAGTTTGGCTTGTAATTATTAATTTCTTTAGTATATATGGATTGTATGTATGGTTGTATGAATAGAAATGACATTTAAAAGGCGACGATGCAGTTTTACCACGTAATGAGTAAGTTTTTATGATTTCACTTATTTTATGTGATCATGATCATACATTAGTAAAGATTTATTTCGTGGTGTAACATGTAAGTGGCGAGAGAAAATTAAATACACTTGGTAATGTCCGGAAAAACGTTAGCTGCATAGTGGTGATTAATGTCAATTGGTCCTACTAGGTGTACAATGTCTGTCCTGATGTGTGAAGAAAACAGAACCTCTGGAACATGATTTGGCTATATGTATAGCTAGACGCACCTAGGGTGTCAGTATGAACTATGTCTACGGCTTACAGTCACTTGTGGGACACCACAGTGGACAGTACTACATAGTAACACCTGAGTAAAGCATGGGTGCAGATGAACTTGATTTTGTGACACTGGAGAAATTGAAGCCAGAATCAAGATTCAAGTTGTGTTGTTGTTTATGTTTCCCTACATTTTGGCCCTTGCACAATGTAAGACTAAGACAGTAGATAAAAAAATTGACTGGCAATTTTTTTTTTTTGCGAGTGGGGAGAAGTTGTTATGACATGATTAGGATTTTGTTATTTGTTTCGGGAATAGGGGGAAGTTTTACTAAGCGACGATGACGCACAGCTTGTTAAAAAGTAAGAACGCTCTAGGATTTGATAGAGGCAAGACGCTTTTCCTATCACAGCAAGAATAAGAAGTAGTTTACGGACATAGTTGACATCGGACGATTCTCTTCTTGATCATTAAACATATCTGTTGACCAACATCAGCGTCGACTACATATCTTGATTGTTTCGGTCTTTCGCCAGTATTCCTGATTTAGAAGAAGGTTACCTCCTGTTTATTTCATTGTTTGCATTCGACAGCGCGGAAGAGCCATAACAGTATATATATATATATATATATATATATATATATATATATGTATGTATGTATGTATGCATGCATGTATGTGTCTATGTGTGCGTGTGTGTGTGTGCTATTACTTTAATTTTCGAGAAAGTAGCGTTTTGGTAATGAAGTTAGCGATGGGAAAAAAATCACCATCTCTCGAAAGTGTTGGACTGACTAGTGACTAGTGTTTCTTTATTGAGACAAAATTAACGCTAGCTTGTAAGTTAGGCAAGCTTAGATCAATTCGTGCTTGTAATTATTTTAAACGTCAAGCTTTGATTGATTTTATTCTGTTCTCACGTGAACACTGTTATTTACGGTTCTTGTAAAGAAAAGGATTTTCAGAATAGTGTAATTACTTAAAGGAAGACTACTCAGCGAGGTAAGTGGTCAGATTGTTAGTGCGTTAAATACCAAATGAGAAAAGATATGAGACTGTACAATGAGACCAAGCAGTGGCTTGGGTTGACATATAGTCTTTTTCTTGGTTTTAAGTGCCTTTCCTATTAAGCAATTCCATGTCTTGCAGCAATAAAACTCACTTCTAAGGGTTGATCTAGGTCCAAATGGCAGTGATTAGGCTGGACGAATGACGTCTCTTTCCCCCTCAAGTTCCTGAACTGCAGACTCTATTTCGTTCTAGTTACTTCATTCGTCTGTAAACTCTGTCTTTCCTTAGCCCCGTATTGAATAGTGTGATGGTACGCACCATAAACACAATTTCTGGGGCAGAGACATTACAATAGGATCTTACGATATTATATCTTTATATCCTTATGCATCCCTCAAGTGTATCTAATCTCTAAAGCTGCGTGGTGACTAGTGATGGGCAAAATTTAACTTAAAAGTTAGAAACTTTTAGTGTAACTAAAAAAATTATTTAAGGCCATTATTGAACTAGAAAAAAAAAATAAAATTAAAGTTAAAATCGTAGTTTAATTATTTTGTTTAGCTACTTACTAAAAAGTTTAATTTAAATTTTTCACAACGTTTCAAAATGTGGTCAGGGTTGAAACACACATCCCTTTTTTCTGGTCATGTGATATCAATAACTTTGATTATCAAAAAAATGATGCATTTAACAACTATTAAATCAGTCTGCATTTGACGAGTGTAAAGTAAGAAGTAGAAGATATGGGAGTAAATATTTGCACTTGAAAGTAGCAGTATTATAAAATGTTAAACATTTTTTGCCAAAAGCTTCTATGCAGTATTATGAATGAAGTTGTCCCGAATTTTTTTGTGAGCCACGTGGAGGTGTTTAGTTTTCTAGTGGGAATCTGATTAGTGAGTTAGTTCAATATTTAGTGATTTTAATCAATTCATTTGCGGCAAACAATAATTTTTTAACTGCAGGAACATCAAGTACACCCTTTTATAGTCTTAAGAATTTTTATTGAGAGGTAAGTCTAAATCGACAGCTATGAATATATAGATCTAAAAGCATTAAGATAAAAGTAGGCGAAAAAATCTTAATCCACACCATCTCTGACCATAAAGTAAATAGACTGTGTCCAACTGCTTTTAACAACTTGGTCAGCTAGACATACACATGTTTTTAATTACACGTTATGTAATAGTGTTTTCTTAACGTGGAGTGGTCAGACAAGAAAATAACACTTTAGCGTGGCTAGTCAAGCATGTTGGTAGATATATCTTTACACTAAAATAGTTACACACCCTCTCTGCCCAGAAACTAAATAGACAGTGTGTCCGACTGATTTTAACAACCTGACCAGATAGACGTACCCGTTTAGGCCTATATAGTGTAGGCCTACTGAGTGTGCAGTTCATAATGACAAGACCAGCCTGGGTTTTTTTCCCTTGAGTGTTTAACGGTTATGCAGTAGTGTTCGTTGTATTATTAGTGGTCAGACATAAAACTAGCACATCGGCCTGGTTAGTCAAGCATGTATTTTACATTATAAAATAGTTATACGTGTCAAATGTTTCTTAAAACTCCAACGATTTCGTTTATATTTCTTTGGTTACTAGATCTTAATTTTGAAATTCTAAATCTGTTATTGAATTAGATTCTAAACTTTACTGGTATAAGTAAGATTTTCCGTTATATATTATAAGTTAATTTAAAAGCCGCTATTAGGTTTGTGCAAAATGTCTGTCTGTCAAATACATCAATTCTAAAACAATTACGTAAATGTAAGGGAGGCAATGTTACAATATGCTAACAAAGATGGACAATTCCTGTGTATTTTCAGTGTCACTAAGTCAAATATATTTATAAAATGTACAAGAAATGTTTGCAACAAATAAAAGTAATATTTAAAATTGTTTTTTTCTGTTCAATTAGCTAATAAAAATAAAGAAAAGATTTATGTTTGTTTTTAAAGGCTAATAATGCATTTTATATGTAAATATATAACTAAAGATATATTAGTAGCAACTAAAAATAATACACTTGGCTGTGCTTTCTTTTGCGAATATAGATAGTATTATAATAACTCTCAGTTCTTAAGATGAATGAAATTATTACATATTACAAATGTATTAATATTATTAAAAATAATTTATTTGAATTACCATATGTGTAAGTATTATATTTTATATCATGTTATTTTTGGTCCCAAAGTTTAGCCTGACAGTCAGTTGTGTATAAATTAATAAACGAGGTGTATGATGATTTAAATAAAATTATGCATTTAATACAATGATATTTATACAATAATAGGATATATGAATAATGATCATGATATGAGTACAAGTATATATATGATATCGTATAATATGGTTTAACTCCAATACTAAAACAGTACTTATAAGAAAAACAATATTGCCCTCATCAATTTAAGACAAAGATGTCGTCTACTTCATGTGAAATTCATATACCAGTGACACACAAGTAGATCTATCTTCTAACCAGTGACACACAAGTAGATATATCTTCTAACCAAGTGGCACACAAGTAGATCTATCTTCTAACCAGTGACACACAAGAAGATCTTTCTTCTAACCAGTGACACACAAGTAGATCTATCTTCTAACCAGTGACACACAAGTAGATCTATCTTCTAACCAGTGACACACAAGTAGATCTATCTTCTAATCAAGAAACATGCTCTTCACGATGAAAAGTCAAAGTTCAAATCACAACTTCACAACATACAACAAGTCTGTAGCTAGAAACCCACAATCTGGAATCTGAAATCTTAGACTCGAACTTCAGTCCCAACACCTGAGATAAAAAACTCAGTCCTGTAATGCAAAACTGAGGAGACTGACACTAAAACTGAAAATTGACACTGAGACACTATAACAAGATAAAGAACATATTCATCTAATCTTAGAATCTATATACAAAATAAGAATACAATCGAATCCAAATAAAAAATTAACTATACAATATGAAATAAAACTCACCCTAAACAGGGTTCAAATAATCTCATAATATATAACAGGGTCAACGATAAAGCTATCTAGTAAGGCACAAGTATAATTTGGGAGCTCCAAAGATATACAGCTTGGTTCTACAGCCCAAGATGGAGAGAAACAACCAAACGCTCTACGACGAAAGTCTACTACGTCATAAAAATATGACGAAGCAACAAGGGGAGCTCACCTACTGCACACAAACAAATACCCAACAAAAAATTTCGTCACCAAAATAAACAAAAGCGGCACTATTAAAGTGAAAATATTTTTACTATACTACTAATTCAATAGGTGCGACAATAGTGTATATCTATAATGGGCTTTGTTGCTGCACATAAAAATTATATATGTGTCAGACGCGAATAGCCCAATTTTTCAGTAAAAGAAATTCTAAAAGTCATTTCTCTATAGAAGAAGTTACGAAGGTTATATCCATAGACATAAATAAATAAAAACATAGATATATATATATTAAAATAAATATAGGTATTTGTTCTCTTTTTACAATTTATTTACGTAGTTGCTGTTTTACTGTTACACACCAAGTATAATAATAGTTTAGAAAAACCCAGGTTTTTTGTTTTTTGTGTGTAACGCTATTTGCTAACGATGTATATGGCTAAATTACAACTCTTTATTAATATATATATATATAAAATTCTGTATGAATGCATTGGTAAAATAGTAGATCTAGAACTACTTTTTTATAAATGAGATTAGTACATTTATGTTAATAAATTAAGTGGAATAGATATATATTTCTAAAACTTTAGAATCTACATATTTTTGTGGCATCTCGTTCAGCACAGAAGACAAATTTACAAAAGCCGTCAAGTCGCAATAGGCTCTGCGTATATGTATGCAGTTGACGCCATTCACTGTTCTGCGTATAATGTAGGCGTAGTCATATCACCACATGTGGTTCGTAAAACATTAAAATACATAGTAAACACTGCACTCATTATTAATCTTCGGAATCACTGACATTGTCATTAAGTAGACTCTAGATCTACATTTCAGATCAATTTTAAGTTAGAAATCTAGATTCTAACTTGAGACTAGATTGTCACTAGTCTAGATCTAGCTCTACCTGACTAAAGTCTATTAATTAGGATAGGCCTACATCTACTATCTAGATTATTTTATATACAGTCTGAATCTAGATCTAGAATAATTCTATAGCTAGTTTAGATCAGACTCAGTAGATGTACTGTCTCTTCAATATTGAATATACATCTACCTATAGATCTACTTTTCAACACAAATATAATAATAATAAAGGCTTGACATCGAGACCGAAGATTCATGAGGATCTTGAATGCAATATTTTCCATCGATACGCAGCCCCAGCTGTGACCTACATATTTCCCCACAACCAGGGCAAGCATAACTATTGTCCGTCTTTGGTTGATTAAGATTTTCTTTCCTCCGTCCTCTGTCCTCGGCAGCGGATTTCTTTTTGGTCTTAAATGTGCATTCCGCGGCCTTTGTGAGTGAGTGACCTCCAGCTGTCTGTCTCTCTCAGAAAAAAACTTCTTTCGCCATAGGCCCCGACGATCGTCCCACATACGGGGTACGCGCCTTGAGATCATGTTCATTATGGGCTAGCAGGGCGTAGAAAAGCTTCTTTTAAAGATTGCCGTCCGAACAAAACGTGATATCGGTGCTTTATTGCCTCATTGGACCCAGCATTACGCCAAAGAAGATAGCAAATAAAGCAGGAGCAAGTACATAGCTTGCTTCACGCCATTTTCTATTGGGAAATGATCGACATGTCACCATTATGCCTTTTTGTCCTACATGAAACTGCCTGAGAGTGGATAGGAGCGTAGTTGGGCATCCAAGTCTGGGCAAAATCCTCAATTAACCATTGACCGTGTCGAAAGCCTTTTTCAGGTCCAAAAAGGTAGCATATGTATATATATTTTTAGGTTTTTAAAGTGTACTAGTCTTAAATCTAGTCTAAAATCAAGACTGCCTAGAGTACCAGTAAATTCTCATTATCTTATATTCTGTTTCTAGTATATTTATATCCTAGATACATATTCTAGAATTAGATCTATACTGATTCTATAGTTACATATTGGAATTCAACGTGAATATATTTTTTTTTTATTATATAGATACAGATTATAATTAGGTTTGGTAGATCTATGACTATTAAGACAAGGCCCATGGCATTTGTGAATTTCAAAGCAGCTATAATTAAATGACTTCATCTAAAACAAGTTCATTCATATATTTTCTAGCAATTGTTGATATATTGACTTAGCTTATTTTGGAGCCAATGTCTCACAACGACTGATAAGACAGACCAGGTATAAACGTCAGGAGGAAACACGCCCCCCTTAACTCAAGAAAACATTAATAGACCTAAATTAAAACAGACACAAAATAGACATTGAGATTCATAAGAAACAAAATATTCACACTTGATTACAGTAACACCTTTTTAAAAACACTTTTTTGAAAAGATCATTAAAATGTTTAAATCACAATTTTTAGTTTTACACTTATTTTGTGTGTGAAATTGTGTAACAAAAAAATGTCGGGTACTTAAAGTAAGCTAGACCTAAAAAGAAATACTTAGATGTAGGGTAAAAGTCTCATCAAATAAGGTACTTTAAAATTATAGCAAAATAATGTCAGTTTAATTTAAAACGAGAACTGAAAAATGCAAAAGATATATAAGGAAAAAGGTACTTCCGGCCCAATTTCTGATTCTAGTTTTCAATCAAAGAAACGAAACGCATTAGTCCAATAAAGCCCATTCGTAAGATAGATCTAGATTTAGATCTAGTAAAGATCTCGCTGTCTTGTTTACGTTTTATTATATAAGTAGGTTTTAGATTTATTTTTAAAATGTGTATTCTTCATTAAAAGTCTAGTGAAACGTATATTTAAGAGGGTAAAATATTGAACTCTCAATAATTTAAATGTAAGCGCAAAATAGAATTTATTCAAATAAAGTAGCAAAAGGCCAAGATTTGTTTTTAATTTTATTTATACCCAAAAGTTCATGATCTTAATACGCATTGCCTTCGTTAATACTGCAGGCGTGTAGGTAAAAAAAAACATTATAAATCTTTTTAATAATCAAATCGAACGCCTGAATGTAATTGTTTATAGAACATTTTTAGTTTAATTTTATCTAGATCTAGAATGTAAACAATTTGAATGCCACAGTAGTCTAGTCAATAAATTAAAAATTTGAGCCTATTTTCGTAAAAGACTATACACTTTGTGTTGCCCTAGAAATAGCCTAGATATAGTAGGTTATAGTGTTGACCTAGAAAAAGCGCCATGATGAATGAAAAATGTTGTCAACACGGCAAATGTATATGTGTAGCTATAATGGTAAGATGAGCATAAGAAAATCATAAATAAAAAGTAAATTAAAAAAAAGATTTTAAATAGCTCCCGTGTTATGGTCATCCTATCATAAACCTGCGCAGACCATAGACACAGTGTGTAGGAGAGCGGCAGTTCAAGACCGGAGAACGTTGAGACCGGGACTGTTAGTCAGCCATAAAGGCGGTCCTGGTGCAGTCCTCCAGTGAAATGTACGAGTCCAGGAAGAGACAGTAGAGTTTATGAGTTTAGTACAGTGATATACAGTCTAACGAGGTAGTAGTTGATTGTGTTGCCAATTGTGTCATATTGGCTGTTTTATTTGACCCTTATTAAAGTACCAGATTATTTGGAGCCTTGTGTCAAGTTCTTAATGTGTTGTGTTGTGTTTAGCATTGTTTACAGAAAACCTGATTAGGAGAGATTATCGTAACAATTGTGTCTTCAAGTGGGATTTCCTATGGCTTCTTTAAAACTTGGAGAGTCACTAAAACAAATATGGAAAACCTCCAGACCTTTGTTAACAGATGCCTACGCCGGATATTAGGAATTAGGTGGCCAGAAAAGATAACTACTATTGATTTGTGGGAGAGAACTAGACAAAAGCAGCCCATAGCCCAAGACATCACAAAACGAAAATGGAGCTGGATAGGACACACCCTGCAAAAACCAGCTACCAATGTTGCAAGGCAGGCACTTGACTGGAACCTACAAGGAAAGAGAAAAGTGGGGAGACCCAAGCTAACCTGGAAGAGGTCAGTCATCAGTGAAGCTGAGGGTACTGGAATGACAAGGGAGCAGATGAAGAAAGCTGCTCAGAACCGAGTTCGGTGGAGAGGTGTGGTTGCGCCCTATGCTCCCCTGGGAGTGCACAGGATTAAGTCAGTAAGTCAGTCTTTAAAACTGCTAGATGAACTGAATCTAAAAGAACTGAAACAAGAGCTGAAATGTAAATATATATATATACAATATATACATTCAAAAATTGCTTGCTTAAGTGTATACATAGGAGAGTAGCTTTGAACGACCTGATGTCGAACTCGTGGGCTAAAGCCTTCTCAGGCTTCTCAAGTAGATAAGGTAAACGCTGTGCTACGGAAGTGCTTATGAAAATTAAAGGTTTTATTGTTATCCATTGTTAGTTCCACTTTTCTCTCTTTCATTGTAATGGGGGGAAAACTCAACTTATACTACCTAATCAGTCATGTTCACTTTCGTTCCCTTGTTTAATATACCGAACTAAATAATTAATTACAATTACCAATATAAGCGTAGCCCTCCACCCCACCCCCGCGCGAGAAAACATTGTATATTTATGTATGTATGTGTGTGTTTACATAATTAATTTTTATTACATTCTGACCCTCCATTCTTTCGGAAGACGTTTATTGTGCCCAAGAATATGTTCCTCCTGGAGTAAGTGGAAAAATTGTAGAGTCATCGCCCTTACCAGCAAGGAGTCTGGAGGAGCGCTGGAATCCAATCACAATTTCTAGTATTGAAAGCCAACAAAATGTATATTCTGTGGTATCTACAATGCATTATCCTAATATTAAAAAGTTTTATTTCAAAAACCTAAAGTGCTATTCTTACTGACTTGGACCCTCCCGCGCCTTTGTCACTGACAATGCCTGAAGCCTCTTCTCGCCTGCACTAAGAAAGTGTGGCGTCAAGTTGTTCTAGGATGTCAACGTAACTCTTAGTATGTGTAATTCATTTTTTCGGAGAACATGTCCCGCAAACCTCATGCGACGCTCTGTCACAATCTTACTAAGGGGTCGACTCCCAGTTCTGCATAGAATTTCCTTGATTTAGACCCGATCTCTATAATTGACTCCTAAAATCTGTGTTAGCCATCTTTGTTGAGCCACATTTAGTGTTGTTCAATTTCGGTTAATGACTATTCACTGCACTTTATAAATGAAGCCCAGCCACTGGTAGAAATGTGTAACCTATCTTGAATACGTTCACGGAATTAGGTTACTGTAGTTTGCTTTAGATTTTATATGGAAAAACGGAAGTTTCATCGTCAAAATCGTCTGTTGAAGGTTTTTATATTAAAAAATCTCTGGAGTTTGTTTTTTTTTTAATTCAAAATCCCAATCAGCAACGGTCATTGTATTTGGTGACTAGTTTGCTTCAGAATAATATTCAAGAGAGAGTTTTTCAACCTTAAAACTCTCTGTAGAAGGAATTTAAACTTAAAAGCATCTGGAGGGGTTTTAAACTTTTTAAAAATGTCATCTGGAGAAGGATTTTAAAACTCAAAACCCCCCATTGGCTTGGCTACGTTCAAAGAATTTTAGTGTGTAATTTTGTTTGTTTTTTATATAGAAGAGGTGTTTTTTAGCATCAAATCTCTCTTAAGATGGTTTAAACTCGAAACACCTTTGGCTACGCTCAAAGCATTTTGCGTGCGTAATTTGCTTTTTTTTACATTGAAGATGGGGGTTTATCGAACATTTTTGATGGGGTTTAATAATTAAAATCTTTTTAAGCTGCATTCTTGAAATTGTGGGATTTTGGTTTGCATTTTTTTCGGTCTTGTTTTATAGAAGAGAGGGATTCGACTGGTAGGAGGTTTTAAACTCAAAACCCTCTTGGCTAAGGTGGTGAAAGTGATGGTTTAGTATTACAATCACATCTGAAATAAACAAAATGAAAGCAAAAAATCAGTTACTAAATTTCGACACCACCACCTAATTAATTGGTTATCTTTTATTTCTATTTTTTTTAAACATACACACTTGAGGAATTAAGCAGTGTTAGAAAAATAGTTTGTTGTGTGACATCCTTTTCAGATAGTTACTGTGCCACTATCGCATGATAGTGTCTTTTCAACAAACCAGGTGGTTTCAAAGCACTCAGATTATGCACACAGACAGGTTTGGAGAATTCGGTCATTCCATTCAACAGCCTTTTTCCTATACGTCAGATTGACCCAGAAAATTACTAGCAGACTTTCAGAAATCTGCAACTTATTTGTCTAATGCTGATTGTATTAACACGAGACATCAACTCAAAAAAAAATACATTGACTCACTGAAATGCCTTGCAATTATGGAAATAAAATTATTTTTGAACATTGCTGGCTAATCCTGCCATTGAAAGAAATTTATAATACTACATTTTGAAACAAAATAGAGTTGGTTGCCTTATAAATATTAAACTAAACATTTAATACAACGTACAGTTACGTCATATTATTTTGGTGATTGATCTTAGGAATAGAACCCAAGCTTAAGAGCTGACCGAACCGAGCCCGAACAATATTCGTGATTGAACCAAACTTTAAAATTAAATCGAACTAAACCGAACTGAACTGCATCTCTATGACATTGGCACGATTTATATTTAAAACAAGCGATTGTTTAAATTTTTGGTATGAAATTCGAGTGTACAGGTTGTTGTTTGTTTTGTTTTTTGGTCATTCTGAAAACAGAACAATGGTTCATATAAAGTAAGATTTCTAAGCCTTTCCAAAATTACTTTAAGAATCATTTTTATTTTATAATGGAAAAAAAATCATTCATTGTATAACAGCTATTAATTTTGTTTCTTTTTTTCTTTATAATTCGATTAGCTCAGATAGTATACGGACTTGAACAGTTATTCTTTTTTTTGTAGTTTAAACTGTTTCATTAAAAGAAAACTGACGCCATGTTGATTCATCTGTGCTTCTTTGTTTCGGTTGGATTCGCATCTGTAATGAGTCAAGATAAGACGCCTTTGCCAAATCGAGATTTGGAGAAACAATTTGCTGTAGCGGTTGAGGCAATAAAACAGGTAGATGTTGTCATTACTATTGAATTAGTTGTATAATAAAATTAGTTCACACTTTCATAGCTCCGATTTCATCAATAGGTGATGACGTCATTCGCGCTGTTTTATTTTTCTTGTGGACTAGCTGCTCTTCCCTTGTTGCTTCGTCATAAATGTTTTATATGACGTAAATCTTTTCTTTTCGATCGTTTGGTAGACTCACGTCATCTTGAGCTGTAGAGCCAAGCGGTATTTTGTGAGGGCTTGAATTCTCCGTGTGCTTAAGTTACTGGATAGCCTTAGCATTCGAATTGGACATATTCTTATATTATTTGACCCCTGTTTATGGGAGCTTTATTTCATATTGTGAAGTTATTCTTAATGTGAATTCGATCGTAAACGTATTTTTTATATATTGTTTCGAGTATTAGAAGAATCTATTATTTGTCTTTCCATTTGGTTTTCGTATCAGGATTGAAGTCTCAGTTTCAGTCCCAGTCTTAGGTTTTCTGTCTGTTTTTTTCGTCTCGGGTTTCGGGTCTGAAATTCGAGTCTGATGTTCCAGATTCCAGATTGCTTTTTCAAAGTTATTGCATAAATTAAAATTGTAAAATGATTGACATGAAAAACATTAAGTTGAACACATTTTCTATTTGAGATGATTTAAGAGCTCCTTATGGAAAAGGTTTTAAATAATACTAGTGTTTCTTAGCTGCTTCCGAAAAGACACATTGAGCAATTAGCAGGTTCATGTCCTGCAAAACATCGTCTAGCAAAGCCTGGAATACCAACAAAGAATGTTGATCAGTTTTGCAGATTTAAAAAAAAAAGAGTCCATCGGAATCGCTCTGGAAAATAGTAAGAGAGTAAGTCATCTCGCAACAATTAGTCCAGATTCAGTGACATGTCTAAATCAAATCATGCTGTTGTGTCACAGATATGAGATTAGTGTGCATCTTATTCTCATTTCTTTCTCTTGTAGACATCGACGATGTCATAAACACATTAAAAAGCTGCAATCGGGTTCCCATGGCGTAAACCAAACCGAGTTAGATTTTGCAGACGACATTGCATTACTTTGAAATACAATTCAATGTATACACGAGATTATTATTATAGCTTTTATATAGCGCTACTTTCATGCTTATAGCATGCTCATAGCGCTTTTGGTCTAATCTCATTTGTGGACCAGTATTAAGACGCTCTCAAAGCTATGCACATTGGGGGCAGGGTACCCAGTACCCCATCAACATTGGTCATACAGATCTTGAACAAATAGGAATAGTAACCTATTTAGGCAGTGCTATCTCAAGCAATGGAGATGCATATCATGATGTTGCATGTCGGATTGGAAAGCAGGAGCCCTCTTTCAAAAAGTACGGCCTATCTGAACAAAGACATCAATAAACCTGGAGATGAAAATCTGCTTGCTCCATACAATCATTGTCTCAACAGTTACCCACAGCTTCGAGACGTTGAAGGTTGACAAGAGGCTGAGCCAGTGAGAGCTTCGAAGGATCTTACAAATAACGGAGATAATGTAACCCATAGAGACATTTTTTCCCACACAGGCATTAAACGCCTAAGGGAAGTGGCGACGGAACGTCCATTCCTAATGTGAGACATATCAACAAGAAGCAACACGTTTACCAAAAAGTCAGCATTAACATGAAAGGCCAAAAAGAGAAACGCAAAAACATGGCTGAGCACGTCTAACAGGGGAGTCTCAGCTTTTCAGGAATCCTGAATTACGTAGGGGCCAGCTGGAAAGTGGCAGTGAAAGTCAACTTAGACTGGTTTCTGTGGAGAGAGAATGCAACTCTTTGCGTCGAATGGCGCGTGAGGGGCTTAAGTCTATGTGTTTCTCAACATTGTACAATAAACGTTTGCCAATCAACTGGTCAAATAAGATGTTTGAGGAAGCGCCTTAAGCTCACCCAGAGTTGTCTACATTTCTAAGCTTCAGAAGCTCTTTCTCCTGGCGTTTACAACGCATCAGTTTTCTCATAATAGGAAGATTAAAAGTCAAATAGAATTAAATTAAGAAGGTTTGGGATATGTAGATACTAAACTGCGAGAGACATTCGAGATTATTATTTTTATTTTTAAAAGAAGCATTTTGGAAAAGTGTATTTTTCTCACTTGGAATTCACCCCCTGGTGGGTGTCACACTGTGTGGTCCGCACCCCCATAGTGACGCCACTGGTGTACATTTTGACGTTGGGAGTTGTGTTGCTACTCTGAACTTGAGACTAATTCTACATTGTTGTTGAACATTCATCTCGGTTAAAGATAGATCTACTTGTGTTGCCTTTGGTTCATGAGGCACACGGCATCTGTTTGCCGAATCGTTGTCTTTGAATGGCATTGATGAGGTCAATACTATTTTTCTTATATACTATTAAGTGTTTAATTTGAACTATACTATACTAGATCTTTTTGTACTTGTGTTTGTTATCATTATCATTGGTCGCATATAATTTTCATTGTATAAATATAATTAGACTAAAATGTATAATTTCATTTACAGCATCATACAGATTGTCTATTAGTTCATATATAACTGAGTGTGTATGGTGTGTCTGTCGGGCTGAACTTGGGCCTAAAAATAATATAAGTTATAAAGTAATTGTACACATTGAAATTACTATGTATGTCTCCGCTGAGTTTACCCATCTCAACTTTCCTGAAGTGTTAAAAAAGTAATGGCAAATAGTCGTTTTGCTGAACATCTGAAACCTTCGTTCAGTAAATAGTAGCTTTTAAAAGGCTCCATGACAACGTATTCTCTCTATTTCTCATTTTTAAATTTAGGCTGCTGTAGAGGCTGTGAACTTTAACGCTACCAGAGAATCCACTAACCAGTCATTAAATGAGACTCTGTCTTCACTATTCGGACATGAGACGCTGATAAGAAACCCTCGAGGCTTTTGGAGTATGTTTCCTACTTCTCCTCCTTTCTTTTCGAAACTTAATATTTAAGGCTGTCCTGAAAGAAGAGTATAAAAAAACCAGAAGTATTATGAATGTATCTATATTGTGTTCATTGGTATAGCTTTTGTTCATGTCAGTTTTATGCAAATTTGTAATACTACAATCTGAAACGAAATGGAGTTAGCGGCCCACTAAATATTAGAATAAACATGTAATACAAGAGCAGTGCGTATGCCAGTAGTGAAACCTTTAGTTATTTAATATCATTGTGTTGAGGTTATGTATTTACTATTTAATATTCTGGTAGATGCTGTGTCCTACCACTTATAAATGCTAATATAAGAATTGAAATTGTACAATTTAATGACCTATAGTACTGCAGAATAATAACTTAAATTTTATTTTGAACCATAAAGACCTACATTGATGCTTTTTTAAATTTGGGGTTTAATAATTTCTAAGATTATAGTAAGCAATACTAATGTATTTTTTAATCACCTCATTAGTATTATTTATTATGTTGGGTTAAAATATTGACATATAAAATGATGCAGATTTGAGATTGATGGGAAAAGGTATAAAAATTGACAACTGACATCTCAAAAAATCAAAATTGACAACAATACTTTAAAAAATACAAAATTACTACTAATTTAAGGTGACTATTAATTAAGTAGAAATATTAACTATTAAAAAACACTAAGCGTTAGAACAGGGCGGCATTTAGAAATTAAAGACCATAGGCAAAGTCATTGTGACCCCAAATGAAAATAAAAAATTAACACCAGAAAAATTAAATTAAGCATTTAAAGCAGATATGTATCTGTATCTTAATCAACAAATGACTAAATTCATATAAAACTAAAATTTGTATTACGAAATATCCTTGGCGTTTATCTCGTGTGCGGTAAAGAAAAGGTAAAATTCCCCTTTCAGACCTTGCCACTGTCTCAGTTGACATTGCCTGATTTAATGTTTACTTTAGGTTAAGAGATTAAAAGACACGTGGAATTCCTGATGTAGAAAACAAAAAGTAGAATGAATAAAGTAGACTTTGAGTTCAGTCAAAGTCAGTCAAGTGATATCCTCTGTACGAGGCAGTCATGTTATTATCGTAGTAGTAGCGACTTTGTTAGTCGAGTTGTAACTTCAGTTAGAAAGTATCTTTTGGGCAGTTGATGCCAGTGGTCTTTTTGAGACATGTATTTCTAGTAGTTAATCAGTACTATTCTGTACAGTGTTACCCGCTGAGATGCGGACGTGATTTGTAATCTACTCTGGAGAGTTTAACGTATTGGATATATTTGATACCGCTGTTATGCGGTTAGGATTGTTTATCATTTCTTGACTTGTAGCACTAACAAGGAGTGCAGTATTTTTTTTATTGTTGTCAAAAAACTTTATATTTGTTGCTAAAACGAACTTAAGTCAATTTGTGGTATCTATGTTTCTCAAGTGTCAAGAGTACTCCAGGAAGCACGAACCCAGCATTCTACGCATTCGGGACACAGTAGTAGTGACCAGTCCCTCTATAGTCGCTCTATATCAACCCCCACGTCTCTAAACGTTGCATTTACAGATCTACGGGGCAGATGTTGTAAAGGTCATGTTTCTGAGGCCTACAGTTAACGCGATATAATGTGAACAACACAACGACCAACCCCCAACTAATATCAGGTACCCTTTAGAGCCATGTGGACTTAGAGGCGCCCAAAGATCCCGAAATTAAAAATCCCAGTCTTCTGCAGGATTCGAACCAGGGACATTTAGTTCGGAACGCACGCTGTTAGTGGACCTCACACTGCGATTCAGCCACAACCGGTTCTTAGCAAGCGTCAAGGATGTAAAAGGAACATGTGTACGACATTGTATCCGAATTAGTGTACGAAAGTTGATAAGATTTCTTGATCAATAAGACACCTAATGGTATCCTACGTTTATTTTTTTATGGTTCCCTGACATCTCATCATACGAGACATTTTATCATTGCAACATTTCATCACCATAACATTTCATCGTTGCATAAAGTGCATTTTGCAAACATAAGTACATGTAGGTTTAACTAAGTAATTTACTTACTAAGCAAGTTAACCATAACCATAACCCTAACCATAAATAATAAATTGCTACAATGATGAAATGTGCATTGATGAACTGTCACGTATGATGAAATGTCTGATCGCCTTTATTTATATATAATATTTTAACTAGATGGCGAGGTGGCTAAGCGCTTGGCTTTGGTGTTCGAATCCTTTTGAAAATGGGATTTTTAATTTTCTGGATCTTTGGGCGCTTCTGAGTCCTCCCTGCTCTAATGGGTATCTGACATTAGTTCGGGAAAAGTAAAGGCGGCTGCTCTTTGTGCTGGCCCAATTAAACCCTCGTTAACCGTAGGCCGCAGAAACAGATAATCTTTACATCATCTGCCCTATAGAACAAAAGGTCTGAGAGGGAACTTTTAATATTTTGACCAATATAAATGTTTATATTATTACGCCATTCCGTGCTATATTTGTCGATTCTGTGGAGTGGAGCGACCGAATCTACCGCTGTCATGTATCAATTTAATTAAACCAAACCTAAGGTAATAAACTTAGAATAATGTAGCCCCAGCTGAAGGAAAAACCCACTCGAGGGAGTAAGGAAAAAAACCACGCGCAAGAGTTATGAAAAAACTCATGACGTCATCTAACACGTGTTAGATTGGCAATCTCTTGGAATAATTGGATTGGTTAGAGGAAGCTATTGGGGGGAGAAGTTAAGGGGGTAGTTCGATAGAGCGGGATTAAGAGAATTTAGTTGTGGAGGAAATTCAATAGAGATAGGTTGTGAATTAAGAAGTGTGGAATTGAAACTTGTATTGTCTAGTCGCATATATTTCTTCTGTTGTGAAATTGTCTTAATCTGATTCTATTTTGTTATCGGGCTTAAGAGAAGATAATTATTTGATACAGTTTAAATTGTGTATACTAAAGTGATTCCTATTTTTTAATTAAGTTCTGTATTTGAATTGAAAGAATCTTCGTTATATAAATCTCTAAAACATATTCAGATTTAGAGATAATATTTGCAGAATTCCCGGCATGTCACAGAGAAGAAATAAATCTACAGAAGCTGATATTAGCAATCTCAAGTAAAATACTGTAGCAGAATTGATTACTTTTGCAAAGAAATCCATCTTGTGACAAATACATACTAATCTTTAGCATTAAAGTAAAATATATAGTTCGTCCGTCGTGGTTTCGATGATGACCACATGTCATCCATGGGGCTGACGGTTTTGCACTGGGGTTTTATGCCTCCTCATGTGGCTGGTGAGACCTATGTGATCCCGGAATGTTCGGCTGCACACTGGGCAGGGTATTCCAGCTGGAGCTAGTGTCGTGGGCCTTGACTTTCTTCTCTGCCGATTTTCGTTTGCCAACGTTGTTTTCTTTTCTTCAGCAATCTGTGCGCCAGTTTTCACAGCGCGACGCCTTGATGCTCTGTAAGGTGCCTCTGTCTCTCAGGTGGCTGGATCTATGCTGAAAGCCTTCAGAGAAGCTTTGAGGGTGTCCCTGAAGCGCGTACTTTGGCCACCTTGTGAGCGCTTTCCTTCGCTTAGTTGGTCATACAAGAGTCGTTTAGGGATGCGATGGTCTTCCATTCCGCAGACGTGTCCTGCCTATCGTAGCTGGGACTGCATTAGGATTGTATGGATGCTTTGCAGACCCGCTCTTCGAAGGACTTCAATATCTGGTATTTTGTCTTGCCATTTGACATTCAGTATTTTTCTTTGACATGTCATGTGGAAGTGATTCAGTTTCTTTGCATGTTTTCTGTACACTGTCAACATTGCTCTTTGCCTCAGTGTTCGATAGATCCCTAGCTTTGTTTTTGTAGTGATACCACGTCTGTTCCAGACATGTTCCTTCTCTGCTAACAGTGTCGAATACCTTTGTAAGGTCGACATATATTGAGAAGAGGTCAGCATCAACATCATGTTCTATGTGTTGCATGAGCCGATTTAGTAGGATGCGTGCAGGGATTTTACCAGCAAAAGAGAGAAGAGATATTCTTCTGTGGTTGTCGCAGATTTGGCGGCTTCTTTTCGCTTGTATAAATGGACAGTTATGGCATCTTTAAAGTCTTGTGGTATTGACTCTTGCTTCCACATAATTAAGAACAGCTCATGAAGTCTTTCAATCAGGGCTAATCCACCTTTAGGATTTCTTTCTTATCTGTCGATAGGACTGTCCTATCAGCATTTAGTAGAGGGGATGAGCCTGGCTTTGTGAGTGCATAGACTTGTTTATGGCATGGAAGAAGTTCTTCATGTTGTGCTTGTCAGCAAATTCCTGTATTGTTTCCACTTTCTTGCCTAGCCAGGTATCTTGCATTTGGCGTAACTGTTTTTGCACATTTTTGCGGATGTTTGTGAATGCAATTTATTGGAGCTTGTGCTTTTCATCTAATAGTTTTCTTATCTCAGTACTGTTTCCATAAAACTAGTCCTGACGCTTTCTCTCTCTTTGTTAGCATATTGTAACATTGCCTCCCTTACATTTACGTAATTGTTTTAGAATTGGTGTATTTTTATGAAAAAATCGCTTGCATAATTAATTTTATAAATTAAACGGTTTGCTTTTAGAAAACCAAAAGTAGCCGTTGCACCTAAACTTTTCAAGCCGTATTTAATGATGAAATAATATTTTTCATATCTCTTCTAGTTTTCGAGATCTGAGTGTACAGACGGACATTTTGCACAAACCTAATCCTTACGGGGGCCGCTAAAAAATTGAAACACAAATTTGAAGATTAATTTTATTAAAAAAACGAAATTATAGACAATATTCCATATGCTTATACGCAAAAGTAGCAATAACTATTTTTGCAAATAGTGGATTTACATTTGGCCTTCGAGAGATGCTCTGTCATGCTCATGCATGACCTTTCGGTCGTGTCTAATCAAAGAAGTGCGCGATATTACAAGTGGCTATTAATATGTACGTCTAGATATATAGAGTCGCATCATTGCGTAATGAATTTAAGTAATATGTTTTGTTTTTTTTTAGTTTAATTTGAGTAAATAATTAAATGAATACATTTTATTAACGGCCCTCGAAAGGGGAAAAGACGCTATTAGTTTTGTGCGAAATGTCTGTCCGTCCGTCCCGTTTAGATCTCGCAAACTAGAAAAGATATTGAAAATCCGACATCACAATATTTTAGACCATTTAAAGTTCTGATGCAATGGCCACTTTTTTCTGAAAGCGAAAAATCTAATTTTTAAAATCAGTTATGCAAGCAGTTTTTTAAAGTGAAAAAGCTAATTAGTATGCATTATAAATTAGACCTAATTTAAAACGAATAGTAATCTTATTAACTTCATTTTCCTGAAATTTTTATTGCAGAACGAGCCGATTTATATTTTTCAGGATTCGAATAAGAGATTGAGCCTTTTCAAAATAATTAGATCAATTACAACACATCAGGTAGGCCAGGGGAGTCGCGGTGGCTGAGCGGTAAAGCGCTTGGCTTCCGAACCGGGGTCCCGGGTTCGAATCCTGTTGAGGACTTGGATTTTCAACTTTGGAATGTTTGGGCGCCTCTGAGTCCACTCAGCTCTATTGGGTACCTGACATTAGTTGGGGAAAAGTAAAGGCGGTTGGTCGTTGTGCTGGCTACATGACACCCTCGTTAACCGTAGGCCACAAAAACAGATGAACATTACACATCTGCCCTATAGACCACAAAGTCTAAAAGGGGAACTAGTTAGGCCAGGTTCACATCTAACTTTACATTCACTTTCACCTATCCTTTGATCTTGGGGACCAATGCGGCACTACACAAGATCTGTTAACCTTCTTATCTCTCATTTGTCTTTGATATAATTTCATTTTGATGTTTTTTCTGAAAATATTGAAGCCTGCCTGGGTGGACCACTTCGGGGTCCGATTTTGAGTTTGTGTTTCCACACAAATTGTCTTTTGTAACCTTGTTTTGTGTGTATCTGTGTTAAAGTAAAAAAAAAAACTATCTTTGCAAAGAGAAGATCTAAACTTCGCAAGATATATGACCAAGATCCATTGAATTGTAATATTTTCATTCTGTTGGGCATTTTTTAAAAGTGTGTTCAGTTTGTTTTAGGGCTACTTTAAATAAGTTAGTTTTCACTATGTACACGAAACATTTATGCCAAGTTTTATCAAGATTGGTCACAAGTCTTTGATTATCATTGAAAACACACACACATACATACACGTACATACATGCATGCATACATACATAAATGCATTTATACATACACGCATACATACATACATACATACATTTATACATACAAACATACATTCATACATAAATACGTACATACATACATGCATTTATACAAATATACATACATACATACATTAATACATATATACATACAAACATACATGCATTAATACATACATACATTCATACAAACATACATACATACATACATGCATACATACATACATACATACATACATACATACATACATACATACATACATACATACATACATACATACATAAATATATACATACATACATATGGTCACAAATTCCTTATTATATTTATACTTATAACTCGATAGAATCTACGTTAGGTCTCGATAGGTCTAGGTGTCCCTGGTTCAGTTCTAGTTAACGAAATAAAACAATGAAACCACTAGATCAAACACATAAACTTTAATCAGCTTTACTGCATATCACACACACGCTGGTCTCTGTCTGACAACAAAACAGATTTCCGGTCATTCGCGCAGATTGTAAAAACAGATTATACATACATACACACATTCATTCGTGACATCTCGCCCCTCCTAAAATTATAATCGATTTTTACAAAGATTACTAAATAAAACGATTATAAAACAAATATCAAACATTACACCACAATACAAAAAAAATGTTCTGTCGATAGGCCACAAAGGCTCTGGGTATGCCACACAGGCGTTTATTTACCAAAAACAACTTGAACATAGTCACACAGACTTTAATGTAGTCACACAGACTGCAATGTAATAGGCACACAGTCTATAGTTAAGACACACAGTCTTAGAAGATGTAGACACACAGCCTTAAAAGATGAAGACACACAGTCTTAAAAGCTGAAGACACACAGTCTTAAAAGCTGAAGACACACAGTCTTAAAAGCTGAAGACACACAGTCTTAAAAGCTGAAGACACACATTCTTAAAAGATGAAGTCACACAGTCTTAAAAGATGAAGACACAAAGTCTTAGTTGTAGACAGAAAGTCTACCATCAAGCAACAAAGTCTAAACTGTTGAAGACACAAAGTCTTTGATGAAGCAACACATACTTGTGAGAAGCCACGTAGGCTTATATCTATGATAAGCGTGACAGAATGTCCGCTACGACGTTTCCATTACCTGGAATATGCTGCACTTCGAACTGAAAGTCCTGAAGCATTAGGGCCCAGCGAGTTACCCTGGAATTCACCGACTTAGGTGTGTTTAAACAGCGTAAGGGTGCGTGATCTGTGCGGAGTACGAATGTTCTGCCTAACAGGTATCTGGCCAACTTGGTTACTGCCCAAACAACTGCCAAGCACTCTCTTTCTACGGTGCTGTATCTTTATTCGTGCTGTCCCCATATGACCCGCAAAAGGTGAGTCATGGTCTAACTCCAAAATTCTTTTTCTTTCGGCGGCAGGAACGACTAGCTGTAGTTTAGCTTTGTTATCTTGTCTCATCAGAAGCCCATTTTTCACTTTAAATTTACTGGTAGGACGCTCAGCCAATTCAAAAAGTTTAACCAACGTTTGGTCCTCTTTTGTTTCAATGCATAACTGGATGTTATTCTGATTCTGGCTGTTCAATCTGACTATGTAGGATCGGTTGTCCCATGTTTTCTATTACACCAGATTGAGATCTAGTTACCGCATTTGTAACTTCTGACATTGCTGACCTTTGCCACTTGTAGATATCTGTGATGGTGGGCTCAGTTATGCCAGTCACGTTTCCTAGAATCAAGTCAGCTGCAGGCCTCTCCAACACGCTTCAACTTTCCCAGATAAAAATGGCGTATCAATATCAATGACAGCTGTAGGATATTCTTCAATTGTTCCTCCAAATGTCATACATTGGACTTTCTTACCCGTCAACAGGTGAGGGTGCACATGTAGTCTCTTCACTCCGATTGTGGTCGCTCCTGTATCTCTCAAGACCCAAATAGATTTGTTCCCAACAAATCCAGGATACATTTTTAATTTCTCAGCGTCACAAGTTACAGCTCCAGCCATCTGGATCTGATCAGCTTCATGAGGAAGTTGTTCACCATGTTGATAGTCTATGCAAACTGACGAATTGTATGGATGTCCAGTCGGTCTTCCCTTGTTGCTGGTTTTAAACTCCTGACGTCTGCTTGAACCCATAGTCTCATTTCGTCTTAATGGACTTTTGTTTCTACATTGGGCTGCTAAATGTCCCGTTTTGAAACACTTAAAACATTTTATTTTTTTCATCAACACTTCTTTTCTGCAGACGGTCCTGTTTCCATTCTTGTTTAAAGCGACTCCTGTTATCATTAGTCTTTGCAGCAAAGCGAACTTGCTAGTTATCAAGTCTTTCTCTCTCTGAATTGTCTGCTCTGGATGTGCAGTAATATATTGCTGACACAACTTGACTGCTGTTGGCACATCTTTCGGTTTCCTTTCATGTAGAAAAGCCACTAACTGATACATTTATTAATACATACATACATACATACATATATACATTTAATAATACATATATACATATATACATTTAATAATACAAACATACATACATACATATATATACATTTAATAATACATACATACATATATACATTTAATAATACATACATACATACATCTATACATTTAATAATACATACATATATACATTTAATAATACATACATACATACATACATATATACATTTAATAATACATAAATACATACTACTTACTTTTTTTTTATATACTTGATAAAGACGCTTAACTCGGATGTAAGGCTCAAAGTTAACTACAACAAACAAAAAATCAACAATAATAATTATTTACTTAATAATTCATATAATGCACACTAACCAGCAAATGGTTTTTCCTCTTTTTTAAAAAAAAAAGCTTTTATCAAATCACTCTGTCTGCATGTCTGTCTGTCTTCTAAAAAAGTTTGTACACGGTATTTCTTCGACACCCAGTCTCGGATAAAGCTTAAATTTTGAACAATTATCTATTTACTTGACAACACAAGAATCAATAAAAAAAATTAACATTCAGTAAATAAGCTATTGATAATTACTTATTTTGTTTGGTATCTCGAACAAGGGAGAGAAATTGTAATTGACTTAAATGGTTGTATTAGCTGAATTAGTTCCATTATAGGTCGTCGTCTGAGGCTTATTGAGCAAAAGCATGAAAAAGAAAAAAAAATAGGTCTACAATCTTTCATGTTCTGGTCTTCAGTAATCTTCTAGTATTCGTGAGTGACCTCTAGCTGTCTCGTTCCGACGCCGCATGCAACCAGGTGCTCTCTTCTATGTCAGCCAAGGAAAGTTGACGCCCAAGCTGGTCTTTGAAGTGTTCATGTGTTTGATCGAGTGTTACTTGTTTATTTGTAAATACAGCTGAACCAGGGACACCTAGACGTATCGAGACTTAAGGTCGTTTCTAGCCAGTTATCAGTAGATATATAAATAGAAAAGCTGTAACATATTCCGATGGAATAGAAAGCTGAAAATAAGCAAAAAGGTTTGTTAAAAGAATTTTTTGTTATCAATTAAAAAGGAACACACAATTAAATGCGTAATATCATATCTTAGAGATTAATGACGTTACTTTTTTAAAAAAAAGAAGATACTTCGCATTCCAGGTGTCAATCTAGTCATCCATGTTAATCATTGAATTAAACTCTGATGAGGCGTTGGTTATCCTGGCTGATTCAAGCAACCCATTCCATCCTCTATTGGCACTAAGGAAAAAGGAGCATTTGTACGAATTAGTCCTATCGTATCAAGATTAATGCCTGCGGAGAAATAATCGAAACATTTTCCTGATGTGTGTTTTCTGTTTATTGTTTGATATGCTTTCATATCACTTCATAAGTAAAGATGTAAAGATCGTTTTTATACTTTAAAACTTGTCATATAATTAGGATGTTGGTTAATCGTAAAAAATAATAATTATAAGCACATTATAAAATAATCAAATACTCAAATCTCGCAGTTTTTCCAATAATCCCCCTTCCCCCGTGCCCACTAGACATACTGATTCCCAAATATTTTCTTTGCTAGATGTGGAAACGATTGCTGTGATCATTTAAGTACCAATTAAATCCATTTAAAACATCTGTCAAGACAAAATATTACCCCATAATGTATTAAGCTTTAAAGTAGAAATGTTCCTCGTTGGTTGTGCTTAAATTTTTAAAAGAATTGACACTATCTATTAGCATTGTTAAACAACTTTTAAGTCTTTATTTTTTTCAATAATTTTATAATTTAGTCAGATAATCTAAATAATTCAAACCTTTTTTTTTAAACTTAAGTTTGAACTGATTTATCAAAACCAAACGGAGGCCATGTTGATTCATCTGTGCTTCATAGTTTTGGTTGGATGTGCAGCTGTAATGAGCCAAAGTTCAAATCTGGAGCAAACAAGTGCTACAACTGTTGATACACTCAATAAGGTAGATTTTTAGTTTAAAGCAAATGTGTACAATCAACTAAAGCTGTTTAACAAATATATATACACTGAAATAGATAGATAGATAGATAGATAGATAGATAGATAGATAGATAGATAGATAATTTTATTTATAAAGCGTTATTAACAAACAAAAATGTAGGCTCAAGGCTCTGAAATAACATTACAAACACAAGCACGAGAGATAAGAAATTTATCTAAAAAAGTTTTAAACAGGGAGGTCTTAATGTTCTTCTTGAAAGTAGTGTAGCATGTTGTCTGTCTGAGATCAATATGGAGTGAGTTCCAAACCTTTGGTCCGTGCACTGAAAAAGCCGCAGACCGTAGCTTTTGAGGGAGAAACGTGGCACCACTAGAAGCGATGAGTCCGTTGAGCACATGGCTCTCTGATAAATATATAAATAGATGAATTCATACATAATACTGAAATAGTTTTTTTTATAAATAGTTTTATATGTTTATGATCATAAGCTTTTGGTGCATGATTAACAAAGTTATTAGGTTCAATCTGCGGAATCTAGAACTCTAGCTCAATGAAAAATTAGAAATCTAGATTTTTTGTGATTTTTTGATCATTTCTGACTTTATTACACTTTAAGATACCTGACATGTTTACTAAATAAAGGCTGTTATGTAAGGTATATAGAACCTTTGGTTACATATTTTAAAAGACACTGATAAGCTAACACATGACTATCTTTGTAATGACAACCTTTGTAATGACTACCTTAGTATAATGACGCCTTTGTAATGACACCTTTGTATAATGACACCTTTGTATAACGACATTTTTGAAATGACACATTTGTATAACGACATCTTTGTATATTGACGTCTTTGTAATGAAACCTTATAATGACACCTTTGTATAATGACGTCTTTGTAATAACACCTTATAATGACACCTTTGTATAATGACGTCTTTGTAATGACACCTTTGTATAACGACATTTTTGAAATGACACCTTTGTATAATGACACCTTTGTATAATGACACCTTCGTATAATGACACCTTTGTATAATGACACCTTTGTATAATGACACCTTTGTATAATGACACCTTTGTATAATGACACCTTTGTATAATGACACCTTTGTATAGTGACACATTTGTATGGTGACACCTTTGTATAATGACACCTTTGTATAATGACAAAGTTGTATAATGACACCTTTGTATAATGACACCTTTATATAATGACACCTTCGTAATGGCACCTTATAATGACACCTTTGTATAATGACGTCTTTGTAATGACACCTTATAATGACACCTTTGTATAGTGACGTCTTTGTAATGACACCTTTGTATAATGACGTCTTTGTAAAGAAACCTTATAATGACACCTTTGTATACTGACACCTTGTAATGACACATTATAATGACACCTTTGTATAATGACACCTTGTAATGACACCTTTATAAAATGACGTCTATGTAATGACACCTTATAATGACACCTTTGTATAATGACACCATTGTATAATGACACCTTTGTATAATGACATCATCGTAATGGCACCTTATAATGACACCTTTGTATAATGACTTCTTTGTATAATGACTTCTTTGTATTGACACCTTCTAATGACACTTTTGTATAATGACGTCTTTGTAATGACACCTTTGTATAATGACGTCTTTGTAATGACACTTTATAATGACGTCTTTGTAATGACACCTTATAATGACACCTTTGTGTGATGACACCTTATAATGAAACCTTTGTATATTATCGTCTTTGTAATGACACTTTATAATGACGTCTATGTAATGACACCTTATAATGACACCTTTGTATAATGACACCTTGTATTGACACCTTTGTATAATGACGTCTTTGTAATGACACCTTAGTATAATGACGTCTTTGTGATAACACCTTATAATGACACCTTATAATGACGTCTTTGTAATGACACCTTATAATGACACCTTTGTATAATGACACCTTATAATGACACCTTTGTATAATGACACGTTGTAATGACACCTTATAATTACACCTTTGCATAATGACGCCTTTGTAATGACACCTTATAATGACACCTGTGTATAATGACGTCTTTGTAATGTCACCTTTGTAAAATGACATTTTTCTATAATAACGTCTTTGTAATGACACCTTATAATAACACTTTTGAATAATGACGTCTTTGTAATGACACCTTATAATGACACCTTTCTTTAATGACACCTTATAATGACACCTTTGTATAATGACGTCTTTGTAATGGCACCTTATAATGACACTTTTGTATAATGACACCTTTGTAAGGGTTAGAAATAGTAAAAATAGTAAAAGTTTGTTATGACTCTTTCCATTTCCTTTTTTTTTTTCATTTTATATTTTAGGCAGCTAAAGTATTTCTGAATGATGAAAGTACTAAACAGTTAAGCAACCAGACATTCAATGACACCCAGTCTTCGCAATTTGGTTACATCAATGGGACGCTTATAAGAAAGTCTCGAAGTCTCTGGGGTTTTATTGCGGCTGCTGCTTCTGTCCTTGATTTAGTTTTCGGAAAATAAACATCGCTCGAAATTCGAGGCTGTAATGAATTAAAAACTTTTACAAATCAAACGAATTCAAAATTATTGTAACTGCTTTAGAAAAATTAAAAAACAATATTTGTCAATGTAGCTGTTATGTTAATTTATAAAACAGCTAACGTGACAGTATAGAATTAGTAGCTTCCGAATGCTTTAAGACAAGGACATTATTATCATAACTACTTAAAAATACAATACTCCTATATACAGTTAATAGAGCGCTCTTTTCTCTTTATAACTTATGAATGTTAGATTTAAAAACAAAACGCCTTTATTTTTTCTCTCGGCCACTCCCCACTTCTTCTCGAGAAAGAGTACTAGTTAAGCAAATGTATAGATCTGAAACATTTTATAATATACAAATTATAAGCTCTTAGATCTAGACTTAGAAGACGATGCGAAAAAATTTTTACTTAATCATTAAACTCTTGAATCAATTATGACGTACATCCCGGAATGCCCGAAGGCGATAGTTCTTACCAAACCTATGTTGGATCTAAAATTCCATTGCTGTATAAGTTGTACAAATGAGGTATTGTCTTTGAAACATATTGTTTAATTAATGTTTGGATTTAGAATGACATTATTCCAGATCTTAAATAGTAAAATGCAATGACGATGTAAACTAGGCATCGATATATTGTTTTTAATATGCACTAAAAAGAAAAATTAGAAGGTATTTAATCTAGGATATTTAAACGTGTCCTTTTACTTAAAGCTTTTAATTTATACAGTTTTGTCCTTCTAAATATCTCATTTTGCTATTTTGCGGTATTGTATATAACATGGAAAAAAAAAAACTGCAGATTTTAGCCTGGTAGGAGTAAAACTTCGACATCGACCAGAATCTTTCAAGAACATTGACAAAAGATTTTACAAGAAATGTATTAATGAGATCTGTGGAACTTCAGCCAGACTAATTGTGTATGTATTTAACGACTTCAGAGAACCATTTTGTACTATTTTGTTTTTCACTTGAAAATATGCAGAAAAGACTAATAAGATTTATCAACATTTTAAAAAGTAAATTAAATGTAATATAAATCAGAACAAGATTTTAAAAAAAATACATTTAACTTTATTAAACATCCAATATAATAAAATAATAGTAAAAAAATAATTATAAAAATTTGAGCACATTAGAAACCCCCGCCATTTTCCAATGTCTTCAAAAGCTAACCGTTCAGGATTCGCCATTAATGTAACGGTGCCTTGAGGAACAGCGCCTGGGTTATCGACAGGGACGTGGAAGATCCCTTTCAACTCCGCACCATGCAATGGGAAAGATCTCACATTCCTTTAGACACTCACACACGAGTTTTGTGTTCTAACTTATTTCGCCTAATAACTTCCTCTAATGATCGTTTCCACATGAGTGACACGTTGAGGCGTAGTAGCTTACCTAGGTCTTGTATCCTTCTTTAGCAGGGGTGAGCTAATTGCGACCGCGGGTCACATACGGCTCACCAGAACGTTTTATGCGGCCCGCTGACACCTACAGAAATGACACGCGTACACAGATTATATCTATAAAAATACTTTAAAATGTGTACAAATTCTGTCTACAGCTTATACATTTATTCTATTCCATAATATTGATTCAAATTGTAAAGTGGTTAATGAAAGCATTCTATATAATTCTGCAAAAGGTTATTCTTCTTGGCAAACTGTCGAGACACTCAGGATTATATTCCAATTGCGGTTTTCCTCTAGTGCAATCTCTCTACACTTTAATTCAAAGTAGTGTTAAAGAAATAGGAAAAATACGTATTTTTGGATTGGTTATAAACGTTTTGAATGCTTAAGTAAAAAAAAGAATGAATTCCGTGTTTTTAACAATAAATGAATTACTAAGCCTTAAACTAACTAACCTTCGCGGTAAAGCATTGTGCAAATTTCGTGCTTTGAAACTATCACGATTTTCATAGCAATTTGAAACGACACTACCAGACGATGCATCCTGATTGTGGATACAATCTCACAAATGAAGATTAAAAATAAAAGTACAATTTTTTTCTTTCAAAAATTACATGCTATTAGATTTTCTTTGTAATTTTTCTTGCATTAGAAAGACGGTGGGAGTATATGAGCTAGTGGATGAACAGAACAAAACACACACAAGACAGTTGAAATGATTAAGTTTACAAATAGAAACGGATGAAATTGTCTCTACATACTTCACCTCTAAACGGTTATTTCTCTTTTTTTTTTAAACAAAAAATTAGGAGCAGCAATAATCTTTAAATGCCAGAATAATGCATATCTTAAGCTCAGAGTGTAAGAAAGTACTTGTCGCAAGGACCTAGACAGCATCGAGAGGAGCACATTATTTTTGGGAGGGCGTCATAAGTAAAGTCATTGAGATGCTAAATATCAAAATTGTTTGCTTTTGCTTTGAAACTATAAACAACATAGGAAGAGGAGAAAAAGACACAACTTTAGTACTTTTACCTTTCGTTCAGTTTTACTGGATGAAATTATTGAAACATACGAGAAATAATTATTTCATTTTCTTGTGATAAAGTGGGAGCCAGTCTACCTTACCTTTACCTATCCCTTAGTCTGTTGGACCGTTGGGGCACCAACCGTCTTTCTCCATTCCTCCCTGTCTTTTGCCTTGTTTAGAACCTCTTTTAATGGCAGGCCCTTCCATTCCTTTATGTTGTCCTCCCACCGCTTTATCTGTCTGCCTCTTCTTCTTTTTCCTGGTGCTGTTCCCTGAAGGAAGGTCTTTGCGAGCCCCAAAGATCTTGTAATATGGCAACAGATTTGGAGCTGGCGTTTTTTCACTATAGTTAGCAGGTCATCATTGGGGTCCGATCGCTGCAGTAACCCTGTCTCTAATCTCTTGGTTTGTGATGCGGTCTTTGCCAGTCTGCAGACGAAAAAAAAACTTATAGGGAAAGGCAATTTTTTTTCAAGTTGAACAAGACAAACTGTATTAAAGTGGTTCTAAAACTTTTAATTTGTGACACCACCAAAACATACGTTGTCCCTCCCTCCATTTTTTTAAAATCTAGAAACAAAAAATTGGTTGTACTAAAAAAAACTCACATAGCCCACCTGCAATGCCAATACAGATTTTTGTCCCTTGAAGAGGAGTGGCTCAACCAATGGGCATTAGGAAACACAGGCAGAGCCATGTACAAAGAAATGACTGTGCCTAACAAATTGGACAGTATTAACTTCCTCCCCATCAAAGAACAATCTACAATCTTCCAACTAAGAACAGGACACACACCACTATTAAATTACCACCTAAACAAAATAAACTCCACAAAACTCCCCCTTTGCAGACACTTCACCCATCCTTATGAAACCTTAAACCATATCCTCTTTGAATGCCCCTCCCTAATCCACCTTAGGCAGACCCCGCTTCCTCTACAGCCCAACATAACCAAACACCCTGTACGGCAGTGCTGAACAACGGAAGAAAACAGCACACTTTTTTTTCCTTGGCACAGTCTGCAAAAGAGCTGACAGCTCAGCAGCAATAAAGCTGGCTAGAAGAAGAAGTCCCTTGAATAAAAAAAACACTCTGGTTTGGCCCATCCTGTCATTGTCAGAGGGATCTATTCTTTCGTTTGAGAAACGCGGAATTAATATGAATTACTAGGTAATTGGCGACATAGAGAAAAGTCTAGTTTGACCGTTAAGAGTTCTAAGTCAGTCTATGCCTGGTATTAGATATAAATGTCTATATAGTAAAAAAGTATAAAAGATATCAATCCCGCAGACATAAGAGATGTGTCAAAATCACTGGTTCGATACCTGATTTGAGCCAAATATTTCTTTCTATTATTTTTGTCTATATTCCATCAACTTACATCATATTCTAAGCCGTTCAAAGGAGATATTGCCTTTTTAAAAAAAATATTTTTAAAATGTTTTTTTCTTAATTTTAAAAATGAAATTGCTTTTTTTTTCTAGCTTCTCAAAGGATTACGAAATAATTTTAACACCATCAGATGAGGGGAATATCTGTATTTATCAATTCTGCCGACTTGAAATAATAGAATGAGCACATAGACATAAAATGTATTTTGGCAATGGGTGAGCATAATTTCACATAAATTCGTTTTTGTTGGTTTTTAATTAAAAATTACTGAATGAAATAATTGCTTAAAAAATGAAAGTAGACGCCAAAATAGCAGATGCTTTCTCGTACACAATCTGTTACTTCAGCATCAAGCTGTTGTTTAAATTGTGAAAACATCCTATGACCTCAAAAGTTGAGAGCTGAAATGTTATTAAATGTTAGCGTGGTCCATATAACAAAGCTTATATCAACTCACTCTACCTGTCTGTCTAGTAAAATATTTGCATACGTCATATCTCCCACACACAATCTCGAATCAAGCTAAAATTTGGCACAATTATTTCTTTCACCTGACTACACCAGAATAAATAAAAGAATAAATTTATATATACGTATTTTATATATGTATATATAGATATAGATATAGTCTATAGTTATAGATATAACCCAATTAGTTAATTAACTGCTAGTAATTAATTATTTTGTTTGGTATCGAACAAGGGAACGAAACTATGCCTAACAAATGTAGTGGTGTAAGTTAAATTAACCCGTTTTATACGCCGCTTTAAAGTTTGAATCTAAAAATAGATAACTATAAAACCTTCGATTTTTATTACCGATTCGTTGGCATAAAGTTTCTTGTGTTGGCTTGAGAAGACCTGAGCTCTCAAGTTTAAATTCAGGTCTTTCAAGTATTTTTATAAATACATTTATTATCTTGGAGTCTATGTCTTAATAAAGTTCTACAATATTAATCACCTGAGTTAGTCCATAAACTAAAACGACATTTACAAATAAAAAGTATTACATTCCGACCATGCAATCTATAGGGCAGATGATGTAAATGGCATCTGTTTCTGAGGCCCAGTGTTGACGAGGGTGTCATGTAGCCAGCAGAATGACAAGCCGCTTTTACTTTTCCCCAACTAAAGTTTGATACCCACTAGAGCTAGGTGGACTAACATGCACCCTTAAGATTCTAAAACTAAAAATACCAGTCTTCAGCAGGGCTCGAACTGCAGACTCTTGGTTTCGAAAAGCTAGCCTTTGACCACTAATCCACCTTGCCTTTCCTCTAACGAAATAGAAGGGGTTAACTACTTGCATATAAATTCTGAGATGTTTAAATCTATACAGGTCGCAAATGGGTCTGCAGTCATCCTAAATGTTCCAACTCGTAGACCATACCTAATAAAAAGACTTTTTTTTTTCAGATAGTTAAGCCGTAATTTTGAATAAACAGACTTACAATTTTAATTAATTTTACAATTCCTCTATAAACCGGAAAGTTCTGTACATGGTTCTTGGAAACCACACTATTAATTTTCTAGGAATTAGAAAGTTAGTAAGTTAGTCAGCCACACAAGGATAATTCTTATTTGACCGCAATAAATTTTCGAAATATCATCTGTTAAAATGAATTCAGTCTTTAGACATTATATATCTCGAACAGACTTGCGTCAGCGGGTATTTCCATTAAAGAGTTTAATACATAAACAGACGTACAGTAACTTTGTGATCACTGTCTTCAACAGTCTGTAAACTGTATACCTGTATTACCTTATCAGAAATTCGTTAACCACTCTGCCTAGTGCCAGTTGACGATTTACCTCTCTCTATCTCTACACTGAACTCGCATTATTGGGTATTACTACGGACCACCGTTGAGCAAGAGTGACTAGTTTTGCTAGTATCATTGTCATCCTCGTCATAGTCTGTACCTTGATTACAAAGTAGGGGTGCTATGAACATCGACGTAATCAAAACCCTCCACTTTTCTCGGTCAGCAGCTGTCCACTGGAGAAAGTCCAGAGGCCATTCTTTGTCCAGCCAGCTTTTCATTGGACGACCCTTTCTTCGTGCTCCTCCCAAAGTACCTTTAAGAGTATTTTTGAGGGTGAGTCATGTATTATTTGTAAAATGTTTATGTAAATATGACTTCATTTTAACAGACAGTTTTATAATTGCATATTGGATAATACTTGCAAAACATAAGCCCTTTACATTTTAATAGATGGCTATTATTATTTTCTTCTTCTTTTTCCTTATAATTATGTAGAGGCTAAATCTAAATTTAAAGGTACAAAGAAGGTGTTCAGCCGATTTAATGAAACACTCTCGTGTAAGTGTGATCGCATAGTAATTAGCTTTTACACTCATTTGAAACAAGTCAGGTCACTGGCATCCTGAATGTAACAAAAAATTAAGATTGTGTAATGATCAATTATACATTTTATTTTCTGTCGCCTGTGAGCCTGCATAGCAGGGACAGTGACTGTGTTTTGATCACGAACACTTCACAGTTTCAAAGTATAAATGGTAAACGATTTTTGCATAGATATGGAACGTTTAAAGTTTTGCGGGCCGAGGGACTAGAAGCTAACGTAACCATTCTTGTTTTGTTTCGTGCTACAAATTGTTTTGCTTTGGCTTTTACATTTTCAGTTTTTAAATTTGTAGTGCTTCCGCAAAGAACATTTACCACTGTAACTAGGTATCTTTCCTTTTTTGATTATGATAGTTAAGGTTATTTCACGTGTGTACATTTGTGTCGGTGGGCTGTGGCTGACTGGTAAAGCGCTTGGCTTACGAACCGAGAGGGCTCGGGTTCGAAACTCGGGGAAGAGTCGGGTTTCAGACTTTGGGATGTTAAGGACGCCCCTGAATCAACCCATCTACCTTTACTTTATTTGTGAAGTAATGGCGGTTGGTCGTCTCGCTGTCCACATGACACTATTCTCGTGAACAGTTGGCAAAAGAAACAGTCTAATTGATAGCAAGATGTGAGGGGAAGAGGAGAGTTACCTTCCTTTACTTTATATGTTTGTTGTATACGTAATTATTTTCTACGAATTTTTTTGTTGCTTTATTGAACAACATTTAGCAAAGACAAATAAATGTATCGAACAGAATAGACTTATGTTACTTAATCTATCAATATAATTTGTAGATCTTTTTTTTTTTTTAATTTTTCTTTTTTCTATTTTATTTTAAACGAAAATATTTAGATATATATTTATTGAATAAATGATTTAATTGCTTTTTATTCTATTATTTCCTGGCATATTTATGCTAATACTGAAATGAATCTACATAGACTAATCGACATACTTTGTGGTAAGAGTAGTTTTCACAAGGCTTAAACCAACTCACTTTGTCTATCTATCAATCTATCTGTCTAACCTCTGTCTGTCTCTATTTCAGTCTGTCTGGCAAAAGGTGTGTACACGTTATTTCTCCCACACCCATTCTCAGAACAAGTTGAAACTTCTCACAATTATTCAGTGGCATAGACAAGACATGAATTAGTATGAAAAAGAAAAGCAGCCAATTAGTCAACTAATTACTGGTAATTACTTTTTAATACAAACAAGGGAAACTAATCTTTCAGTATTCAGATATGGCTAAATTAGTAGTGTTTATTCCCATTAAATAATTATTGACGCTAATTCTCCCTCACGCATTCTCCGATAAAGTTGATACTTTAAACAACTATTTATTGTACCTAACAAAACATGAATCAATTTTTATAAAAACACCCAATCAGTCAATTAAGTATTGGTAATTAATTACTTTGTTTAATATCAAACAGGGGAAATAGGTTGTTTATTATTGATATAGTTTAAAGAGTTCTTCCCCTTAAGAAGCGTTTTTTTTTTTAAAGAATTTTTTTTTAAATACTTTCCTTGTTACTTTAATTCGTTTGTACATCATTCTAAATTTATTACTTGTCAGTTATCTTCTTTTTCTCTCTTTGTATCTCAATATTTACATTCTGCCTCCCATTCTATCTTTCTCTCTTTTTCCCGTTAGCATATGTATATATATATATATATATGTATGTATATGTCATCTAGAAAGATAGACAACGAATGCATGCAATGGACATATAGAGAGCAAGAGAGAGAAGGGTGAGACGAATCAAGTTTATTTTTCCTCTAATTCAAACAATACCTCAATCAAGCCCGAGTCCAAATTGCTGCTCGACCACTCAAAACACCAGATACTTTACAACTTTTTTACCTTTTTTTTTCAGAAGGGAATAAGTTGTTTTTTTGTTGTTTTTTTTGTCTATCCTGTCCTCAGTGAATATATTTTATAGGGTCGAGCTCGCGACCATATATGACCCTTGATCAACTGGATGGATTTTACTCAGAGGCCAGGTATGAGAGATGGTCTTGTACCGAACCCTCAGCCCAGAGTTTTCCCCATCAATCATGGATCATTAAAATGAATCCGCTATTTTTAAGCACGACTCATTGAGCTACATCTGATTTCCTCTCATTGAGGCCGGAAGCCGAGCCAACTATCGGTTCCTATGTTTCCCTATAATGAAACGCCACTAGAGACAGTGTTTTGGTTTAAGCAAAACTGTTGTCTTTTCCGATTAAAAAAAAACTTTTTATGTGCTTTAGATTATAACATATAAATAAATAAAACTATTTCTTATAAATGTGTAGGCCGGTTGGTGTATTACTATAGTCATTTCTCATTTCATATATGTACATCTATATTTACAACTCAAATCAGCTGAACATGTTCCTTCAAGTTAGCTTCACATTTCTACTCAGTCTCATATTGGCCTCGGCTCTACCAACAAGTGATGATGACTTGTCGAGGGAATTGCAAACGCTGCAGCAGGTCATACTTTTTTTCTTTCATTTGACTAAAAAACTGTATCGCTTGCATTAGCTTATTATATAATTAACTTCATTTTGTTTAAAGTCTTCAAAAGGGTAGGGGCCCCCCCACTGATGCCTTAGTCTCCTAATTTACATAGACACTGCCTTTGTGTAACTCTAGAATCTCAAAGGGCAGTATTAACTCTTCTTTTACTTCAGAATCTTGCGCCACCCCCCCTCCCCCCCCCCCCCATTTTTCACTGGTCAAGATAATCAGCACTCATTAAACCGCTGTTTCGTCACATCTGTACTAAGTATTGTCTTCTTTCCATTAGTGCTTAAATGGAAGATTTGAAAACACCTTTATACCACTTTCAGTCAGAGCGTTACAAGTTCAGCTGTCGTCACAGAGACGAACATGGAAGTGTGACTCAGAAAGCATTGGGTGTGAGTGTGTGTATGGTGTGTGAATGTTGTTCGTATCTACATCTTTATTGTTGATATTGCTATAGTAGCTTTGCTGATGTAAAGCATTGTAGTAAAACTGAATTTTGGTTTGTTTGAACACATAACAACATTTTCTTATCTCTGATTCTTGTCTTAAGACTTTTATTTGACACGTACAATTATACAATTCTCTTTGCTGACTGATCTGAGTTTGGTTGAATCAAAAACTAGCAATTGAGGGCAATGTATGGTCAGCCAAAGACCAATATTTTTCCTTTTCATTAATAGACCTTTTTCTTTTAAGCGAAATTAAACTCTTTGACATTGCAGTTCTAAGTTTCTAGCCCAACACTCTTTCTGTACATGACGTGGTTGCGGCTGGCAAATTTTTTAATTGGATACGCCTAGAATTAGCTCTAGTGGTGCGATCTCAGAAAGCCTCCGAGCTGAAGGGATCATTTTACGAAAAAAAAATCCCTCAAGCATTATTCTACACTCTGTATGGTATGATTTATTTCTGCAGCAAAGGGGAAGGGTATCATACAGGAGGAGGCTGGGGACAGGGCCAGCCTTTGATTATTGGATGCCCTAGTCGAAATAAATTTAATGGCCCCAAATGAAATACAAACACAAAAAATAAACAGCGAAAAGAAAATAAATTAAGCAATTCATTAAAATTCTTAAAATACGCTCCAACAATAACATTGAGGACAAGTAAGTTTGTTTTTTTTTCTCTAAAACAATGTTTTGATTCCTGGCCCCCACTATGTCGGAGGTCCTAGGTGGCTGTCTAGTTTGCATATGTCAAAGGCCAACCCTGCTGTGGCTTCTTTTAAACTAAAATTTAGGAATTTTAGATGTAAAGGTGAGACTCTCTTATGGAGGCAGCTGTTACTAATACGCATAATAATCAAATACTATTTATTAAAATTTAAAAATCATGTAAATAACCATTCACATTGCAATAATTATTTTATTTTTAAAATTCTAAACACAGGAATTCAGTAAAAGAGATTTCTGGGAAGGCCTTTGGAAGGCTGGCAGCAGAATATGTAAAATAGCCAAAACCCTTTCCTTGGATAATAATGCTAACAATGCTAATAATGCTAACAATGCTAATAATGCTACTGAAGTAGACCCAGTCCAAGTACAGAAGAGAGATTTCTGGAACAATCTCTTGACCGTAGTCAACAAGGTCTGCAAAGCTGCAAGTGAAACACAGAGGGATATAACAAGCGTCCTTGACCCAGAAGTAGCAGACGACAAACGAGACTTCTGGGAAGATCTCGGCAACGTTGGTAAAAAAGTATGTCAAGTAGCAGACACACTGGCAAAGAATGGAAGGCGCTCTGGGGAAAACGTGGAACATGACGCAGAGCTGAGACGTAAACGTTTTTTCTGGACTGACTTAGTTACTACAGTTGACCAAGTCTGCAAAGCAGCGGCTCGATGAAGCACCAAAAAAATATATTTTTCTATATGAAATAAAAAAAAGATTGGATAGCCTGGAAACTGTTAAATTATATCTTAGAGGAATTAAAGTCTGTTAGATCTAGCAAATAATAAAAAAAACAAAAAACATTAGAGATATTTAACTTTTTCTTAGTCTATTCTTTTACATGAAATATCACAGTTATACATTTTTTGTACCTTGAAAACTTTGAAATAAAGAACAGTTGATAAAACCAATTAAAGAAATAGGTCAACGTTGTGATTAATACTTTCTTATATTCTTAAGTTAGTTATAAAGTGAGTCTATAAGAAAAGATGATTCAGACACGATCTACTATAATCACATGGATGCAGTACCACTTAGATACTTCATGTCATCAGCCAATACGAAACAGCGACAAAATAAAAGAATGCAGTTTATTGAAAACCTAATGTACTTCAACAATATTACACATTATCTCAAATACGATCAAAGTCTTCATAAGATGCAAGTAGCAGACTACAATGTGTGTTTCCTTATCATAGACATATATTATAATGAGAAATCTCTAACATTACACAAAAATGTCCTGGAAAAAACTTCAAAAAAGCTAAAACAAGGCGTTGTTTTGTTAAGTAGTTATCAAGTATATGACTTTACTCAATTCTAACGTATGCAGCATACCATTGTTTAGATCTAGATCTAGTAATTGATCATCCAAAGTAAGAACACTCTCGTCTCAATAATTATTATTTTGCAATTTTTAGATAATACTAAGCCTTGTCTTCGAGTCCGAAGATAAATGTGGAATGCAGTATTTTCAGTGGCTACTCAGCGTCAGCGTTGACCTACATATTTTGTCACATCCAGGGCAAGCACATAACCATTGTCCGCCGGTGGTCGATTAAGTTTATTTAAATGTACATATGATTCTGAAATAAAAGTGTCGTATTAAGCCGAAAAGAGATATGAGTTAAGAAGTCAAACATGCAGCGAGAAACCAAGAAGTAATTAAACCTAAGTAAGCGTAGATATTCAATTGTAGAGCTTAAAATAACTTGCAAAAACTTCTCTTTTGAAACCAAACAAATATAACTTTTATTACAATATAGACTAGTTCAGCTTGAGATGAAATGAAATAAATGTAATAGTAACAATATAAAATTGTGTTTTAAAGCTCTGGGTTGCCTGCCGTTAGACATTTGTATTACGCTAGACCCTATTGTTATTTCATCATTCTCACTGCATAGCTACCAACCCAATCATCAACTTTACACAACACACACACACACTCCATGTCACTTTCTCTACTATGTACTCACATACGTAAATTAACATAGCGAACGATACTTGTCTAAAAGCACAACATAGGTACAAGTACTATGGACAATTATTTAGCAGTTTTAAAAGCTCTTTAGCAATTATTTTTTAAATAAACTCCTTTAGTTTCGTATATTTAACAACCAATAACAAAATAAAAATAGAAATGAGATCTGTATCGTTGAATAGAATATACATATTTTAAGCATGCTACCTCATCAGCGAACCCTTGGTCTGTTGAACCATTGGGGCACCGCATATGATCTGTCGACCGTCTTTCTCCATTCCTCTCTATTTTGCCTTGGATAGTATGTCGCCTTGTTAGTCGTTTTTAGTGAAAAACGTCATTTCCGCTTTATTTTATACAATTTTGACGGGGGTACAGCCTATGCGTTGAATGGTAATGTTTCTTTTGATACATACGACTTTTGGCGATACTTCTCAAAGTGTTTTGCGGGATAATATCTTCATAGGTCTTTTCATCCTATTTCTATTCAGCTATACAACAGACTGATTCATTAAAGCGTACTTTAGTACTACGTAGGACTTTACTGGGTCTCTGTATCATACCTCACTTAATCCTTTTCATTATCATCTGCTCATAAACAAAATATATTTAGAGTCTCAAATTTAAAAAAAAATTCTACAAGTAGATAAAGTATATCAAGAGAAACAGAGTTCATATTTTATGCTTTTAAATTTACCTCACGCGTGTTAATACAGTAGTTAAAAATCCCGCTAAAAAAGGGGCTGCAAAAATATTAGATTAACCAACTAATGAAAGAGAGAAACTGATTTTAAATTTAAGTAATCAAAATTGTAGACTAAAAAAAATATTTTTTTTCTTTTAAAATCATTATGTAAAAAATTATTTTTGTAAATCTAGGCAAGCAGCTTGGAGAAAGGGGTATAATAAAATTAATATTTAAATACAAAGTTCGGGCGGATGGATTGATATCTTGGGAGAGAATCGTAAACAATCTAAATAAAACACTGTGCTCTGGCTCAGTTGTGAATGGTGAAAACAAAGTGTAGTTTCGGTGTTATTCTACATCACCGAGAACATAGGGAACATAGGGCCTCAGTAAAAACACGCCACTCTCCACGGTCTCTTGCTAGTTTTTTAATGGCTTCCTTGCTCTTTCCGGTCCTCTCGGCTTCATCTAGTACACTGCGTCGTCACGTTCTTTTGGTCTTTTTCTACATCTTATTACGTGGGAATTTCACTCTAAGGCCTGTCTAGCTCTGTTGTTGGTATCTCTTCTAAGCACCGAGCTATGCAGATAAAATATGTCTGGTTGTAGATTTACTTAATTCTTTACTAGATAAGTTTTACGATTACTTCAAATAATATGGAAGCATGTATCAACTAGGAATTGCAGTTACTTCCAAATATATAGAATAATCTGTCGATTTTTTTTAGTAGTACACAGCTCAATATCGTAAGTGATTCATCTATTTATCGATTGTTTTAAAAAAATCACATACAAGACCAATGCCTTTCGGGCTCATAACATGGTTCGTTGCGCGATATATACACAGATAACTTTTCTTTTTCAGCTTTTATGTTAACTTAAGTGGTATGTGGATTTCACAAGAACTAACCACTATTATTTCAGGTGAAGTCACGACCTACCTACATCTTCATTTCCAACTTACACTACCCGAAAAAAAAAAAACATATTTGCACGATTCAATTTTTAAGCATAAAGTTTCTGTGGCCCACGGTTAACGGGGGTGTCATGTGGCAGCACAACATCCAACTGCCTTTAATTTTCCCCCCAACTAATGCAAGGTACCCATTAGAGCTGGGTGGACTCAGAGGTGCTCAAAGATCCCGAAACGAAAAATCCCAGTCTTCACCAGGATTCAAACACGGGACCCACGGTTCGGAAGCCAAGCGCTATACCACTCAGGCACCGCGCCTCAAGCATACTACTTTAAGATGACGAAATCTTATATTTGTGATAATAATCAGGTTAAGGTCTTAACAGTATCTCAATCAAGTGATACTAACAAAAGTACGAACCGAAAATACATTTAATCCATATGTCTATAGGTAGGAACACTGCGTAAAAATATGAGGACAATGGATAGAAGTAAAAGGGTGTCAATGACAACAAAACTTCATTAGTTCCCCTTTCAGACCAGGCCTATAGAGCAGAGGACGTTAAAGTCATCTTTTTCTGTGACCAACGTTGAACGAGGTTGTCATGTGGCCATGACAATGACCTTTACGTTTTCCCAGCTAATGTCAAGCCCCCATTAGAGTTGGACTCAGAGGTGCCCTAAAGATTCGGAAATGAAAAATCCCAGTCATGATCAGGATTCGAACCCCAGAACGTTCCGGTTTGAATGCCAAACGCTTTATCAATCAGCCAAGCCACTCAGCGTTTGAAATAATAAATTCTAACTTATAAAGATTCAAAAGAAACCCATAAAATTACAAGCTGATAGTGACTTAATTAAGAAAGAAAATGTTAACAAAATTTTACTAATATAAATGAAAAGTATGGGAAGGATGCGGTACACGAAAGTAAAGAATAAGACTATTCTTTTAATGTTTGACATTTAATATTCAAATTTGATTAGAGTAAAATGAATAAAATCACTAAACTTAGAGACGATTCAGAAGAATAAAAGTAAAGTAGCTATAATACATACAACAATGAACCATAATTTTCAAAATAGAAAAACAAAACTAAATGAAATACTCAGAAAGACACAAAGATGGAGGCATATTTCTTATTCCATATGCTAGAACAAATTCATACAAGTGCTGCTTCTTCCCTAGCGCTATTAGAGCATGGAATGGGTTGCCTGAGCTAGCCAGGAAAACCAACGACTTAGCAGAGTTGATTAACATTGATTAACATGTATGACTAGATTGACACAATAAAAGCGTAGGATGTAATATCTTCTTTTATAAAGTAACGTCTGTAATATATAAGATAAGATAAGAGGAGGTAATAATCACTTCAACATGACATCAAGCGTAGAGAAAGTAAAAACAAGTATCTAGCCCATAATTGTAATAATAAAAATAATCAGTTCAAAAAACAAGTTACAGTATAATAATATTTGTGTTATTAGTCAAACTGCGTTTAAGATTTGCAATAAATTCATTTACATTGTAACTGCTGTACAAGAAAAAACAACAACAAAAGAAATGAATACATCCTTTTATTTCCCAGCATACATTTCAATGACAAATAACAAAATGTGAAAAACAGCTTTATCTTCCATTCTAAAGCTATTTTTGAAATCAAGTCAACGTACACTATCGCGTGTAAATGGATTCACTGGCTGTAAATCAGGATATCAATCAAACATGAGATTGGGACATCTCCTGGCTCTATAAATTTATGAGACGACGCGGTTCTTCCGTTGTCTTGAAAATTTGATATTTGTAAACATTTGCGTTAGGGCCCGTAACTCTCACAAGCTATGTCAGTGCTAGTTATCACGCTTATTGTATTTATATCTACTGTAACCGCCAATCTAACGGGTGAGTATGGAGTTTATACACAGGTATAGTTTAAGAACTACGAATTAGCTGAACGTTTTGTTACGTAGACAGAAGGTCTCTAGTTTGGGTCTTGATTGGTTCGAGTTTTCTAATTTCCTATCGTGAACTCAAAGTAAAGTGGTCAAAAGTAGGATTGAACAAGCAAAATATAAGAAAAAAAAAACAAAGCTGTATTTTGTTTTGTTGCTTTTTTTTTTATTAAAGGGAAGAACCGCAAAATACCTCAATATATATCAACACTGCAGCTCTCATTTATCTATATTAAACAAAATTATTTAATCACAACTAATTAACTAATTAGTTCATTTTTTTATTGATTCATGTATTGTCATCAACTATGAAAAATTATGTAAAATTTGAACTTCATCCGATAATGGAAAAAGAATAACTAACATATACAACAACATCTCTCAATAAGTTGAAACACCATTTATTTGCATGTTGGATACCAATTGAAATAATTAATTACCAATATATAATTAAATAATTGTTGTTTTTAATTGGCCCGTGATATGTTAGGTACGGTGACCGGTCATTTCATCCCCGGTCATTTCATACCCCGGTCATTTCATCCGCCGCTCATTTCATCCCTAATTAAATATTTTTTTCTATTTTATTGTTTCATTGTGCTTTTAAGGCTTTGACTTTAAGTCCTCATTTCAACTTATATATAAATATGATTATTTAGAATGCTTTTTGACACTTTTTGACATGTTACTAATGCGTTTATAGTGTTTCCTCTTCCACTTTTTACTCTTGATGAGAAATCTTATAATATATTGTAAATCTGGGTGTCTACTTAGCTATAGCGCTTCTATTGGATGTGGGGGATGTAATACTATAATATTATCCTGCCCATGACGTAATGATCAAAGGCCAAGGTTTGGTGGATGTAGTGAAAATCATTTGAGAGATATAAGTGCGATTAGAATAATTATGACCGTGCCGCTGATAACTTATCGTCAAAGGCCAATGTGTGGTGGAAGTACGACCATGGGCATTTCTAGATGGTCTACGTAAGGATAGTCAGTTGCACAAGGCATCAGTTTTACAGGCTAGCGCCTGCACGTTCAAGGAAGAAGTATGCAATACTTGCAAAGCGAATAACAAACATTGTTCAGCAATAGGAATCTATGAAACGTCTTCGATAACATATCCATGATATTGGTGTAGATGAACACAAAAAAACCCTTTTTTTTACATTACCTCTATTTTTTAGTTTTTAATGGCATTTAATTTTAATTGTATCCTTATCTAACGTGTTACACTTTTTGTCATTTCAATAAAAAATGAATATATTAAATAGTGGCTCATTTCAGGATTTTTACAATTACTATTTGTTAGATAAAATGATCAGATGATGAAAATATCAGGGGATGAAATGACCAGGGGATAAAGTGACTGGGGATGAAGTGACGGGGATGAAATGACCATGGGATAAAGTGACCGGAGGATGAAGTGACCAGGGGATGAAGTGACCGGGGATGAAGGGACGGGGATGAAGTGACGGGAATGAAATGACCAGGGGATAAAGTGACCGGAGAATGAAATGACCAGGGAATGAAGTGACCGGGGATAATGTGACCGGGGATGAAGTGACCGGGAACCTGTAGGTACAATAAATAATTGTGTAGTCTCTAATTTAAAAACATCTTTTACAATTTTCGGATGTACCTTATAAGTGGAAGATAATCTACTTCCTAGTCCAAACTACCTGCAGAACGACGAGAGTGGCAGCGGCAGGGTCTGAACCTGGACGATCTAACAACAGTCCAGTGCTTATGCCCGACAACCTTCCTAAGGATGAGAGCAGTGTTTACATGAATACGCTAACCCTTAATCTGAAATTTTTTCCATAACCAAGTCTCTACCAGCTTTTAAACCTTTAGTGTGATGAAACATTCAAGATTGAGTACATGTATGGAGTCATACTTGTATATATAATTACGTATGTGTTCAGTAAGCTTTAATAATTCAAATTAAATATTTTGGAAATCGGTTGAAAATGTTGATTTATGATCAGCGATTTTTAAATGTCTATAGCAATATATTTATAACAGTTCTTATTTTAAAGTACATTTTTAGAATTATATATTATAAACGACACATTTCATTTTTTTTCTAGTTATACGGTATTATTAAGTACCAGTTTGCAGCTCTATTTCTAACTTTTCCCTTGGTATAACTGTTATGAATGTTTACTCTATAGGGCAGCTGTGTGACATCTACACCAAAAATGTAACTGAAATTGTTACCAAATGTTTAGTCAACGATTCTTCCAACTTGCTCCAGGCCTTGAGCAACAAAGAGTCACAAATCGACGTCATCTGCAAGTAAATTATCTTATGCTGAAAATTATAATAATACGTATTCTTATTACTAGCTGTAGCGAGGCTAATTTGAGAGTTAAAAAGGGCTAAATAATGTGTTCTTTACGTCTCTGAATTCTATAACAATCTTGAGTTGTTTTTTTAATTAAACTCTTAAGATAGAGATTATTATTATTATAGCTTTTATATAGCGCTACTTTCATGCTTATAGCATGCTCAGAGCGCTTTGGTCCAATCTCACTTGTGGACCAGTGGGGGGGGGGGGGGGGGAGGGGGCATTGGTTTTCCCTGCTGCCTTTAGGCGCTCAGTAAACACAACTCTGTCCGAGTCGGGTGTCGAACCTCGAGCCCCCTACTAGGTAATTTGTAATTTAAAGCACATAAAAAAAAGAAAGAAAGAACATTTCAATAGATTGCATTGTAAACTGGACTAGATGTAACAATGTCCATTTCTTAAGGCATGTATGAGATTTGTGAAACATATTCCTTATTTTTACAATGCTTCTATTCCAGCTAGAAATTCATGGAACTTGGAACCTTGAGCCTTGAATCTGCATGGACGCTGATCTCAAGAACGGCTCTATAGAAATTTAATAGTTGATGTATTTCGCTGAGAAAAGAATTACTAACTCGTTGGTCACACAGAGAAAACTCTAGTTTGACCGTTATAATATTTTAAAGTAAAAAAAAAAAAAGTTTAAATTTGGCTATAGAACTAGACCAAGATCTAAATCCAACATAGGTTTTAAAAAGACGATCGCGTTTTTGAAAGGATTATCATTTTCCGACATTTGGATTGTAGTGCTTAATTGATTCAAGAATTTAATAACTTATGTTCAGGAAAATTTTGATAACTGAGTTGTTCATTCCATTTAAAGTTAGTTTAAATTTATTGATAGATTATCTAAGCTTTGATTATATGTTTACGTAACTTAATTATTGGTTGCATCCAAATTCTTGATCTAGATTTAATTAATGAAAGTACCAATAAATAATTGCACATCTTAGCATTGCCCTCTGGCATTGTTCCCACAAAGCAGCTGACTGGCAAAATCACGGGTTTGAAACACGGTTTCAGACTAACATTTTTTTTAAATTATTATTTTTTATATTGTATTTTATTTTCAGTTGTATAATGGTGGTATTATCATTTTTAAAAAAATGTATATTTTAAAAGTTTTTCTTGTTCGGAGTTTAGTTGCCGTTTTTTCTTTTTATAATCTTTTTAAAATCAGACGGATGCTGTCCCTTTTCATGGCCACATTCTGAATTAAATGCTTGCGAATCCTCTACTCTGACTGCAGAACTAGAGAAGAGATGCCTAGCAGAGGAACTGAGATGTTTAATAAACGTGTTATGCTTAGCGACGCGCTAAAGTTGATGGACTTTGAACGCGACATTTAGTGACATCACGAAGAGTAGGATTTAGTTTGTTTATATGGTGTTATTTTAAATTCAGTTGGCATTAGGACTTCAAGTTGACAACATCATTTGTTCTTATGGTGTACTTTGCTAACATCACTCAAATTAGTTGATTTACGCCCGTACAAAACACGCAAACATCTCCTGAGTAATTGTCAAAGTCAGATGCAGAAAGATCCTGGGTATCACATACAAAGGCCGCATCACAAACGAAGAGATTAGAAACAAGACTACAACGGCTATTGGGCCCAACGATACCTGCTAACTATTTTTATTAAAAAGTAAATAAAACTTTATGGCCCTATCACAAGATCCTCGCCTTCCTTCATGGAACGATACCAGGAAAAAGAAAAGAAGAAGCAGACAGAGAAAGGGAGAAGAAGACGTAATGAAAAGTTTTGGACGAACCTTTTAGTGAAAGAGATTTTTATCCAAGACAAACGACAGTGAGGAATGTGGAGAAAGACGGTTTACGTGTGGTGCCCCAATTGTTTAACAGACTAAGAGTTAGGTGAGGGTGAAAGGATGTTTACTTTAATGTTTGTGCTGTTTATGTTCAAGTCCCAAAGTCAATCCAAAGTTCAAGTGCTTACCATACTGTTCCGTCAGTAGTGACTATTTGTTTGGTTGAGAATGTGAATTTAAAATCTCAATATTCTTATTTATAAATGCATAATTAATATGTTTATAAATGTATCTGCTTGGCAGTCAATTGGAAAAGGTCTCAGACTTGATCTATTGTATACAAGAAGATATAATTGACTGTCTGTCTTACGGAGAGGAGATGAGGTCCATATTGCCAGATAAGAAAAGAATGTTGCATGGCTTGAAATTTATTTGTCAACACAAAGAAGGTAGTAGCAGCTATGTGGTCTGTGTAGTCTATGTGGTCAATGCGGCCTGTGTGGTCTGTGTTCTATGTGGTCTGTGTGGTCTATGTGTTCTATGTGATCAATGTGTTCTATGTGGTCTATGTGGCCTGTGTGGTCTGTGTTCTATGTGGTCTGTGTGGTCTATGTGTTCTATATGGTTTGTAAGTTTTGTGTGTTCTATGTATTCTATGTGGACTATGTGATCTGGGGATCTATGGATCCATGTGTTCTATGTGTTCCATGTGGTCTATGTGTTCTATGTGGTCAATGTGTTCTATGTGGTTGATGTGGTCTATTTGGTCTATGTAGTCGATTTGTTCACTTTTTAAAATAAATTTTATATGTAGTCCGTGTGTTCTATGTGTTCTGTTTTGTCTGTGGCATATATGGTATCAGTGGTCTATCAGTTCTTAAGCCTTCTTTCTTCACTTACTTAGACTTAGACTTAGGCCCTCCCGGGCCGTTCGGCGCATTGGGCGGCAAGCTGTCTCCATAAAGATCTGTCAATGGCAATGTCTGAAGCCTCCTCCATACTGGTGTCCACTGTTCTGAGGTCCTCCATGAAGGTGTGTCGCCAAGTAATACGAGGACGTCCCTGTTTGCGCTTACCTCGTTTTGACTTCCATGTTAACGCAACTCTTGGTGTGCGTAATTTATTTTGACGTAGAACATGTCCCGCAAACCTCATGCGACGCTCAGCCACAACCTCACTAAGTGTTCGACTCCCAGTTCGGCAAAGGATTTCCTTGTTTGAGACCCGATCTGTGTAACTGACTCCCAAAATCCGTCTCAGCCATCTCTATCGAGCCACATTTAGTCTTTTCTCAATTTTGACAGATGACTTCCATGTCTCACATGCATATGTAGCAGTTGGAATGACGATTGTGTTGAGAAGGTGTATTTTTGTCTCGAGTCCAATGGCTCGGCTAGTCCAAATAGGCTGCAGCCTTTGGAAAATGCTCCCTGCCTTTCCTATTCGGAACTCTACATCATGGTAAGCATCTCCATCATTTGTTATGATGCTGCCAAGGTACGTGAACTTGTCCAGCTCTTCAAGCTTTGACTCGCCAAGTCTGACGGGGACACCCTTTGCCTTATATCCCACTCGCATAATTTTAGTCTTATCCAAGTTTATGCGGAGGCCAATTTTGGGTGCCTCTTTGTCTAGGCTCTATGTCATTTCTTGAATGCATTTATTTGTAGCCCCGAGTAGTGCAGCATCATCAGCAAAGTCCAAGTCCGTCAATCGGAGTTGTTCATGCCATGGAATACCAAAGGCAGTCTGGTTCATTGCTCTCCTCATTATGTGGTCGATGGCTAGGAGGAAAAGGAAGATGCACCCCTGTCTCACACCTGTCTCGATTGTAAAAAACTCTGTTGTTCCCTCTTCTGTTTTAATGCAGCAACTAGACTGACTGTAAAGGTGTCGTAGGATCTGTACGAATTTTTCTGGGATACCGTATTCTCTAACTATTTTCCATAGTGATTCTCCGTGGACACTATCAAACGCTTTTTTGAAGTCCACGAAACTGATCGTTAGCCGTTGTTGGTACTCAAGACTTTGTTCTATGATATTTCGTAGAACGAAAATCTGCTCTGTACATGATCTGCCTTTTCGGAAACCTGCTTGTTCTTCTCTGAGCCTTTCATTTACAGACTTTTGAAGCCGTCTCAACAAAATAGTGCTGAAAACTTTGCCTGGAACAGAGAGGAGAGTAATGCCCCTCCAGTTGTAGCAGTCTGCCAAGTTGCCCTTTTTTGGAAGCATTACAATCACTCCCTTTTGCCAGTCCTCTGGGACTTTTGAAGTTCGCCAACAGAGATTTAAGAGATTAGTCATTCTGTTAACAATGCACTGTCCCCCATATTTTAGCATTTCTGCTGATATCATGTCTAGTCCTGGTGCTTTGTTATTCTTTAGCACTGCAATGGTAACCTCCTCAGCAGTTATTAGGTCTGTCTTGACCTTGAGATCATTGTCTGGAGAGGGGTCCTTGAATATGTAAGTCAGGTCTGGCGACAGTTGGTTAAGGGTCTCTTTAAAGGGCTCTACCTATCTTGCATCCTGTTCTTCTTTCGTTAACAAAGTTTTGCCTTGCTTGTCTTTTATTGGTGCCCCATGTCCACTCTTTGTTCCAGTAAGATCTCGGACAATACGATGGAAGGTTTTTGTGTAATTTCTGCTTGCAACTGCTTGAGCCTCTTGTCCCTTCTGCTCAATCCAGTCCCGTTTTTCTCGCCGACAGCTTCTCTTTACTTTCAGATCTGCTTCCCTATAGGCTTCTTCCGCTAGGCTGCGATCCTGTGTTTCCTTTTTCTGACCTCGTCTACGTTTGGCCTCTTTCCTCTCATCTATCAATTTCCATGTTCTGTCTTGTATCCACCGTTCCTTGTATGAACCTCGCCTCCTTCCGATAACTTCTTCCGCGCACCCAATAGTGGTATCTTTGAAGTTGGCCCACTCTTCTTCAAGGGTCAATATATCTGCAAGATCCTCAAAGCGGTTCGTTAGTTTCAATTGTAACTGTGGAACTGTGCTGCAGTATTGCGGTCTTTAAGCTTCTCTACATTTAATGGGCGGGGTCGTGTGGCTCGTTTTGGTTGGCGTTTCAATCGGAGCTTACATTTGCCACTGACAAGGTAGTGGTCTGAGCCGATATCCGCTCCTCTGCGGGTCCGCACGTCTAACAGAGATGACCTCCATCGTTTGGAGATGCAAATGTAATCTATCTCGTTGAAGGTTTCTCCATTAGGTGATCGCCATGTTTTTTTTGTGTATTTGTTTGTGCTTAAAATATGTGTTTCCAATTGAAAGGCTATTGGATGCGCAGAGAGAAATCAAGCGCTCGCCATTATCTCTGATGTTTTCTGCCGAACCATATGGTCCCATTACATATTCAAAGCCAGTTCGGTTGGGATTGATTTTGGCGTTAAAGTCTCCAATCAGTAGAATTAGGTCGTGAGTAGGTGTTTCATCAAGAGTGGTTTGTAGTTGATTATAGAAATTATCTTTGATGGTATCTTCTGCATCCTCTGTAGGGGCATAAGCTTGGATGGTAGTGACTTTGATTAGCTTTGTTTGGAGTCGAGCTGTAATGATGCAGTGACTGACCGGCTACCAAGCAATAAGCGCTTAAGCTGCTATTTTCGACATGATGATTCCTACACCACCAATGTGCTCCTTATCATGTCCTGAATATGTTATTGTCTTGCCATCAATGATTATTTGTCCACTTGATGTCCACCGCATCTCGCATATCCCAAGGATGTCCAGCCGGTAAAAGTCAAACTCTCTTAAAAGTTGGGCCAGTTTACCGCATTGATTCAGGGTTCTTACATTCCACGTGCCTATAAGAGTCGGTTTCCTTGCGTTGAAAGGCTTGCCATGTATCAGGTATTGGACTTTCAGTTGGCTTTGATCCAACACGTCATCAGGGTTTGGCCGCCCTCGCCGCATGTATAGTTTTCATTATGTGTCGAGTTTGTCGTTTCTGTAGCAATAGTGGTTTTACAGGGTGGGGTCGCTAGCCCCACGCCAAACCCTCCTCCTTTCTCACCCGGGATTGGGACCGGCAGATGGCGGAGTTCTTTGTTCACACAAAAATAAAATTATTCTTAACTCTTTCTCTCCGTAATAATTTTCCTCGTTCCGATTGTATTACTCATTTTGCAAATTTGTATTTCACTGTCCTGTTCAGATTAAATTTTAATAACTTTTGTGTTTGTTATCAGAAAATGTTATATTTGGTATAGATTTATAGTAGAATGCATGCTCTTTTTACACAACACAAATTAAAGTTTATAAATCCAAAAATTCATTTAGTTTCATGGGTTCAAATCAATGTTGTTGTTATCGTTAATTAGAAGAGAAAGAGTTAAAAAAACAAAAAACTCAGTCTCGGTTCTAACCAAATGACTTGGCGAAACTTACGTTAAGCAAGCTTTTAACGAGATCGTATCCATTTCTTGCGCCAAATATTATTTAAACTACATTTACGTGAAGTAAGAATCCTGCTTACTTTTAAGTCAAATTGAGGAATTACTCTAACAGCAAAAAAAAAATAAAAAAATAAAATCTTTTTTAATCTCGTCAAGAAAGTCAGGGTACATAGCTAGTAAGAACAGAAAATAGCTTTTTTTATTGTCATGTTATAATCTAGAAGTGAATAGTCAGTCAATGTGATGTCGTCAGTTTTAAGGTGACGGAATCATGACAGATTATGATGGTAAATACATAAGGACGGCATATTGCCCTTTAAAGCAAGTAACTATTGTTTATGTTAGAGAAGAGGGTCAGGGGTCAATTTGTTGTTTCATGGTCCAGTAGCTGTTGGGGCTTGCACGCTGTGAAGCGTCTTGACATATCATCATGGCATGACTGGGATGCTGGGCACAAGGATGTTATTTTTATCTTTACCTATGCCTTAGTCTGTTGGACCGTTGGGGCACCAAGCAAGACTTGCCGACCGTCTTTCTCCATTCCTCCCTGTCTTTTGCCTTGTTAAGAGCCTCTTTCAATGACAGGTCCGTCCATTCTTTTATGTTGTCCCCCCATCGCTTTCTCTGTCTGCCTCTTCTTCTTTTTCCTGGTACTGTTCCCTAAAGGAAGGTCTTTGCGAGCCCCGAAGATCTTGTAATATGGCCATAGATTTAGAACTTTCCTTTTTTTACTATAGTTAGCAGGTCGCTGCAGAAACCCTGTCTCTAAATTCTTAATTTGAGATGCTATCCTTGAACGTGACACTATAGATATTATATTAATTATTATTATAGACTTACTGAACCAAGCCTTCCAATAGATAGTTAGGGAATGTAAAGGCAATAAAACAGATGAGTTTTCAATTATCTTTCCAAAGGACTGCAAGGTCCTTAGAAGAAAATGCATTAACTCTTTCTCTCCGTAATTATTTTCCACATTCCGATTGAATTATTAATTTGGCTCATTTTGTGTTTCACTATCCTGTTCTGATTTAACGTCAATAACTTTTTTGTTTGCAATCTGGAAATGTTATATTAAGTATATAATTATAGACGAATGCTTGCTCTTTATAAATAACACAAATTAAAAGTTTATAAAACTAAAAATTGATTTAATTTAATTGGGTCACAGCAACGTTGGTGTTAACTCTAAATAAAAGTGTAATAGTGAATAGATTTTAACCCTTCTCCCCCCCAGACATTGTTGACAACGACTGCATGGCGAGCACCCAGTTGGCGCACACACAATGTCTAGTGAGTAAATTGTACATTCTGAAGCAGGTCCAGGGAGAACCGAATAGAAACAATATACAGCCAGCCATTTGCAGGTAAATATGAAGGATGTTGCATCTCACATAGTACTATTTTATTTTATCTAAAGCGTTAATCCCATTCTTTCCAACATATAATGTAAATTGTGCGGCAGTTCTTGTCATCTGGGGTGGCAATATGATGCTGCCGCGCTTCGGGCTAGAACGCATTACATTATTTAGCGTGCAACATCCGATGACACAAAAGATCAACAAAGAATATGCTCCTAAGATCCTGCACCTTGTTAAGTCCTCAGTGCTTTTGTAATTTGTTTGTGTCGTAAAACGTTTTTCGTGTTTCGAATGTTCCTTCAGAGTTGAAGATAATGTACTTCCTAGTCCGAATCTCCCGCAGGACGACGGGGGATGGCGGTGGACGGATATGAACTCGAGACTATCGAAACCACCGAACGAAAGATCAGCACGTATAAATCACGACCAGGCAGCTATCCATGCTATGGTCTTGAATAGACACATTCCTCTTTTCATATGTTAGGACACATTTTTACAAATGCTCCTTTTTCCCTTGCGCTTTTAAAGCATAGGTTGCCTGAGCTAGCCAAGAAAACCAGTGACTTGGCAGAATTTAGGTCATTAGTTAATATATATGACAAAATGCATGACGCGTAGGACGTAATCATCTTCTGCCTGTATCAAATAAGATAAGATGTTTTTGGCTTTCAAAATGTGTCTGTTAGCTTTATTATTTAATCAGGCATTAAATAGTTTCATTGAATTTGCTTTCTTCTCTATATTTTTTTGGATTTTCAGCTAGTCCGTTACCTACAGGAAGAATGAGTGATAAAGCGCTTGGCTTTCCAACTTATGGGTACCGGGTTCGAATGATGAAGATTGGGGATTTTTTAATTCCGGCATCTTTAGGTCCACCTACCTCTAATGCAGGGGCAAGGGGGGGCTGGATACCCTGGCGCCTCCCTCAGTTGGGCGCCACACGCAGAGAGGCGCCAAAAAATATAATTATTGTAGATATTTTAGTTAGATAATACATTCTAAGATTATTTTAATTATATTATCATTAAATACTTTTTATTTACAAGCCTATATTTCTATGTGACGTTTATGGAAACTGGGGGGTGGGGTGCCAATAAAGTAACTTGCCCGAGCGCACGTTTAGCTTACTACGCCTCTGCTCTAATGGGCACCTGACAATACTAGCGGAAAAGTAAAGGCAGTTGGTCATTGTGCTGGCCAATTGATATCCTCGTTAAACAGATGAATTTTCCACATCTGCCTTATAGATCGTACCCTCAGGACATATAAATTGTTACTCAGTCTAAATACTATTTGTTTCTGGCTGATTTTAAAACGATGTGATCTAATGCCTTGGTTTATATGATGTCTATTATTTCAGTATGATCAAAGCACAAGAAGAATGTTACGACTTGTTCCATGGCAGCTGCTCAAGACAACTGGTAGACCTCGCCAAAGAGGCTTACAGGAAGCTCTTCCAAGTAGAACGCTGTGACCCTAATCACTACATCTCAACGGAAAACTCTAACGAGGTGAGAACTTCCTACTTGAGGTTATCACATTAAGACGTATGCAAGAGATTGGGGTGCTGCTAACTTTAAAGTATCTCTTTCGTACACACATTCAACAACAGACCGATGTAAATCTTGAAAGACACTATAACTGCATTCATTCGTTTTTAATTTGCCTATGTTCTACTTGCCTATGTTCTACCTGCCTATGTTCTACTTGCCTATGTTCTGCTTGCCTATGTTCTACTTGCCTATGTTCTGCTTGCCTATGTTCTACTTGCCTATGTTCTACTTGCCAATGTTCTACTTGCCTATGTTCTACTTGCCAATGTTCTACTTGCCTATGTTCTACTTGCCTATGTTCTACTTGCCTATGTTCTACTTGCCAATGTTCTACTTGCCTATGTTCTACTTGCCTATGTTCTACTTGCCAATGTTCTACTTGTCTATGTTCTACTTGCCTATGTTCTACTTGCCTATGAAATTAGCCTCTTAGAACGCAGTCGAGTTTTCTTTAAGGATTATTGTTTGGACTTCAGTATTGACAGTGTTGACAGTAGACGATTTTATTTTTTTGTCAGAACAATCTCCTCCCTTGTTCGATATCAAACAAAATAATTAAATACCAATTACCAATGTGTACAATAATTGTAAAAACAAAACGCAAGCTTAAAATCTAGGGTCATATAACAAGATCGGGGGCTCGCAAAGATCTTCCTTCAGGGAACAGTACCAGGAAAAAAGGCAGACAGAGAAAGCGATGGGAGGACAGCATAAATAAATGGACGGCCTGCCATTGAAAGATGTTCTAACTAAGGCAAAAGACAAAGAGGAATGGAGAAAGACTAGTCTTGCATGGGTGCCCCGACGTTCCAAAAGACTAAGGGTTATGTAAAGGTAAAAAAGACAAAGTGAGTGACGCTAAATGTCATCTCTTGAAGTCCCAACTGAATGAAATAACACCTAAATAAACTATACGAGACGTAACTATGTGTTGCGTCCGTCAACTGAAGTACGTATTGTAAATAGCACATGATAGAATCTGGGCTTTAACATATAACGAATTCTGTTTATTTTGTATGATTTCATTGGTCTATTAGTTTAAGTAAAGAGATGGACATTGAAAGTTTTTTATTGTCAGAGGCCTGAGATTTGGAGTCTAATCGTATATGTATAGTGTTGAAGGCAGTGTTCAATATTAGATGTGAATATTTAATAGTTTAATTAACATTTGATGCCGTTGTCTACTATTGCAGTTATTCTGATTGTTTTTATTAAATTTATATTTCTGTTCGTAATTAATCCCTGGGGTTTCTTTGAATTAACGAAAGACATACGTTTATGTGTATATGTCAGAGCAATGTCAGGAGTTCACAATAGCACAAAACCTATTGTTTTTGTCACCTACGGAGATCGCTAAAAAGATTTTTAAAATGTCAAACATACTGTTGTGTTCTTATGAAAGTTTTAACCAGCAATTATCTACGTCATTTAGGTTTGTGGGTAATGTATAAGTCTGATGATACGCATGGGTCACGTACGAATTTTTATGTAAAACAAAGTCCCTGTATAATTTTTGTGGGAATCTATCAATAATACATTTTTTAAAAATCTTTTCTTTATAGGCTATGAAACATCTACTGCGCAGCATTCTGTTACCCGGAAGAACCTACGGTCGTAAATACCAGAAAGATGAATTACTATTTACCCTCAACACTACGCCTTCAAGAACTGAACCAAATAGTAACATCAAAGCTACAGAAGAGGCCTATTAGAAATACTTTTATACAAAGGCTGTGGACTGTATCAATTAGAAAAAGGCAATTCAGAATGCAATAAAATTGTTTTTGCTTGAATATTTTTAGTTGGTGTCTATGTTTTTATAGATAAACAATATGTTTACATCTCGTCATCATCATCAAACTCCATTTGAGTGACGACTTGAGTAGTCTGGATCGACACCCTGCTGTTTTGCATTGTGCATACAAACAAACTAGTTTAAAATTTGTGGTTTCCCAGACCTGTCGAGACGGAGATCAGCAAGTCTGGGGCAGCCAGAAGAAAAAATGAAACACAGTTTAAATGTGTTAGACTTCTCCATCAAAGATGATTACAATCTCATCTCATATGAGCGTCCACATGGATGTGAAGTCTAATGTTTGCTTTGTTAAGTCGATTACACTCAAGGCATAGGTGAATGGGTGGCGTACTGCAATAGTCTTGATTGTTAAGTCGTAATAACTAACCTTGCAAAATAGTAACAAATTGTAATACATTATTATAAAATTGTTAGGCTTTAGGGAACCTAGCGAAAAATCCCCCCCCCCAAAACCCTCCCGAAAAAAATCCTTTTATATATATATATATATATATATATATATATATATATATATATATATATATATAAAAACTAGTATTTTTTCAGCGAGGATTAGAGAGTCGGCGTGCGTGCGCGGTGTCCCGCATGGTTGGTCGATGTAAAGAATTATATATATACAGAAGATTTATATATATATATATATATATATATATATATTAAATTAACTTTCTTTTTTATGTATTTCTTAGTCTGTTGAACTGTTGGGGTGCCACAAACGATCTGTCTATCGTCTCTTTCTCCATTCTTCGATGTCTGTTCTATAGAAGGCCCTGCGATTCTTGGATGTTGTCTGCCTATCTTTTTTTCTGTCTGCCTCTTCTTCTTTTATCTGATACTGTTTATTGAATGATGGTCTTTGAGAGCTTTGAGGACCTTGTGATATTGGGCCCAAATATATATAGTTAAAACGGGATTTTAAATCAGTGAACATTGATATTGACCATTGGGAAGACATAGCCTTAGACCGCACTAGTCGGACAGAGCCAGTGACCAAGAAAGCTATGGACTGCGAGGAAACATGTGACTCAGCTCTTGAAGAAAAGCATGCCACACAGAAAATGGACGGCTCCTCTACCACCAAAGCGAAAGCCACCTTGACCTGCAATATATATGGACGGGAGTGTCTCTCCGAAATAGGGCTTCACAGCCACATGAAAAAGTGCGCGAAATAAACCATAGTCGTTGAACGACTGAAAGAGGCCAATTTATGCGCTACATAGATAGAAAGAGAAATAAAGTTGCGCTCTGGTAGAAACGGTTATTAAAGGAGACTATTAGGCCATTAGGGAATCAAGACAAAGTCCCCGTTGGGGTTCTATTAGGACTGAGTCCAATGCACTGACGGTATTGGACGAGACCTTCTAACAGACATATCGCTATCCACACCCCATTCCGTTAAGGGCCTTTTTTTTTTATAGCGGACATCCGCAAGGCTGATGTGGCACAGAGAAGAAATAAGTTACAATTCAAATAGAACATGATATAAAGGCAGTTTCCCGTGGGAAGTGGATATGTTATAAAGAAAATATGATAACTAATTGCTTGATTATTCTCTTAAAGTACAAAGTTTGTGTTAAGTATCGCTTTATGTGTCTGTCTCCTGGTTTGTTGGTTAGCTAGGACATCATAGTGGTTCACATTCAGTATGTCCTTTCTTTTTGCACCGTGCACGTCCTTGCACCATTGGTTTTTTTTGTTGTTTTTTTTTCTACTTTCTATTTTCCCTTAATACATGACATTATTCAGTATCCAACAAAACATTTACTCTTAGAGCACTGGCGGATCCAGGAAGGGGGGGGGGGGCAGTAGGGGCGATCGAATCCACCCCACGACGGACCACCCCCCCCCCCTTTTGGGCGGACTAATTTTAGTAAAGAAATAACACAGTTTGTATACGTATTTACTAGTTATGCTAATAATATATACTAAATATTTACATTTCAATCTATTTGTAGATTATTTCACCCCCCCCCCCTCTAGTATGTTGGTATATTTGGTGTGATGTGGAGGTGGCGATGGCATCAACCCAGCCCGCCCCCCTCCCCGTAAACTTTCGAGTGGGGAGGGCGGTACAATTTATTTGTAGAAATCAAAGCTTCCTAATAGAATCGAATGTGTTTCTGAGCACCCTGCAGTCGTTTAGGATGTGTTCTACTGTCTAGTCTTCTGTGTGACAGTGTCGACATCTGGGATCGTGATTCTCCTGTATCCTGGAGAAGTAGGCTTCTATCGACAGCGTCCAGTACGAAATCGTGCCAATATTGCCTTCTTCTCCCATTAGCGCGAACAACGCTTCTTAGCAGCAGCTTAGCGCTCGGGTGGTAAAGTTTCTTAGGGGAGATAATAGTAAAATAGTGCACTAGCGGGGACGAACAAGTGCGTGACATATCGTTTAAGAAGGCCTGAACAATTCCCATCAAAGTCGCAGCCTGAGGGCTGTTTAGACCAATAGCTCGTTGCCACGTCACAGGTCGTTGTTTTCAAGATGTTAACCATTTGACATATAGTAGTTAGACTAACAATTTTAGTTGTTTTTTTTGCTCTGGTCGGTATTACATGACGTTCGAGTGTCTATTTTGTTGATGATTATATATGTTAATGGTGCATGCGAGTTCATAGAAGACACAACAACAGAATGAATAAAGAATATACTTGATAACGCAGACTGATAACTTCAACAATTTAATGAACAATAAAAAGGGCACAGTCCTCTGTCGTCGCTAGCCTAGCGTCGTTCTCTAACGCGTATTGTCCGTTACTCTTCTAGTTCGTAATCCTACTCTTTTATTACTCGTCACATTACTTAGGAAAAACCCGATTACCCTTACCTTAACTTCTACGCATCTTGTGTCATTACACGTGACATGTCCTCCGACAGAATGAATTACACATACCGAGAGTAGCTATGACAAGGAAAGTGCAAATAAGGAAGTCCTCGTATAACTTTGCGCCACATTTTCATGGAGGACCTCATAACAGTGGACACCAAGTGGCAAGAGGCTTAAGATATTGCTATGAAATTTCTTTATGGAGACATTTTGTCGCCCAATGAACTGGACGGCACATAAGGATCTAAGATGTATGAGGTAATGCCGATTATGTTATCGTTGATCAGAGGCTTTTACCTTGGGACAAAATATGTTTGTTTTAGTTAGGTCTGCGTAGCCACACACTTCAGATTCAAAGAGTGTGTGACCATCTTTAAATGAAGACATTCACGTCGGTTCAAGTAATTGCTGGCGTTTTTTTGTGGCTTTTTTCGTTTCGAGAGACATACTTTTCAGTTTGCAACTTCATGGGCGTAGCCAGGGGGGGGGGGGGAAGTTGGGGTTCAACCCCCCCCCCACGAAGAGGGATCGGAATTTAGTGACTGATTTTTTGCTTTGATTTTGTTTATTTTAGGTGAGATTTTAATACTAAACCATCACTTGCCCCAGCACAACCAAAAAGGTTTTGAGTTTTAAACCCCCTACCTTGGGTTTTTGCAGTTAACCCCCCTCTTCTATAAAACAAAACAAAAAAAAAGTGCAAACGAAAATCCCCTAATTCCAAGAGCCACAGTTGAGGAAGATTTTGATTTTAAAACCCCCCTCTAAAATTTACGATAAACCCCCTCTTCAATATAAAAAAAAAGCTAATTACGCACTCAAAATGTTATGAGCGTTGCCAAAAGGGGTTTTGAGTTTAAACCCCCATTTAGAGGGGTTTAATGCTAAAAATACCTCTTCAATATAAAAAAAAAGCAAATTACACACTAAAACTATTTGAGCGTAGCCAATCCAATCGGGGGTTTGAGTTTAAACCCCTCTTCTACAGATGGCTTTTTTTAAAAGCTTATAACTCCTCCAGATGGTTTTCAGTTTAAGATCCCCCTACAGAGCATTTTGAGGTGGAGAACCCCCCCAACAGATGATTTTGACGATAAAACTTCTCTTTTCGATATAAAATCTAAAGCAAACTACAGTCACTTAATTCCAAGAGCGTATTCCAGAGAGGTTACACATTTTTACCAGTGGCAGGGCTCCATTAATAAACTGCAGTGAATAGCCATCTGCCGAAATTGAAAAACACTAAATGTGGCTCAACAAAGAATGTTAAGACAGATTTTAGGAGTCAGTTATAGAGATCGTTTCTAAATCAAGAAAATCCTATGCCGAACTGGGAGTCGACCCCTTAGTAAGATTGTGAGAGAGCGACGCATGAGGTTTGATGGACATGTTCTCCGACAAAATGAATTACGCATAAGAAGAATTGCAATGATATCCTAGTACAACTTGACGCCACTCATTCATGGAGGTCCTCATGGCAGGTGGGAAGAGGCTTCAGACATTACCAGTAACAGATTTTTATGGAAACAGCTTGACCGCAAATGCTCCGAACGGCGCGGAAAGGTCTGAGTCAGTAAGAATAGCAAATTAGGTTTTTGAAATAGAACTTTTTAATAGCAGGAAAATGCACTGTAGATACCTCAGAATATGCATTTTGTTGGCTTTCAATATCAGAAATAATGCTTGGCTTTGCCCCGCGCTGGGGGTGCTCCTAGCGCTCCCCCAGACTCCCTTGCTAGTAATGGAGGGGGAATCTACATTTTTTCCACTAATTCATGAAAGAACCTATTCTAGGGCACCATAAAAGTCTTCCGAAAGAATGAAGGGTAAGAATGTACACACACACAGACATAAACACATATTTTTAAAAATTTGTTATTGGACCGAAGAGGCCAATCCTAGATGCACAGCTGCGGTCGCTGGTTGGGCACCTGTAATCACCAGGCTAAACGTGCGAACTATGGGTGGACCAGTTCAAGACATCATTTTTACTCTTAACATATCAGTTACATATCAGGTGCATATCAGGTGCATATCAGGTGCATATCAGGTGCATATCAGGTGCATATCAGGTGCATATCAGGTGCACACGTTTCTTCCTAATAAAAATAAGAACATAATTACGTCGAGTTAAACGAGCAGGGCGTGCCAACTCAAGACTATAACTAGAAGTTGGAAAGAGTAAATACAAATGTATTAAATCAAAATTAATTTAACTCTTTTTTTTTTTAGTCTACTTTTTAGGCCACATGTGGTATTTCGTGTGTGTGTGTGTGTAATTCTAGCCATGCATGGTAATCACTGGCTTAGGCTCTGCTTAGTCCTTGGTTTTCCTGGCTGATTCGGGCAACCCATTCCATTCACAATGGGCGCTAAGGAAGAATGAGCACTTGTACAAATGTGTTCGTTTTAACAAGCAAATGTACGCGGTACACAATCTATTTTAGGCATAAACATTCATGTCAACGAATTTCTGTTGAAACAACATACTAGGACGTAATCCCTTTTTTTTAAGTAACATGTGTTTTATAAGATAAGATAAGATACGACCTTAAGCTTGTGTTTCACACGCGTGTTGAACTCTATATATCACTTTTCCAAACGACTGGAACACGATTGTGTCTCGAGGGACAGACATCTGATGACCTACAACTTTATGTACAGTTTTTTTACGCAAGTCACATGCGGGTATACGAGGATGCGGGTTGTACGATTTTGTTCTTAATTTTTTTGCAAGTTCGTATGCGGGGTATATGAGCGAAAAATATGGTATATCATTTGGTTGATTGAGTAAATTTAGGCGAAACAGATTTTTAAAAACACTATGCTTTTGTTTTTCTCGTTTAAAGTAGGCGTTAACTTAAAATGGATAAGCCTATATACCAATAGAACGAAATGTATTTAATATTCATGTATATTGTATTTTTAATAATAGAAACTGGTGTACTTGGCAGGCTCACAACCAGAAAGCCCATTGACTAGAATCCTACTTGAAAACAGGACATTAAGTTAAATGAGAAGATTTTTATCTCCGTGAATGGTTTTCTTTTGGAAGATGCACTATAATAACTTTCTGATAAACACGGATGTAAACAGGCAGACAAGATAGGTCCTTAACAAATTAGACTAATGTTTTTATTGTGTTTCGTTGCTTCTAGAGAAATGTTTTTCACTGATATTGGTTTTATTTGTGGCTACGATGAAGATAACTTCTGTCACGCAGGTGGCTGAGAACTTGCCTTTAAATTTTTATGTGACTCAGTGGCTGGGCCCGAAATATTTGGTTACATACTGGCCCTACTGGGGATTTTGAATATCAGGACCTTTGGGCGCCTCCTAGTCCATCCAACTCTAATGGGTACCTGAAAGTTGGGGAAAGGCGATTGGTCGTTGTGCCGGCCACATGACACCCTCGTTAGCCGTGGGCCACATAAACAGAAGACCTTAACATCATCTGCCCTATAGATCGCAATGTCTGAAAGGGGAACTTTTATTGGCAATGGTATTTAGCCTGTCAATACTTTTCTTATGTCAAGATATTTTGTTGTCTTCTGTATGTTCGCATCGGTTCTTTCAGCGCATTGATGGTTATCATTTGTTTCAGACTTTCAAAAGGCAAAAACAATGACACTCTCAAAATTCCTATTGAGAACTTCATAGTTATCGATTAGCACTGAAATCACAAATCATCCATATATAAATTAGACGTAGACTGACGAGCTGATAAATAAGCTAACTACTTATATTATATTCTTGTAAATATTCAACTCCCAAACCCTTTGAATAGTTTGCAATAAAAAATTGCATAAGCTAAGATAATATCTACTTTATACTGTTACAGAGTCTTGGTTAGTAATATTACAGCTCTAGAAGCAGGTTTCAAGTTATAATGTCTTGTACGTTTCAGATGTTTCTCAATAAATAAAGATAGTAACGTCTTAGCTCAAACCTTCAGTAGAACGACTGTGTCCAGCTGCCTTGGCTGATTACACACGTAGAAAACGGAAAAATCTGAATTCCAACCTTTGCTGCCTTGAAGTTTTACCCAAACATGGGAAATGCTTCGGGAGTCAACCTTTGAGTCCTTTAGGCAGTTTGCAGCAAAAGCATGTGCTACACTCTGGCTGAAGCCACTGATTCCAACCTTTGCTGCCTTGAAGTTTTACCCAAACATGGGAAATGCTTTGGGAGTCAACCTTTGAGACCTTTAGGCAGTTTGCAGCAAAAGCATGTGCTACACTCTGGCTGAAGCCACTGATTCCAACCTTTGCTGCCTTGAAGTTTTTAACCCAAACATGGGAAATGCTTTGGGAGTCAACCCTTTGAGACCTTTAGGCAGTTTGCAGCAAAAGCATGTGCTACACCCAGGCTTAAGCCACTGATTCCAACCTGTAACGGCACTTACCATTCCCTAAGATGCAGCTACGTGGAGAGGGGAAAACAGCTGTGTGGGTGACATCCTTCCGACCATAGCTTATGACCAGACTTTCATCTCATATCTATGAGATGTTCGTTGTCACTTCACGTCTAAAGGAGACCATAAAATCATGTCCTGATCTGTGACCATTTGTATTAGAAGGCCTCAAAAACTGATCTGCAATGTCACAAACTATGGGCAGTTTAGACCAAGCGATCATTGCCACATCATACAGACCTGTGACATGACAAAGAGTTATTTGTCTGAATTGCCCACAGGCTTTGGCGTTGCAGGTCAGTGTTGAGGCCTTCCATACCGAATGGTCTCGCCTGACCCCAATTAGATTTTGACTTTGTTACTGACCTTGTCAATGGATTATTGTAGCACTTCCGAAAGCTATACAATAGTAAAAATATAACTTTATAATTAAAGTTATAAGACTGACAGACACAATTATTTAAAAAGAAAACAAGAACAAAATGACATATACTGTTTGTTCTATGTTGAAATGATTATGAACCACTTAAATTCAGCGATTTTGAGTTAATTTTATGGTAACGGAAAATAAAATCCGTTACCGACTGTGAAAAAACAAATTATTAAAATGTTGAGCTTTATGTTTTGGTAATATTATCCTTTATTTCAGTTTTTTAATTTGACAACAAACAACATTAGTGAAATTAAATGTATATAATTTTACTTTAATTTCTTTAATAACCTAATTTTCATTGTTTCAATACAAAAATCTAATACGCCAGTTCAAATTTTAGATGATGTTGTTTTCTTTGGCACAAGTTACTCCTTTAAAAGGGCATCATCTGTTGAGGAGGCATGAAGCCTTTTAGTGGAGACTGTATACCAGCCAAGGAAATGGCTCGATCTATCCAGCTTTTAAAGTCCCTTGCACTGATTTCATCTCCCGATGGCGTTCCAGAAAACAAGGACATAAACTGATCACCCTGATCTTGATTCTGGTAGCTTCGCCCTTGTCGTCCAGACATCATTTGACGAATATTGCTTTGCCAATCGCCTCGGTCTTGGTTATGAATTCTTTCAGATCGCCTTGCAGAAATGGTTCGAAGAAAACGATCCTTCCAAGCGTCTTGACTTTGATAGCTGTCTTTCCCTTGCCTGCTTGAAAGCGATTGCAAAAATGAGTCATTCCAATCATTCTGGTCTTGATTTTGACCATTTCCTGATCGTCGCTCGGAAATTATTTGATAGAGACGTTCTTTCCAACTCTCTTGACCCTGATTTAGACCTTTTTCAGATCGTCTTGCAGAAATCATTTGATAGAGACGGTCTTTCCAATCGTCCTCCCCTTGGCTTAAAATACTATCTTCTTCATTTTGCCGCTGAGAAATTCCTTGCAGTAATCTTTCCTTCCAGTCTTCAGGTTCTTTTACTTGGCCTTCATCTGTTTGCTCGTCTTTGGAGCTCCAGATCTCTCTCTGCTGAAAATTGCTGCCTCCGAAACGTCTCCACAGCTCATTCTTGTTGATGTTTGGGAGAGTATCAGCGTGTCGATTGCTGCCGAAGCGACTCCATAAATCAGCCTCTTGTTTTGAATTGCCGTTTACTTCGGAGTCACCGACAAATCTATTCCGCCAGTCGCTTAGTCTGCTGAAGTCGGTTCTTTGTACACCCCTCCAGTATGGTGATCCGTAGGTTCTTTCATTGTAACGACTGTTTGCGAGTTCTCTTGAGTTTGTAGGAGGAGGTCTGGCCCACAACTGTCTAGAGCCAGTGCTCTGTCTCCTTGGGTATTGTTTACCAGTGCTTGGGGCTCTAAAACCATTATCTGAAGTAGGCACCTGGGAGTAACAAGATTGATGACTAGTTAACATTTGTATTACAAGAACGTGATGAATATTCATTTTCTGAAAGAGAGAGCTCGATTGTTCATCAAAAGTCAAATTATAATATTAGATTAGACTGCAGTTGAACTTAGAAACTTATTGAACCTTGAGAAACTTAATTTACAAGCCTACGATAGGGAACGAAACAGAAAGGACTTCACCAGTAATGACTATATGTCCCGTTATTTATTTCAATATCAGGCTCGAAAAAAAATATTTTAAAAAATTTTAGCAGCATTGGGGAAAACTCTTTTATTTTTGGGGGATGAGAAACTTTTAGTGTGTTTATAAAGTTGAGAAAGTGATATAGTGCAACACCTATCTTTAAAAGAATATGTATGGAGAGAGAGAGAGAGAGACAGAGAGAGAGAGAGATTATTTTATTATCATTGGTCCAAACAAATGGAAATTCAGTTTGACTACAATAGTCTATCTTCTTATCTTATATAATACAGACGTTACTTCAAAAAAGAAGATGGTTACGTCCTACGCGTCATGTATATTAACCAATGACCTAATTTCTGCCAAGTCACTGGTTGTCCTGGCTAGCTTAGGCAACCCATTCCAAACTCTAATAGCACTAGGGAAGAAGGAGTATTTGTACAAATTTGCCCTAGCATATGGGACGAGGAATGTGCCTTTATCTTTGTGTCTTTCAGAGCATTTTATTAAATTTTGTTTTTGTATTTGAAGATGTTTAGTGTTTTATGTATAATTGCTACTTTACTTTTGATTTTACCTCAGCATTGCTACTATAAGACAAGACATAGATGTAAATACCATCAACATTTACATTTGTAACACACACGCACACGCACACACACACACGACCAGCGCTTTATGAATTAGGCTTCTGTTGATTTGTTAGTGGCAACAATTGACCTTGTAACACCCAGACTGAAATAGCGATTAAAGATATTCACAAATATTTTATCAACTCACTCTGTCTGTCTTGCCAATAGTCTGTGTACCTTATTTCTCCGACACCCAATCTCGGATCAAGCTAAGATTTTGCACAACTATTTCTTTTACCTGACAACACAGGAATCAGGAAAAGAAATGAACCAATTAGTTAATTAACAATTGGTAATAAATTACTTTATTTGGTATCTCAAAAAAAGGGAAAGAAATCTTCCTGTACAAGCCTCAATGTAGAGGAGCCAACAACTTTGTCTAGATATGATGTAACCAATGTCAATTTTGTTAATGCTTACAATAGTATAATTATCTCTAAATTAGATAGTTCGTGTATTTCACCGTAAGTAGTATTATCCTAGCTCATTAATTACTCTAACTTGTTATTAAGCATACAATCTTTAATGTTGGAAATGGTTATCAAGCTATCGAAAAAAAGAGAATACTTTTTTAAAACCAAAGCTTATCTCAGGGGAAATAACTGCTACGTACTGCCATTTATCTGAAAATTACAGGGTTTAGCTCCATAAATGTTAATTAAAACAACAAATTTTAATTACTACTAAATGACTAACTTACTGGCTTATTTTCAGCATAAAAAACAGATTATCAGACAGAGTGAGTTGATAGAATCTTTGGGAAAATGAGAATGTATGATAAAAGATTGCATATTTCATCATTACATAAAAATTAATTGGTTAACTGTACATTTAAAATCAAATCATTTCACATTAAAAGGACTGAGGAAATAACTATATGCAAGGAGGTAATGTTCTCGATCTCACCAACAGAGTTTTAGGTATGATTTGACACAGAAATAAAAAGCCCTTCCCAAAGTCAGACGCAGAAGGCGAAAAAAAATATATAGACCCCCGGCAGACAACCGGTTTGTCTGCATAAGATGTGAAAAAATATTTATGTCGCAACAGCTCTATATCTCTATATTTTGTGATTTCTTCACGATTTGTTTAGTCATGTGAAACGCTGCACACATCCTTAATCTTCGAATACGAAGACGGTGCAATCATTACCAAAGAAATAGCTCCCTATATTTCAATGTGATTACCTGTTCTCGAGATTGATTAGCTTGAGCTATTCTTTGCAAGAGAGACTCTCTCCAATCCACATCTCCTTTAATAGAGGCCATCAAAGACAAAGCCAGTACAAGTGTACTCATGCAGGTCAGTGGGACAGACATATTTAGATCTGAAGTAAAAGAAACAACGCAATCGTATAAAATATTTGTGTTAATGCACAGTTTATATAAAGTGTCATTGTATCTATTAGCTTGGATCAAGTCATGTAATTAAAACTGTAATAGATCAAGTATTTAGACCAGCAACTATAAATATGTGCGATTAGAAATATTTTGACATACTGTTTTACTATATCATGCTTTTAGCTTTCCCAAATACAATATGATCCTCATCAGGCTTACGTGGGAATATTGGGGGGGGGGGGGGGGGGAAGAAAGAAAGGGATATCTGGTTGAATTTTTTATCGTATTCACTTATTAAATTATTTTTTTTAAAGGGGGACGACCTGAATTCGAACTCATGGATTTGGCCGAATCGGATCGTATATGATTTGCTCGGATTGAATCTGAACAAATCGGATCATCATTGATCAGTTCGGATTGAATCTGACCTAATCGTATGGTCATTAATCGGCTCGGATTTGATCTGACCGAATAAGATCGTCATTGATTGGGGTTTGTAAAGGCGGTTGGTCATTGTGCTGGCCATGTGACACACTGCTCGTTATCCGTTGGCCGTAGAAACAGATGACCTCAACATCATCCACCCCATAAATCGAACGGTCAGAAAGGGGAATTTTAAAAAACTACAACATTGGTCCAAAAGCACACAGAACATGATAAAATAACATAGAGGTCTGCTATACAAAAATAGTAATAAAAAAATGTGTGATAGTCAAAATCATTAATGAATACAAAGAAAATATAGCGTTAAAAGAATTACCTTCTTATGTTTCTCTACCATAATCTTCTAGTCTAATTTGTTAACTAACTAAATTTGAAAATGTTTGAATGTTTTATATACTTTTGTAGAGCATGTTAGTTTGATGTTCAACTTTTATCTTTTACAATACGGAAATGTTTCATTGGCCCATAGCGTGAACTTTCAGACACAGTCAGTGATTTGGGGCTTCAGAAATCATTGCCCTTGGGGATAAATAGTCTGTTTAGTCCATTATAGTCTGGCGGTCAAGGAAATACGCAGTTTGGAAGCCATCAAGTTTTGTGTCGTTTGATCTAGACTTCTGTGTCTTTGCCGTCATGGATAACTGCACGTAATCCCTGGCCATCATAAATTCTTTACTGAACGTCTTAAAAGATTCTTAATCCTTTAAGCAATACAGCCTTTATGTCAGTTTTCCCAGAGTTAAATCAATGGTATGGAAATGTTTAAAAAGTGTAACAGTTATTTGATAATGTACAATCTGTAGTGTTTCCAATCTGTCTTGTCCGTATTCATAAATGGTTCATTATGTTACAGTTTGAAAGCATTAACCAAAATTTATTTTTATGCATAGACATATACATAATCTAGTTGACAAGATGGACCGATATTAGTGTGAGCTGTAGACGGGAAGCACTATTTATCACGATTACGTTCAATATAATGTCATTCTACCGTCGCTCCTTATCGAGATAGTTTTGTAGAGTTTGTTTTAGACTTTAGCAATGAGTTAAACTTAAAGAAAAGAAATCTTGACAGTATTTTGGAATAAAAAAAACTCGCTTAAAACAATATTAGAATAGGGGAATACATTAAAAATGTGTTTAAATGGTCGATGTTTTAGACCTTCAATAGCATTATGGTGATAATAATAATTATTATTATTATTACCTGACAAAAAGCGTTACTGCTGCAGACCAGCGAATCATTAAAATTCCCTAATACTAAAGAGACTTTGATGGATTTTGGTTTCCCTTCCATGAATTTCGACCCTAAAGGTGCCAAAGATATAAGATAAGAGTAATAATGTATTATTATTCAGAATATACATTAGAATCAATGGGTCATAAAATCATAACAAAACTGGTACCATAGAAAAAACGTTTCTCGAAAATCAATAATGTGGTGGTCATTTGTTTTTAATTTAATTTATTTCTTGTACTGCTTCATTATTGCAATGAATCTTACCAGTGAGCTCTACATGCTCAGGCTCTTCTATTAACAGTCCAGCTAATATTTTCACCATAAAAAGATGTCAATAAAGGTCTTTTTATTTATTCAACTCTTTTATAAATACAAAGAAACATTTGAGTCGTTTGCGGGAATTCCCATTGAGACGTCAGCCAAATTTATTTTTAAGTTGATTACATTATAAAAAATTAAAATTGTTAGTTTCAAAACAGAGTTTTCACGGTAGTTTTTCCCCCAAAAAAATATACATCAACTGTCATATTTCTAGAGAAATCGTTAGAGCCGTTTTCTAATACCCGCTCAGGTTCCACCCAGTTTCCAGTTTGAATCCATAAGAGATTGCAAGAGTATATGTAGTATCCTGTGGGATATGGTGTTTTAAAGACAAACTAAATAAAAACATGTTTTGAAACAAGGAGATAGTCTCTGAGCTCATTGGGGATTTGGAAGTAAGTACAAATACATTGAAATAGATATTGTTGTAACTCTGCTCCTGCGCCACACTGATGGTGCGCATCTGAGCATTACTAAACACTAGGAGTACAAGACATGTTTAGACAGGAAGAAGGACAGTGGTAGATCCGGCTGCAGTATTCGGCAAGTTATTGGAGTCTAAGCTGTCTTGACTCGAGAGAACGTCCTTTGTGCTACCTTTGAACTGTGTTGAGGACCTGGGGCGACACTGGGGAGTGTGTCGGTATTGATATTGGTATTTAGATAGGAAAGGACTGGTGTCACTTGAGATAGGACATTCTGGGACTTGATGGCTTGAAGTCCATATTATATATATATATATATACAATCCAATAAGGTCCGAGCAGGGGGTTCCGGGTTCAAATCCTGGTGAAGACTGGGATTTTTAATTTCGGGATCCTTTGGGCGCCTCTGAGTCCACCCAGCTCTAATGGGTACCTGGCATAAGATGGGGAAAAGTAAAAGTGGTTGGTCGTTGTGCTGGCCAAATAACACCCTCGTTAACCGTAGGCCACAGAAACAGATGACCTTTACATCATCCACCATAGAGACCACAAGGTCTGAAAGGGGAACTTTAGTTTTTATGCTTAAGTAGCCCCCCGAATGGAGGGGGTGGGGGAGACTGTCCACGTAGTTCACGTACACTGCTGTTCTTTAATATTAAGTCTTGAATACACATTTTTAGGTTTAGCATAACTCGAGACCCCTTGATAGGCAGCCGTTCAAATCTCTTGTATCATTTTTTCTAAATAGCGGATCAACTACTTTAGCTATGTATCAATTCACATAAATAAAAGCGCCAAAATACGTCTTCTGTTGACTAGTTATAAAGTTCATTGGAAACACAGTCTGCATACACAGGAGATTGGAAACAAAACATGAGATAAGGCTCTTCTTTGATCTATCTATATATCCTTTTATCACAGCATGCATAGACGTTAACAGTAGCTGAATAAAGTTTCCCAGAGATACTCAAGGATTAACGAAGCCTGCACATCAGGGTTCACTCTTCTATACCACACAATGCTGCTGAGGGTGTTATGTGACCACCACAAAAGCTAATCATGTGTATATTTTTTTTGTTTACTTTTACACGTAAGCATCACGTAGACCTTAACGCAATATAAAGTGCTAGGGGAGGGGTAAGGACGAGAACACCAATAATATAATATTCTTGATTTCTGACCAAACTGGACTATTATACAACATTGATTTTGGTTCTGTGACCAGAATGGGTCTTCTGCATTTTTTTTTTTACATTTGGCTTTTCTCTGAGGTATCTTTGATTCTAATGATTATGAGCGCAGCATTTTAAGTTAGTACTCAAACCCTGTTACAGTAAAAGACTCCAAGCAGGGCCGACCTTAGGCATAGGCAAACTAGGCAGCCGCCTTGGTCTTCCGATTGATGGGGGCCTCGCACAGGACTCAAAGAATATTTTAAGAGAAAAAATTGCTAAACATGGATCAAATCTTATAGCAGAACTCTGTTACTTTATGTCCACTAGCCTAGCTCTATAGTTTGTGATTTAATCACGATTGTATAGATATAGTCTACTTGTCTGACTACATTTGTTAAAAGACCATTGTTCCTTTTGTTATTTCTCGTCTGGGGATCATGAATCATCCATAAAGTATATTCGTACTATCGGCGCTTTATAAATTTAGCTTATTTGTTTATTTACATATAGATACAAGAAGGTTTTTAACTCAATGCCTATTTTTCGGTCTTAATTTTTTTTTTCCTTGGGATCACCCTATTCACTTTGTCTAAGGCCGGTCATGTTGAGAGGTCAGTAGCTTTTACGGTTTCACAGATCGACAAGGTCTCCGCATCAAATCTGCAACATGGTCCAAAGGTTTTATATGAGCCAAAGCCATAGAGCTCATTATAGTAATGCATACCAAAGTGACGTAAATGTGGGGCGGGGAAATAAAGGAAATAAAGAGTACACAAATTAGTGTTGGCAACGATGATTTTGGTTGGCAAACTTCTTTTATTAATGTTAACAATTGAAGAAAATCACCATCCATTTTGCATCAAACCATTATACAGGAGGTGTATTTAGCTAAAAAACAAAATTATGGTTACAAGATATACCTGATTAAAATAGAAGGGAGTCAATCAATTATAATAAAAGACTTGTATTTATAGTCTGGGTAGTCCCCCTATACAAAAAAAAAATAATAATAACAGCATTTAACATATAAGGCCTACATGATAACAGAAAAACTTTGATGAAACCCAGATCTTATAGAATAAAGGTTAACATTTAGTCTAACGCGTTCAATGATAGCGTGAATTAAATTGTATAAGTACAATAAAACAAAACAATTAATCAGAGGAGATTAAGAAAGACTTAATTGATTAAGGCCTACCATTACATATATATCTTTAATGAGTTTAATACTTCGTGTACAAATGGTTTGTTTATTGGTTTTAAAATAAATATCTTATTTAACGCAATACTTATCACACACAAAAAAAAAGAAAATATAAAAAAAATCAAATAATAAATATGTATTTTTTAACACATAAAACTCATTAATCTCTTTATGCAATATCAAGTATCAAAATTTTGCATTTTTTCATGTCTTAATGCACAAAAATACTAGACAAACACTTTCCATAACAAGTATGAATAGCAGTAATACAGCCTGACCGCATGGATCACAATTGTCTTTCTGTAAACTTAATAATAATAATGACAATATCCTCAATTCTGAAGATTAAGTTAGGGTGCAGCACATGACTATGCAAACCCAGTAAAGAACTGTTTGCCTATGTAACTACTAATTAGCTATATATTTATCTGGGATGAGTCCATGGTATAATTAATAATTATCAAACATTATATAATCTTTACAAGCTATAATTACATATTCTAAAAGGTTTTAATGGTATGGCTTGCTTAATGGTACATCCCTGCACTAGTCAGGACATTTCGTTAACAAAGTTTTTGTAGTGTGGTGTTATTAGCGCTAGGGACATAACAATCTAATAGCTCTCTGCAAAAAAATAATAATAATAAGATCAGCCAAAAAAAACTTAGATCAAAGAACAGATAATACTGCAAAACACCCAACCTGCCCGTAACCTTAGTGAAATCGATTTTCAAAGCAATGATCGGACTCCAAAGCCTTCGAGTTTATTGAAATGAGATTTAAGTCTAAAAACTGCTATAACCGAGGCCAGACACTAAAGTGCCGCAGTGAAGCATCCTACCAAATCCTAAACAAAATACCGGGGCTCCACTGCTCCCTGGACATGTACTTGTGGTGTATGTAAACATATTGAGATCACCCCTCTTGTATTTCTTCGTCCAGCGCCCGACACTGACATGTTTGGAGCCACTGTGAGGGTGGGACACTATGAACATAAGCTTGTCCACATCTCTCGTCTCAGTGTATCTGTTACGAATTCTATTTCTAGCAGAAACGTAGGTTTCCCTCATTTTCTTCAGCTTGCTGCTGACACCTCTGTCACAAGTAGTGCAAGACAAGGTGCACCAATCTGTCTCAAAATCAGAGTTGTAGACTCTAATAGAGTTGCTGAGAACACTCAAGGGACTGTACTCTCTGTCATAAAACAATCGTATGGAACTTTTGCTTGCCTCGGTTTCGTCAAAAACTAGATTGGTGGCCGTTTCCACGTGAATGTCCCACCAAATAGTATTTGGTTGACCAGACTGTCTGCATTGATCACACGGGCAGGTGGTGTCCCTGTTCTCGAATACCTCCTTAATCCAGCCACTTCCTGTCCTCAAGTGTGGACTTGCTCTCATCGTGTACAGGAAGTATGGAACTTCGGTGTCAGGCCAGAACTCGGGTCTCTGTAGACTAGTCATGGTGACATTGACACAGACTGTGAGATCTGATGCGGCCCTAATAAACCCACACAGTTCCTCATCACGATGGCCTTCTGGTAGATGTTTTAGTGTTAGTTTTTTGATAGGTATAAAATGTGTATGGCCAGGATTCTTGACACAGTTGTCAAAATATTTGCTAAGATCTTGGCTGTCCGATACTTGATTTTCATGCTCACCTGTTATAGAAATTGTAATACAACAATATAGACATATAAGTATATCTTTATATCCTTCCCCAATATAAGATACAATTTTTAATTTAAAGAAAAGAAATATAACAAAAAAACTTATTTGTTTAAAAATCCACCCCTTTTTGTGTTCAAAAGCAAAAGTAAACTAAATTACATGTTTTATTGAAAAAACAAAAGCAAGAAACAATATGGCCTTTATGGGAATCGAACCCACAACATTCACATAAGCGCTATCAACTGAGCTTACCAACAAAACCATGTGCGAAATTTTAGCTTGAAAACAAAAATGTATTTGTGCTTTTCAGGAAATTTCAAGTTTTAACCACACTCCAAAGTTTTATCACATTCCAACATTTTACCACATTCCAACTTTTTACTACTTTTTACCACAGTCCAACTTTTCCAGGCTCCAAATTTTTACCACAATGGAAATTACATTTTTACCACACTGCAACTTTTAACCACACTGCAACTTTTAACCACATTCCAACTTTTTACCACACTTCCGATTTTACCACATTCCAACGTTTTACCACATTCCAACGTTTTACCACATTCCACCGTTTTACCACATTCCACCGTTTTACCACATTCCAACGTTTTACCACATTCCAACGTTTTATCACATTCCAACGTTTAACCACATTCCGTTTTACCACATTCCAAACGTTTCACCACATTCCAACGTTTAACCACATTCCAACGTTTTACCACATTCCAAACGTGTTACCACGTTCCAACGTTTTACCACATTCCAACGTTTTATCACATTCCAACGTTTTACCACATTCCGTTTTACCACATTCCAAACGTTTCACCACATTCCAACGTTTTACCACATTCCAACGTTTTACCACTTTTACCACATTCCACCTTGGGTCCATCTTTCATCTTTTGACTTATAAGAAAGTGTCGGTTAATATAACAACTAGAAAGAAAGAATAAAGAAGGATTGCTGCCTGTTGTGAAGGATTCACTCTGGACTGTAATCACGATGATTGAGTTCTGCATCAGGTCTGAACTAGGAAGTAACACCACCGATAAACATGTTTGAAAGTGTTACCTTTTAAATGTGGGCAGGTTTTAATGCTTTCGCCATCTTTACCTCCTAGTGTCTTGCATGGACATTCTATAATTAGATTTTACATATATTTAGATTAGCATAGAAAACATTTTCTCAATATATTAAATGTTTCACTACTTAAGATAATAATCTCACAAATAAAAGCTCGTCAGGGAAGATTTTACTAGTTCGTATTTTGAACAGAATTTAGGAAGTACGCCTATGAAAATTGAGTTTTTTGTCACTGTTGGGTAGTCCTATAGGCAACATAGGTTTTAGTTTACAGCAGCGGTTCTCAACCTTTTGTGCTCAGCGACCCCTTTTTTACAAACTCCATTCTGCCGCGACCCCCTCCCCCCAACACACGTACAGCAATAGAAGAATAGACAATAACAATCCATATTTTCGATGGTCTTAGGCGACCCCCAAGGGTGTCGCGATCCACAGGTTGAGAACCCCTAGTTTACTGCCTCCACGTACTTGATGGTTCCTCATTAATAGTTACAGGAATATTTTATGAAGACAACATAAACAATATAAATTCCCCCGCCTTATATTGAAAAGGGCCAGACAGCTCAAATATCTTAGGGCCTTATTAAATATAAATGCGGTTCTAGTCTTTGAGCATATTTAGAAATATAAGTTCAAGCTTATGATAAAGTATTATCAAGATCTGTGAATGTCACTGTTGCGTTGCATGAAGGATAATACTAGAAGTAGAATGTGTATAGGACCAGGTCCTATATTTAAATTTAAGAAAGTAGTTGCAGGTAAAAGGTAGAAGAAACTAGTAGCTAACATTTGTAATGAACTAGGGGAGAGTAGTCAATCAAAGTATAACATAAATCAAGATGACTCGAGGGCAGAACAGGGGGTGCTATACTAAAGGAATGAGGTGTATTGGAGCCAAGGGTTAGTGAAGCCAAGGTGAGGGGGTGCAGAAGCTAGCTCCAATGAGCCTCGCATGATGTACAGGTCATAATGTGTTGTTTTGCTTCGTGTATCTGTGTAGTGGTCAGTGTGTGTCTGTGTGTGTGCAGGTCATAGTTCAAAGGACATAAGGTTAACAGAGACAAAAAAAGCGGTATTCAATCGCCCCTTCTTTGTATTTATGTGTCAAATACAGTTGAGAAGTCTCAAAAGCAAATATTGAATCCCTGATTATCGATCTGGAGGCGCAACGGCTGAGCGGTAAAGCCCTTGACTTCCAAACCGGAGGTTCCAGGTTCAAATTCTGGTGAAGACTTGGATTTTTAATTTCGGATCTTTGGGCACCTTGACACCACCCAGCTCTAATGGGTTCATTGATATTAGTTGAGGAAAAGTAAAGGCGGTTGGGCGTTGTGCTGGCCACATGACACCCTAGTTAACCGTAGGCCACAGAAACAGGTGACCTTTACATCATCTGCCCTATAGACCACAAGGTCTGAAAGGTGAAATTTGCTTTTTGATTATCTATCTTGATCTCAGGAAAGGCTCCAGCTTTGTACCTAAAGCAATCAAGTACTTCCATCAGTTCCACAGTCTCTTTAATTCAAAGTATATTAAAAGCATCCATAACTGTAATTAAACTAATCTATGGAACTTTAACAATTTCATATCATGGCCCCGCTTCTCCGACCCCCATGTCTGAACTGGCTCACTGACATCTCATCATACGAGACATCTCATCATTGCAACATTTCATCACCATAGCATTCCATCACCATAACATTTCATCACCGCAACATTTCATCACCATAACATTTCATCATTGCAACATTTCATCACCATTACATTTCATCATTGCATAAAGTGCATTTTGCAAACATACGTACATGTAGGCGTAACCAAGTAATTAACTTACTGAGCAATTTAACCGTCACCTTAACCGTAACCCTAACCCTAAATGATGAATTGCTACAATGATGAAATGTTACATTGATGAAATGTTTCGTATGATGAGGTGTCTGAACTACACTTTTGATTTGATTTAATGTTTTGTGTCTTATTCTACGTACCTTTTTCCTGTGTCACTTTCTCATTTAAACTACTATTCTCCTCCAGAAACTCAGCTGTAGAATATGGAGAAACGGAAAAATATTATTTCAATATTTTATTTCAAGTGCACATTAGATTTAATAATAATTGTATGTTTTTCGTGTGATACTATTTCCTTTCTTCCAGCTCTACAAATAAAACAAAGGCAGGAGTTTATTTTTTTTATTAATATTATCTTCTAGTTTCATATGTTGGACGTTAAGTTTTATTATATTTATTTTTTTAAAAATATATATTCCAGAGCGTATTTACTATTTAAATAACAAGATTTTGATTAGATAATTTCATTGGTCAAAGCACAAATGAGATACAATACAGCATACCTATATACCTCAGCCTTAGGCCCACTACTATAACATAATTAATATAGTTGCAAGCACGAACAGAGTGTACATATAAAAATGAAAAATTTGTTTGATTAAAGCACAGCATCTAACTACTTTTAAATAGTTTTCAATAAATATTTCATGAAAAAAATTTACCGCAAGTGGTATTCAACTGCTCAATAACATTTTCTTGACTATGTAGGACGTTTTCGTAATGATCTGTGGAGACATGTGAAAGTTTCTATAGAAATGTGCATTACCGAAAATTAAAATGTTCAACATACAAATTTTAACAAATAAATTTGTGAGACAGAAAAAAGTTAGGCTAAACGTTTTATAAAATAGCATCTCATAATTTACATTGTTAACTATGTCATCAACATATGAATCAACATATGAAACAACATATGAATTGTATACGAATTAACATATAAATAACATACAACTTAACATATGAGTTTTTCTATGAATAAACATAAGCAGGGCTGGCTTTGGTGGTGCGGTGGCTGAGTGGGTAAGCGCTTGGCTTCAGAATCTGGGGTCCTTGGTTTGAATCTTGGTGAAGACTGGGATTTTGAATTTCATAAATTTTAGGGTGCCCCATAGTTCCCACAACTCTAATGGGTGCCTGAATTTAGTTGGGTAAAGTAAAGGCGGTTGGTCTTTGTGCTGGCCACATGACACCCTGCTCATTAACCGTTGGCCAAAGAAACAGATGCCCTTTAACATCATCTGCCCCATTGATCCTAAGGTCTTAAAGGAAAAAATAACTAGTGCTGGGTTTACCTATAGGCAACATACGACATAGCTTCGGTCTACTTTTGGTTACAGGGATATTTTCAATCATTATGAAGAAGGAGCAATCAAAAAACTGTCCTATTAGGGGCCCAATATCTATAGTAGCGTAGGGTCTTATCAAGTCTTAAAGTTTGTACTGTTATTTCTTTTACCTGACAACACAAGAATCAATTTTAAAAAAAAACAGTTAATTAACTAATGGTAATTAATTATTTTGTTTGGTATCTTGATTAAAGAAAAGAAATCGTATTTGACCTGACAACACAAGAATCAATAAAAAAAAAATTAACCAATTAGTTAATTGACTCATGGTAATTAATTTTTTTGCTTGGTATCTTGAACAAGGGAAAGAAATCGTACTTGACAAATGTGGTTGTATATGTATAATTAGTTCCCTTGTTTTTCAGTCGTTTCGATAGGCCACTGCCATCGCACGTCACCCTGCGGGAGGTTTGGACTAGGATGTATATTATGTTTAAGTTTGAAGGTACATCCAAAACACTTGAAACATTTTTTTTACCATCTTACCTTTTTCATTTGTGAGTTGAAGAATGTTTGCATCTTTGGTTTTCCCAAGTAGAACATAATTATCTGAAATAGTGTTTGAAGTGTTTGAATGTTTTTATAGATTATTGGATTTTAGATACTAGCACGTGTGAAAAAAAAAATTAATTCTTCTAATTATTTAAATATTAGTAATTACAAAGTAGAAATAATAGTAGTAGTAAAGAAACCTTTGACTCTCGATTTATGCTTACTCTTCTCGTCTATAATTGGACATAAACATTATAACCTAGTTCTTACTTATTTTACAGTATCAATGCCACAGTAAAAAGTACCCAATTTAGATGGGCTGGACATATAGTCCCCATGTCAGACAATCCCCTTCCCATCCGACCTCTGTACGGGGAGCTGTGTGCAGGAAAGCGCTTCCTGGGAGGGGTGTCAATCCAAGCGCTATGAAGACACCCTTAAGAGCTCCTTCGAGGACTGTGATATTGACGTTCACGGCTGGGAAGCACTAGCTCTCGATCGCTCCTCACGACGTGAAGCTGTGAGTCTCGGAGTCACGAGATACGAAGCGTGAAAGAGCGCCGAACCAAAAAAAAAGCTGAGAGAAGAAGCAGGCTTATCTGCAACGGACCTAACCCACCCTTGCCTGCCTGGCTGCCTGGTCGTGCGGTTTGCGCGCTGGACTGTCGTTCAGATTTATCGAAGGTCCCGGGTTCAAACCCTGCCCGCTTCCATCCCCCGTCGTCCTGAGGGAGGTTTGGACTAGGAAGTAATTATCTTCAACTCTGAAGGAACATCCGAAATGTGTAAAACATTTTACAAACATGCCACGTATGCGGCCAGGATTTTAAAGCGAGGATTGGACTTTACAGACATCTTCGAGTTCATAGGATATGAGAAATGTGTTTATCTTCTATCACGAAGGAGGAGCTATACATACCTATTTCACAAAAACATAAAAACACAGTTGTTACCCATTAAACAAAAACATAAAAACAAAATGTTTACCTATTTCACTTTTCAAACTCATAATGATAATGTCTTGCTCATTTAAACATTCATCATAGTGATCTGTGGATACACAAATAAAAACTTAGACAATTTCTACAATTACTTGATAATTAGGTAGATCAGTTTATATAAACTAACACAGATGAAATATAGTAGTTGACAGTGTATATTTAAATCAAGTGATAGGTATCTCTGGCCAGTACTGGTCAGTCTTTTTCAGACATCACATTTCCTAATTTGTACGTGTATCTCGTGGAGGGGTGGGGGGCTTTGGCCTCTTTATTTTTATTCCGCCGTTTTACCGTTTTGTTGGTTGACACTAGAAATGTACATAAACTTTTCAAAAGTCCCCCCTTTCAGATCTTGTGAAAGATGTCATCTGTTTTTGTGGCCTACGGTTAACGAAGATGTCATGTAGCCAGTACTACAACCCCAACTAATGTCAGGTTCCCATTAGAGATGGGTGGACTCAGAGGCGCCCAAAGATTCCGAGGTGGGAAGCGTGGTCGAGAGGCTAAGTGCGCATGAACTTGGCTTGTCTTGGCTACCTATAGCCCTAGGGGGCTAAAGGGGGCCTAAAGGCAGCACGGAAAACAAACTTCTAGATACTGTTATGACATGATTAGGAATTAGTTATTTGTTTCGGGAATAAGGGGAAAGTTTTACTTAGCGACAAATGACGTGACAGATCTGTAAAAAACAAGAACGCTCTTAGTGACGCTAGAAAGAGGATGCTTTGTGTAGAGCAGTAGAATAGAGATACGAATGTACGGACATAGCTGACATCGGACGATTCCCTTCTTAGTTATTAAATGTATTTGTAAACAGCATCAGCGTCGACTACCTATTTTGATTGTTTCGGCTTTTCGCCGTAGTTACTGAAGTAGTTTTGAGTTCGGTAGTACCTCCAGCCAGACGTAGATCTACACTAGATATATCTACAAGCATCACCACCGCGCGGAGGCCTGAACAATACCCCCCTCCCCACCACTGGTCCACACATGAGATTGGACCAAAGCGCTCTGAGCATGCTATAAGCATGAAAGTAGCGCTATATAAAAGCTATAATAATAATGTTTCGAACACCGGGACCCTGGTTCGGAAGCCAAGCGCTTTACCGCTCAGCCACAGCGCCTCCATCAACTTTTCAAAGTTTAGACAAAACCTGCTCTTCGTATCTAATTATAATGAGCAATGGCAGTGCCCTTCGTTTCCTAACCGTGGCCACCGCTTCACCTATATTTCGTGGACTAAGTCAACAGGTCTTTGAATGTGGTTGAAATTCCTGCATGTTCTGCATTCTTGGCCTTTCGCCTGTGTTATTGGGTTGTTATAGAGTTATTTCCGTTTAGATTTGTCTGCACAAGACACAGAGCAGAGGCGCCAAACAACGTACAGGGGATGTAACTCATTGTAACAAGTTAAAATAATGCTTACCTAGTTGTCTTTTCATAGTCTTGATAGTATTTTCTTGACTTATAAAACTTGTCTTATAATTATCTGTGTATAAAAAATAAAATCACATGTTATGTTGATCTTTTTTTTAGAAAGATATTTCCTTATTAGAGGCGACATTGCCCGTAGCGTTGTAGTATGATTTTTGCAAAACTAAAAACGCATGAGATACTAAAAAGGACTTCTCGCACTGCTAATGCCATGTTTCTCACAGTTGAAGACTTACAACAAACTGGGTATTTTTATTAATTACATTATCTATTTTGTTATGCTGTATACATGTGGTACATTTAGACCATTTCTTTTTCAACAGATTATAAAAATATTGTATTAGTTTTTAGGTCTTCTCACTTGAGAATAAATAGCGCTAATGAAAAATAAACAAAACTAAATTTTCATTGTGTATACATTTCTTTACAGTAACCAAATGTGTTAATAAAATAAGATAAAACAACTCATACCAAGTTCACTTCTTAAGCTTATGATGGCAGCGTCTTTTTCTCTGAGACCGACTTTATAGTAATCTGCTCATTTAGAGAAAAAAATGTATGGATAATTGCAATTAAAAATTATATATAAATACAATTTGTAATAGACTGGTTTCATGCATGTTACATCATACATGTAGCATATATAATGAAGCATGATGAATACTTTCTATTTCACATTAGGGTGATTATAGTAGGCATATAGCAAACTCAAGTATGGCTTAACTATTTCTCTTTTTAAATTCATGATAGCATCTTCTTGTTTTATAAGACCATTTTTATAGTAATCTGTGTTATATGTATGAGAAATGTACGTTTGCACGGTTGTACAATAAGGTATAATAGAAAATTATCTTTTAACAAGCAATAGAAGAAAGAATACTTTTAAAAAAAACAAAGCTTTCATATACTGAAAATGACAGGGTTTAGCTCCCTTTCTGCTATATAAACAAATTCAATTAATTAGTACTAAATGATTATCTCATTGATTATTTTTTAAATTAATTCGTATATTGTCATCGACTATAAATAATCATGAAAAATTTCAACTTGATCCGAGAATGGGAAGTGGGAGAAAAACGTGTGAAAATGTTATTAGGGATTAAATCCATATATACTCTCATAAAGTAGCATTTATTACCCTTATTTCGATATCAAACAAAATAATTGATTAGTAAGAGTTTATTAACTAATTCATTAAATTTTGTGATTGATTAGTCTTGTTAGGTTCAATGTATAATTATGCAAAAGTTTTAACTTGATCCTAGAATGAGAAAAAAAAAACATGTTTAAACTTTTTACCAGCCAGACAGATAAACAGAGTGAGTTGATATAAGCTTCGTGACAATGGTTTTGGATATCTACATTTAATAAATAATTGTATGTGAAATAATATTATCTAACCTATTTCAATGGACAGTTGAAAATTCTTTTCTTCTTGAAGTCTCATAGCTTTTTGAATTTCATCTGAAAATATGTACAACATAATTGTACTTACAGTGTCTTACAGTAAGATAATAAATGGAGTTAATGTTACAGACTACTTTATTGGCTGCAACTCGTAGGGCCACTCGTATGGGCAGGGTTTAATCCACAAAAGTGGAGTGAGCCATGAGACCTTTTTTTTGTAACCACCAGTTTGAGCCGCAAATTTTAATGGCTTGACCCTTCACGTGTCTCCAGGGCGGTCCACGGTGTCTCCGCTGCGGGGTAGAAGAAAAAACCATGCCTAATTTTTTGTTTGACTGCCCCAGACTTGCTGATCTCCGTCTCGGCAGGTCTGGGAAACCAAAAATTTTCGACTTGTATGGTGGCATGTTAGCACTACGCAAAACAGCAAGGTTTCTGTCCAGGGCTTTTGCAAGAGAGGATTTAAGCCTCTCAAGCCCTCACTCCAATGGAATTTGATGATGACGATGATGATGCTGATGATGATGATGATTGGCGGCCACTGTGGGGTCAGAAGTGCTCGTACACAGCTTTGAGCAAAAAATGAATGCGCCTTTATGTATGAATGTCCCCATTTCAACAATAGGATATATATCAACAACCCATGGAACCAACATTCTGGTTAATGCCGACGGAGTAATCCAGATCCCGAAAGGCTAAGAACGAGAGCTAACAGGGCCTTCAGTGGGCAACCACTGTATGCTCTAGCGAGTGTACTTGCACGTGGTGAGGAGAAAGGATTGCTAACTGGTACATATCCGTTGTACCGTTCCCCAGCAGAGTCCGTACGTGTGGTGCTGGCTTCTACCACGGAACACAAAGGTACATAGGTTCATAATAGAAATATGGAGGTATTCCCAAAGTGGGCTCGGCCTGCGGCCTCGTATGGGATGGCGGAACCCATCGCATTGATCTCAGGGGACAGTGACCCATGAATAAACAGATGTGATTCATTGATCGTCTTGTTGACCTAGGTACCCAGACAGAAGGGCCGGTGAAGAACCAATACTTCATCCTGGCCACGGGATAAAATCCGCCCGGGTCAAAGGTTCATAAAAAGGAATTTATCTCGAACCTTTTCGGTCATCTCAACGAAGTAAATGCAAAGCGAAGGAGAAGATCATCAGTGATTAGACATAAATATACATTCATCTTACCTTTGTCGCGCCTCGTAGATTCATGTTCCTCTTGTAGAGCCTCCAGTTCATTTTTAGTGGCTTCTAGAATACATGCAAACAAGGAGATTTAAAAAAAATAATTTTTTAAGCTTATCTAGACGGGAAGAACTCCGTTCTTAAAACGATATCTACCAATAATATTTAGTTATTTCCTTTTTTCGACATAAAAAAATTAATTACTAATAATTAATTGACTGATTGAGTATTGATACATGTTTTGTTAGGTACAATAAATAAGTTCCAACTTGATCGGAGAAAGTGTGAGAGAAAAATTAAGTAATGGGACTAAACCCCAAAAAATAGCCGTATCTGTCAATACTGAAGGATTAGTTTCCCTTGTCGCTATTAAACAAAATAATGAATTACCAGTAATTAATTGTCTAATTTATTACTTTTTTAGCGGCCCTTGATAGGAAAATAGCCGCTTTTAGTTTTCTATTGTCTGTCTGTTGATCCGTCCGTCCTTCCATCTGTCCGTACCATTTAGATCTCGTAAGCTAGAAAAACATACTGAAATCCGACATCATGACATTTTAGACCTGATGCAACGGCTACTTTTTTGTTTTCTGATAGAGTAAAAATTATTTTTTTTAATGCACAGCAGTTTTCTCATAAAAATACACCATTTAAACAACTACTCACTATTAATAGTAACAAATACGGGAGACAATTTGGAAGAGAAATGAATGTTCACCATAGTTTTAACACATTATACAAAAGGTTTTAGAATTTGTGAAAAAAAAATTTTTTTGAATTATACATGTCATACTAACATCCTACATTTACAAAAGAAATGTTTACTTTTTTATGAAATAGAAAATATCTATTTAGTATGCATATAAGTGGAATATAATCAATAACAACAGTAAATAAGTTTCTTAGTAAACACATGGGCCTATACGCGAGCAATATACAATCACAAGACAAATTTAATGTTTTATTTTTAGAGGCTATGAATGACAGATTGGCTCTTTATACATTTTTTCTAAACAATAACATTCTGATACTTTAGATTATAATTCAATAACATTAGTTATGCAAGGCTCGCATTTAACTGCAACTTTACCTATTCTTTAATCTGTTGGACCGTTGGGGTACCACACTAGATCTGTCAACGTCTTTCTCCATTTCTCTCTGTCATTTGCCTTTGATAGAATTTCATTAATTGTCAGGCCGGTCTATTTGTTTATGTTGTTTTCCCATCGCTTTTTCTGTCTTCCTCTTCATCTTCTTCCTGGTACTGTTCCCTGAAGGAATGTCTTTGCGAGACCTGAGGACCTTGTGATGTTGCCATAGAGTTTGATTTTACGTTTTTTTACAGTAGTTAGCAAGTCATCGTGGGGTCCCATTTTTCTATTAATCCTGTTTCTAATCTCATCATTCGTGATGCGGTCTTTGTAAGTGACACCGAGGATTTAACCATATCTTCATAACTATCAGTTCATTGAATACACAGGGATATTAACAAAGTAATAATAATAACATTAATAAATCTCGTATCCTGTGGTATCAAATCGTTAGTGGAACTATCAATACAACAGTATCAGCAACATTTTCCTCACGAGCACGTCTTGTAGTTGTTCATAGTTTAAAGTTCATAGTTTCTGATTATTTCTGAAAATATTGAAACCTGCCTTTTTACCTGCCTAAGCGGACCACATCGGGGGCCAATTTAGAGTTTCTGTTTTTACACAAACTGTCTTTGTAACCTTGTTTTCTATTGTTTCATGTTTTGTCAATGAATAGTTGTGCCAAGTTTAGCTTGATCTTATAGTGCGTGTTGGTTAAATAACGTGTACACACATTTTACCAGACAGACAGAGTCATTTAATAATCTTTGTAAAAAAAAATACATACATAAACACTATCATAGTCATTAAATCCCTTTCATTTTATCCCCGGTTATTAAATCCCAAATTATTTTTTTTTAAAGTCGGTGTGCAATTCTGCCTGTTTAAGCTTTTACCTAAAGCACCGATTTAATCTAATAACCTAAAATTTGTAAAAATACTGTTTATTGATATTTTTGACCCCATCTCATTGATACTAAGTTTTGTTTTGTTTTGTTTTGTTTTGTTTTGTTTGTGACATACTTCGAAAGTTTTTGTCTTGTTTTCCTTTTTAAAAATAAAGATTTTAACAATGTAGCACAAACCTACTGCATGCTGGGACAGGATGACAGCGATTCGGGCAAGAAGAATTGAAGTTGTGGCGAAAGTACGAAGTGCAAGCCACACGATAACGGAGCCAGTTTTCCCATGACATAATTATAAAAAATATAGAACACTAAATGAACAAAGTAGTATCGTTACAAAGGTTTTTTTATTATTCTGCTGCTAAAGTAATTTCTCCTGTATCATTTCTCTGCTGATGTTACTTTCATATTAGTTTTGTTACGTTATAAAATTGTATTTTCAAGCAAATAATTTATTTTTTTTTAAATATGAATTAAAAAAAGTGTTTTTCTTTACCTTTTAAAGCAAGTTCCGCCTTGTATTTGAGTTGTAAAGCTTTGAGGGCAGTTACAATATTTCCTGGACGATTGCGATGAAAGGATTTTTTTTTTATTTACAAGGTTCTGTTTAAGTTACAAACTACTAAAAACTGGTATTTACTGTTTTCTAATTCTATGTTATTAAACTTAGATCAATCTAAAAAATAAGTGATCCAGAAAATATTTTGTAATTGCATTATCAAAAGAATTTGTTGCGTATTTTTTATTTTTGACTTGAAATGAGCATAAGAACATAATACATATTCTTTTTAGATTAGATAAATAGATAGACAGATAAAAAGATAGATAGATAGATAGATAGATAGATAGATAGATAGATAGATAGATAGATAGATAGATAGATAGATAGATAGATAGATAGATAGATAGATAGATAGATAGATAGACAGACAGACAGACAGACAGACAGATAGATAGATAGATAGATAGATAGATAGATAGATAGATAGATAGATAGATAGATAGATAGATAGATAGATAGATAGATAGATAGATAGATAGATAGATAGATAGTTTTAAAAAGCGACATACTTGCATTTAACGCGAGGTCTCTATTCTTTGCATCAGTGTCACTGAGAAATTGTTGAAGTTGAGCTAGAGGAAAGAGATCAGATGTCAGTATATCCCACAAATATATAATTCTACTTATAATAGACTTTTTAAACAAAATAATGTGTCAGTCTCAAAATTGCAGCAATATTTTGTAACGACTCTCGCTATCCAGACTCTCTGCAAACTGCACCACACGACACTACCCACTCAAAGAACATGTCAAATCAGGGCTCCAAAATAACGTAACGCTTAAAGGTGTACTAAATTGCTGCCGATGCTGTACAATTAGCATCACGTTACATAGACTATACAAATACTTCACCATTTATAAACGTACCGCGTTATCAACTATTGTATCGCTGTATCAAACACTTGTACCACTTTATCAACTCTTGTATCGCTGTATCAAACACTTGTACCACTGTATCAACTCTTGTATCGCTGTATCAAACTCTTGTACCGCTGTAGCAAACTCTTGTATCGCTGTATCAACTCATGTACCGCTGTATCAACTCGTGAACCGCTGTATCAACTCTTGTATCGCTGTATCAACTCTTGTACCGCTGTATCAAATCTTGTATCGATGTATCAAACTCTTGTACCGCTGTATCAACTCTTGTTTCGCTGTATCAAACTCTTGTACCCCTGTATCAAACTCTTTTACAGCTGCATCAACTCTTGTTTCGCTGTATCAACTCTTGTACCGCTGTATCAACTCTTTTACCGCTGCATCAAACTCTTGTTTCGCTGCATCAACTCTTGTACCACTGTATCAAACTCATTTACAACTGTATCAAACTCAATTACCACTGTGTCAAACTCATTTACCGCTGTATCAACTGTTGTACAGCTGTATCAAACTCGTTTACCGCTGAATCAAACTCTTGTACCGCTGTATCAAACTCATTTACCGCTGTATCAACTCTTGTTTCGCTGTATCAAACTCTTGTATTGCTGTATCAAACTCTTTTACCGCTGTATCAAACTCTTGTACCACTGTATCAACTCTTTTATGGCTGTATCAAACTCTTGTACCGCTGTATCAAACTCTTGTTTCGCTGTATCAACTCTTGTTTCGCTGGATCAAACACTTGTACCGCTGTATCAAACTCGTGTACCGCTGCATCAAACTCTTGTACCGCTTTATCAAACTATTGTATCGCTGTATCAACTCTTGTACCACTGTATCAAACTCTTGTACCACTGTATCAAACTCTTTTATGGCTGTATCAAACTCTTGTACCACTGTATCAAACTCTTGTACCGCTGTATCAAACTCTTGTACCACTGTATCAACTCTTGTACCACTGTATCAAACTCTTTTATGGCTGTATCAAACTCTTGTACCACTGTATCAAACTCTTGTACCGCTGTATCAAACTCTTGTACCACTGTATCAACTCTTGTACCACTGTATCAAACTCTTTTATGGCTGTATCAAACTCTTGTACCGCTGTATCAACTCTTTTATGGCTGTATCAAACTCTTGTACCGCTGTATCAAACTCTTGTTTCGCTGTATCAACTCTTGTTTCTCTGGATCAAACACTTGTACCGCTGTATCAAACTCGTGTACCACTGCATCAAACTCTTGTACCGCTTTATGAAACTATTGTATCTCTGTATCAACTCTTGTACCGCTGTATTAAACTCTTGTACCACTGTATCAAACACTTGTACCGCTGTATCAAACTCTTGTAAAACTATATCAACTCTTGTACCACTGTATCAAACTCTTGTACCGCTGTATCAACTCTTGTACCGCTGTATCAACTCTTGTATTGATGTATCAAACTCTTTTTACGCTGTATCAAACTCTTGTTTCGCTGTATCAAACTCTTGTGTCACTGTATCAACTCTTGTTTTGCTGTATCAAACTCTTGTACCGCTGTATCAAACTCTTGTACCACTGTATCAAACTCTTGTACCGCTGTATCAAACTCTTGTACCACTGTATCAAACTCTTGTATTGCTGTATCAAACTCTTGTACCGCTGTATCTAACTCTTGTACCGCTGTATCAAACTCTTGTATCGCTGTATCAAACTCTTGTACCGCTGCATCAACTCTTGTTTCGCTGTATCAACTCTTGTACCGCTGTATCAACTCTTTTACCGCTGCATCAAACTCTTGTTTCGCTGCATCAACTCTTGTACCACTGTATCAAACTCATTTACAACTGTATCAAACTCAATTACCACTGTGTCAAACTCATTTACCGCTGTATCAACTGTTGTACAGCTGTATCAAACTCGTTTACCGCTGCATCAAACTCTTGTACCGCTGTATCAAACTCATTTACCGCTGTATCAACTCTTGTTTCGCTGTATCAAACTCTTGTATTGCTGTATCAAACTCTTTTACCGCTGTATCAAACTCTTGTACCACTGTATCAACTCTTTTATGGCTGTATCAAACTCTTGTACCGCTGTATCAAACTCTTGTTTCGCTGTATCAACTCTTGTTTCGCTGGATCAAACACTTGTACCGCTGTATCAAACTCGTGTACCGCTGCATCAAACTCTTGTACCGCTTTATCAAACTATTGTATCGCTGTATCAACTCTTGTACCACTGTATCAAACTCTTGTACCACTGTATCAAACTCTTGTACCGCTGTATCAAACTCTTGTACCACTGTATCAACTCTTGTACCGCTGTATCAAACTCTTGTACCACTGTATCAACTCTTGTACCACTGTATCAAACTCTTGTACCACTGTATCAACTCTTGTACCACTGTATCAAACTCTTGTACCACTGTATCAACTCTTGTACCACTGTATTAACTCTTGTACCGCTGTATCAAACTCTTGTACCACTGTATCAAACTCTTGTACCGCTGTATCAAACTCTTGTACCACTGTATCAACTCTTGTACCACTGTATCAAACTCTTTTATGGCTGTATCAAACTCTTGTACCGCTGTATCAACTCTTTTATGGCTGTATCAAACATTTGTACCACTGTATCAAACTCTTGTATCGCTGTATCAAACTCTTGTACCACTGTATCAACTCTTTTATGGCTGTATCAAACTCTTTGTACCACTGTATCAAACTCTTGTACCACTGTATCAAACTATTGTAAGACTGTATCAAACTCTTGTACCGCTGTATTAACTTTTGTAGCGCTGTACCAAACTCTACTGGCCTATCCGCCTCGTTACGCACTTGCACTAGGTTCAATAGTTGCGGACTGACTTCACACTGGACTCGCTGTAAGGGCTTTCATCTTGACTCGTGACTTTGTCTCGTACTAGTGAAGTGTCTTTTTTTTTTTTGTAACTCGGAAACAAACCATATTGACTGTACCACCATTGCTCTTTATATAGGGTCCAAGGGACGTCTAGAAACAGACGTTACGTCATTCGTCTCTTTTGGATGATCACATGACTAAAGCAGACGTGACTGTCCTGAGTAGTGTCCACAATAGATCTTTGGCCTTGTCAGAATGAAATGCTTTTGTGGCTGTTTTGTAACATTTAGCGTTTAAAAGTCGTCATCGTAGGCATCAGATACCATTTTATTTCATTGACCACAAAATTATAACAACTGGACAATGTAAAATATTAAGGGCCAATGTAACTGTGATAATTGCAAAGTATTAAAGGTGAAGGGGTTTTGTTTCAAAGTAAATATTGGCGTAAAACTTAATGAGAGGTCAGTGTAAAGAATTTATCTCAATACAAACAGAACAAGACAACGAAGAAAACGTGTGTTTTTCTAATTTCTATCTATCTATCTATCTAACTATTTATCTTTCTGTCTGTCTGTTTGTCTGTCTGTCTGTCTGTCTGTCTGTCTATCTATCTATCTATCTATCAATTTATCTATCTATGTTTCTATGTGATTTAATAATACCTGTCATCTTATCACCTAATTAAATTTTTACTTTTTTTACTGCTAGCTCTTACCCCAATTTCGTATGTTTGTCTATTTGTATTTACAGATAGACAAACATAAGAAAATAAATATAAAGAACTGCAGCCTCCTCCATCCTTCTATGATATTAAGTGCTCTGTAAATGGTTATATTAAAAAAAAAAAAAAAAACTTTTAAATGTACACGTTCCCGTCTATCCGTACTGCTCAGGTCTCCCGGTCAATTAAAAAGAAAAAGGCTAAACTGTCAAAGACTTTACTGTACACGTTCCCGTCTCCCTAGGGTCATTAACAAAAAAAAGGCTAAACTGTCAAAGAATTTACTGATAAATTGCTTCTTGTTGTGATGGACTAGCTAACGATGAACGCATATCATGTACAGTGCTTTGAGTCTTTCATCATTCATTGTGACCACAACCAGGTTTTCATATCTCGGAGTGGGCTGAAAGATCGTCCAATGCTTCACGTAGTGACCGGTAAAGTTGGCCGGAAAGAAATCACAATTTTTCAACACGTTATCACTGTCCAATGTGGCAACGTCCGCAACCTGTGATTGCTAATGCCAGAAGTCGAACAAGTAAATGGCGTCTTATTCAAAATATGATTCAGTTCGTAGCTAACAGCAACAAGACTTATGCATTCTTTACGTTAGAACTCGTGCATCGTTTTAGGATGTAGAGAAAACAGGTTGAACTGAACATATTCTTGCTCGAAAAGCGAGACGTTAATGAATAAACTAACGAATCAAGATTCGGAATGTAAAGCCGTGTTCTGTAATACAAGTAACTCTGAAAATCCTAGTTTTCTCGGTGTTTCTGTGCACTGCCAACCCTAGGCAGCACCAACTCAAAATCAAGTTTGTCTGAATCTTTGAAAACAATTTAACTTTATAAATTTTATCTTCAAAAATAAACAAGATAAATGTTTGTTCAAAATATTTGCATTGATTAAGTTACTACCTTAAAAAGCTAAACGAATTAAACTGTTAAATTTGTTTGTAAGATTTATTATATTGTTTGTAGGATGTATTTGTTTTTAAGAATAATGATTTGTTTGTAAGATCTGTTTATTTGTTTGTAAGATTTATTTGTTTGTGAGATTTGTTTATTTGTTTGTAAGATTTGTTTATTTGTTTGTAAGATTTGCTAATTTGAATTAATACATTTTTACTTACAGTTTTCGTTTCTGACATTTTTAATTTCATCACCTTGGATCTGTATTACTCGTTTGGATTGATCTGTAAAAGCAATAATCCTTAAAAATTAAATGTAAAATTAATCAACACATAAGACTGTGATAATTTTGTAAAAGTTAACAGAATAATTAAGTTAAATACAAGATGTAATGTAATCTCTTAACTCTTTTAAACTGAAGCACTCATGACTTTTCATATTACTTTTATATTTTCCAAGATTTTTTGACTTCCAATGAACATGTTTGGGAAGTCGCTGTCTTTTGATTTGTTTATAAACTCCGTGCAACTGCATAGGCCTACAACTTTACATACAACTTTAAGGTTTTAGTCCATGGCTTTTTGGAGGAGAGGTTTTTAACGTCTCAATCTCTTATACACATGGAGTTTCATAATGATGGTGTAGCCACCATTTTTCTCATTTATATAAAGGAAATCAGTCCGCGGCTTAAGGAAAATTATTTCCCCTTGTTTTGTTGACCAATCTCTGGTATGCCTATTTCGTTCCACTAACGCAGACAAAGTCGTCTGGGCCTTTCCTATGTTGTTGAGGGGAGGGAGTTGTCACTCGAGGCAATACAAATTTAAGAGCAAATTCTAATACACGGTTGTTACCATTTTCTTCTTTAAGCTTAGCAATTTCCTTCACATCTGTGTGTGATGCTGTTGCTGCAGTTGATGGTGCGGTGGTGGCGTCCATTGTACCTTAAGATAATAACATCCGGACTTGTATGGCAAAAATCTGTTCACTATACACTAGAATGACAGAACAAAACAAAATATACAATGCACCCCCCCGTCAGGCCGCCTCGGCTATACCTATGTAATCGTCTTTCTAGCCAGATTTTTACTGCCGATAAATGAGCTATTTATATCTTAGCGTAACACAATATGCAATTTAAATGGAATACAAAGATGAATTGTACAGATCTAATATGTAAAGGAATTTAGTTTCACTCTTGGTTTCCTGGAATTAGGCTCCTAATAGTTAAATACCTATGTGTAGATCTACATATTTTGTACTGTGTTAGCTATATTACTTCCTTATTTTACTTCACTATAATAAATATGTTAAACCAGACAATACCTAAAGATATAATGCTCTCCACTTCTTTAATATTGTAAAGTAATTCTTAATAAAATCACATTTAAACAAAATCAAAATGTTTTGGTATAGCTAGTTAATATATAGCGCAAGACCGTATGTTGCTGAGTCGCAGATCCGCGATTCGTTCCATAGTAGAGAGTGTCTTTACTTTCTCATTTTTAACCAGGTTTCTTATTAAATACTTCTTTCTAGAGCTGCTGCAAGATCAAAATAAGTTTTATTCATGTGTAAACTTGTTTTAACACGTCACATTTTTTTCATAAACCAATCCAAATTGGACTTCATAAATGTAAACAAAAAGACTTTACATATACATATAGAATCTGGCATTTAGTACAAATTATTTTTTTCCATGAATATAATAAACAGATGGAATATAAAACACAGAAGGATTGTTAACATAGCTTAACCATAGAGCTATACTAAGAATAGTTCCACGGCTTAACCAAATGACTAGGTTAAGTATGTAGAATTATATTAGAGTATAGAATAGTTTCAGATTTATAATATTGTTCTTTGTAGGTAGAAGACCGAAGTCTAGTTATACAAACATTTGCTAAAAATTCTCATTTCTTCTAATAAGAATAAATACTTTAACAATGCTTACCAATTTTATATGGGAAACGTGAAAGTTCAAGTCTTTTATTAATCAGGTATATACAGATCTAGATATGAATATTTGTGTGGATATGTGTAGATCTGCGTTGTACGCAACTGTGTAAAATCGAAAGTGAAAGTAGGGCCTGCTTTATTGAGAAATAAAATTTAAACTTAGCTTGATATAGTCCATGCTCCTCGCTTCTTTGCTTTCCAGTTAATCTAGTTTCATATTAGCAATCGAAGATAAGGTTAAGAATCTTAATTATTTTTACCATGTGGCTATAGGTCCCCATGTTTTATTTTAGGTAAGTAGTTCTTACCTGGACAGTTGGAAGTGACTTACAAAGGCTGCGGGATACACAATTTGAGACCGAATCAAAATCCGCTGCCGAGGACACACGAAGACGGCAAAAAAAATCTAAATCGACCACCAGCGGACAATGGTTATGCCAGCGCTGGTTGAGGCAAAATATGTCGGTCACAGCTGGGGAAATAGTGCATTCCTCATTAATCTTCGGACTCGAAGTCAAGCCTTATTATAATAAGTCATTTTGACAATGACACTGAGCTGTCTGGGCAGTGTTCTTATGATTTGATATAGAATAATATAGAGGGGTTTGAAGAAGAAAGCGTAGATCTACTGCTGTGTTGTGTAGACCTACGTTGAGACATAACCTATATTGGTAGAAAGAAGGCGTAAGTTAAATGACCATGATAGAAGAAACTCAGTTGATAAAAGGCAGATTTAATATTAAGATTGCTTTTTTTTTTTTTGTACATCGCTTTTAAATATTCTTTTTCTGTTTCTGTCACTCTTTTTCAATTTCTCTTTCTTTCTCTTCCTCTCTCTTTCTCTCTCTCTCTCTTTTCTCACCTACTTTCTCTCTATTTCTTTTTTTCTTTCTCTCGCTCTCCCTTTTAGTCTCTCTGTTTTACTCTTTTTTTTTCCGCTATTTTCTTTCTCTCTTCTCTCTTCTTTCTCTCGCTTTTCTTTCTCTCTTTCTTTCTCCTTTCTTTCTCGCTTTCTTTCTCTCTTTCTTTCTCTCTTTCTTCTCTCTCTTTCTTTCTCGCTTTCTTTCTCTCTTTCTTTCTCTTCTTTCTCTTCTCTTCTTTCTTTCTCGCTTTCTTTCTCTCTTTCTTTCTTCTCTCTCTTTCTTCTTTCTTTCTCTCTTTCTTTCTCTCTTTCTTTCTCTCTTTCT